>VZTD01005030.1:133763-236375 GCA_013397725.1 Rhagologus leucostigma
AAAAAAAAAAAAAAAAAAAAAAAAGGAAGAAGAAGAGACGACACGATTCTAAGCCAAACTCCGTCCGAGCTCACTAATCACGAAGATAAAGCTGTTTCCTCTGAGTGGCTGTTATGCAGCCCGTGCTTAGCGCGGAGTAAAGCCACGAGAACTTGGCACTGGGACTTGCTGAGCTGTTTGCTGGCGTTCCTTCCAGGTTAGGTCCAGTGAAGGGATAGTCTTGTATCCATTTGTTTCTCGTGAAAAAAACGTAAGGCTCTTCTTCTCCTTGCAGAAATTCCTCAGCGCTTTGGATGTGGAAGATGTTTTCTCTTACTTTGGAACCAGCTCAGTGCCTGATGGTATGCAGGGCTCAGTCCGTCTTCGGTTTAGAACACATCTGTCAGCTGATTTCTAATCCTGGGTGTTTGATAGCGCTAAGAACACTGATTAACAGCTCCAGATCTGACAAGCGTTTGGTGTTCTTGAGTCCCAGCGCAAGTGAGACAATCCCGGTTTCGGTGTGAGAGTGGTTGAAGAGCTGGGTCAGAGTTTAAAATCTGCTGAAGGAGATACGTTCAATCTCTTTGCACATTTCTGCTGCAGTCCCCCCTCTCTGTATTGATATTTTTCTATGAGATTAACAGATCTTCTGATGAAAGCTTTAGAATAAGGGTGACTTTAAATACTTGTTAATTATTTTTTTTCAATAAATGCACAAAGAGATTTGAATTCTGGGTCTGGATTGATGACAGTTCAGAATAAAGATATGTTTTGAAGTCTCGAATCCCTAAAGGAAGGGTATTGTCTCCTTTTGAATTCACCTAGTGCTCATCCCAGTGTCTTTGTCTGGACTGTGATAATTCCCACACAGTAATACTTAACATCTGCAGAGATGAAACTCAGCCTGTTTTAGATGAACTGTTCTCCTTACTGAGAGAGGAAAAGCATCGATAAATTCGGTGCCACTTTCTGTTGTGTGTTCCCAGTCAGATTATCCTCACTTTGGAATACCCAAAAGCACAGGAATTCTCTGGCTGTTGACACCATGACCCCAAGAGGCCACAGCTGTCATTTGTAGGGTATTTTTCCTGGGGAGATAGACCTTATATCGGGTTTTCGTGTCTCATCATTTCTCATAACTCATCCCCTTATTCTGATCTTGTTTCATTTCTTTCAGTACCTGAGTTCGTTGTGGCTGAGCCAACTTGCCCTTGTAAAGAAGAACATTTTGGGCTGAGGCCCTGTCGGGTCCAGCGTTGCTCCATCCAGGCCTGGGGCCAGCTCTATGCCTTTGAATTTCTAGAGGACCACGCCCTCCTTTCCTCCTCCTTTGTGAGCAGCCAGGTGGTGAACTCTTCCTTTATTTTACTGAAGAGATTCCCAGGGAACTGCTTTGCAGGTGGAAAGCCCCTGCAGCCTCCTGGGGCCACGAGCAGGGTCACCTTCTGTGAAGGGCAGCTGGTGAGTACGAGCTGAAAGAGCCTTCGGAGGGTGGCAGCTTCATGCCCCAAATGTGTGTGAACCGTCTGTTGAATAAATCTTTGCCATCTCCATGGACAGCAAATGTCTTTGGAATAACTCAGAGGTGGAATTTCATCTGCTTTAGCAAGGAGTCGTCACCGTGGGCGAGGAGAAGATTCACATCAGGCCAGTCAGGAGCAAAGATGTGGCTCTGCTGAAGGACCTCGGCTTCTCCAGCCCCCACATCCTCTTCAAAAGTGCTGCAGGAGAGGCGAAGGCAGTGAAAGGTAACAGACATGGAGAGACTTTTCCCTGCTGGAAAAGCTGTCTCCTGGGAGATTGCTTCCATGAGCTCAGAGGAAAAATTTGTATTTACAAATACACGAATAGACTTGAAAACATTTCTCACCTCGCTGAGGTGTGCCCAGTGTGTTTGATGTGGGTGGTTGTTATTTTGATAGCCCGGGTGTGTTGCTAAAGCTGCTGACAGGTGAAAGACACCCACAGAAGTGGGAAACCCGAGCAAGCCCCTGGAGAAGTGGACCTGCAGCTGTGTTCCTGCAGCCTGTGGGGAAAGGGAGTGGATCTGTAGGACCTTTTATGGTGCTTTTGAACCTCCCTGTGCCCCTTTGTGCTGTCCTGCAGGGCGGGCTCCTCCTCGCCGGCAGAAGAGGGCTGAGGCAGCTGTCAAACATCTGGAGCTGATGGTGGTGGCAGGGCCAGATGTTTACTTGTACCACAAAGAGGACACGGAGCGATACGTTCTGGCCAACCTGAACATTGTGAGTGGCTCTGTGTTTGGGATGCTGCCCCAGAGTGGGGTCCAGGCTGTGTCCCAGGCAGCACCTCTGGGAGGGCACTCTCAGGGTGGTTGGGGTGTTGATTAAAGTGGTGCAGGCATTTCACCTTGTAGTGGACCTCACTTTGTGGACCTCAACATACTTGAAATAAAGATTTTAGTCCTGTCCCTGGTACAGAGCTCATGTGCAGGGCGTTCCTCTGTGCTTGCCTGGGCACAAAATTCCCCAAATTCCCTTGTACAAGGAGCTGCATGAGTAAAAGAAGGTCTTAGAGGACTTAAAACCCACGTAGAAAACGTAGCTCTGAGTTTCATTACTAATGTTGCAACTCACATAAAGAGTTTTCTCACCCTGTTGCTTTCAGTGGGATTGAGCTAAATCCACTGAATCGATCTCATATTTTACATTTCACTGTTTTATTTCTATTGCGTAATTTTCACGTCTCCCTTTGCTATTATTAAGAATTTGGCTTTGCATTTTCTGTGTGTGTACTGCAGAAAAGTCTTTAGCGTTCACTCCCCTGTGAAACTTTTCATGCAGATTCTTCTCTCTGCTTCAGAGTATCTGACAAATCCAACCACTTCTCATCTCCTGACAGAATTATTCACATTTGTAGTGCATATGTTAATGTTGTGGTTACCTCTGTAGTGAGTGGAGCCCAGTTCTTGGGAACAGGGAGTGGGAGTCCCCAGGGCCCCTTCTTTATTGAATCCTTTTTGTCTCTTCTCAGGGAGCAGAGCTGCTCAGAGATGCCTCACTGGGGGCTCATTTCAGGGTTCACCTCATGCAAATGCTGGTTTTGAGAGAGCCAGAGGTAAGGGGAGGGCTGTGTTCGAGTGCTGTCCAAGCTCGAGGCTGTGTTTGGAATGTGCCAACGTGTGCCTTCCCTGCAGGCAGAGCTGAACATCACAACCAACATCACCTCCTCCCTCATCAGCGTCTGTGAGTGGAGCAAGAAGGTGAACCCCCAGAACGACTCTGACCCGCAGCATGCTGACATTGTCCTCTACATCACCAGGTGCTGAGCTCGCTGCCCTGGGAGGGACTGGGAAATAGGATTAGGTCATTTCAGTCAGTTCTGCTTGTCTGAGGACATTCAGATTTTTTAATGTGGATTCATCATAAATTTTGAGCAGTGGGCACTCGTGGGACCCTCTTGCTGCCATCTTGCCCCTGGGAACTCCATGTGTCTACAGAAATGTTGGATAGCTGGCAAAGCCAGACCAGGAAAGCTCAGATCAATTCAGCTGAATGTCTAGACCTGACTTTCCTTGCTGTGAGGGTTCTTTGCTCTTTCCTCTCTATGTCTCCCTTACTTTAGGTTTGACCTGGAGTTGCCTGATGGGAACAAGGAGCTTCGTGGAGTGACCCAGTTAGGGGGAGTGTGCTCCTCCTTCTGGAGCTGTGTGATTACCCAGGACACTGGCTTTGACCTTGGAGTCACCATAGCCCATGAGATTGGGCACAGGTCAGTAGGAAACTGCCAGAGCAGCCCAGGAGGTTTTATTCAGGTAAAAACATCCTCCAATTTAAGGAAAAAAGCAAAAGGACCACTTGACATAAAAGGGAATTTCCCACCGATTATTCTAAACCTTTTGGTCATCGTCATGGATTATTTTGGAAAGAGTTCCTTGCATTTCTTGCATTCCTGCATGCTCTGTGACAATTAGAAGCTGCAAAGAGGAGAGAAACCCTTTGTGACAACAGTAGACGGAAGGGCTGCAGAGGGAGCTCAGTCCTTGCTTAGAGAAGGGAGGCTCTGAGGGAATGCAGCCTCTGGGTTTCTTCTCCTCAGGCCTCTGTGCTGCTTCTGTTACAGCCTTGGAATTGCCCACGATGGAGAGGGGAATCTGTGCAGCAGCAGGGGTTACATCATGGGCTCAGCAGGAAACCACAACAGCATCGACCTCACCTGGTCTCCGTGCAGCCGGGAGCAGTTCCTGGCCCTTGTCAGGTAAGGGAATGGTTGAGTTCTTCAGTTCCCTGTGCTGGGAGCTTAGGAAAGAAAAACTCAAAGAATAAAAAAAAATTATTGAAAAATGAAGAACAGTAAAAAGCTTGGGGTTTGTTTATCTCTTAGCACTTGTTGCTGAGGTTAAACCCGATTTTTGCTTCGTGTAGCTGGAAGTGGCTTTGGTTGGTGCCTGACGTGCCTGGGCTGGGTTGGATTTCTCAGACACTGGCTCAGCCTGCACATTTTATTTACACCATCAGAGCATCCAGGCTCAGACAGGCACTGCAGGCTGTGCTGGCTGGGTGCAGGACAGGGATGGGATAGAGCTCCAGCAGCAGGGAACTGCGAGCATCTCCAGGCAGCTGCTGCAACTAAATCCATCCCAGCCCACAGCGAGCATGTGTTGTCTGGGAAAGCAGCAGCCAACTCCCAGAGTGAAACTCAGCACAAGTTTGCAAACATGTCATTGTCCTCACTACCCACAGCTGGGAAAGTGATATCCCTCATGTTTCTATCAGTACAGGCCAAACAAGCTGCTTGAATGACCTGCCGGACATGGACGGCAGCATCCCGGGGTGGAAGCCTGGCTTGTACTACGGAGCAGATGAGCAATGTAAAATAGCCTTTGGGAGTGCGGCCACAGCTTGCACCTTTGCTGACAGCAATGTTGTAGGTAGAAAGTTTGTCTGTCTTGCTAAGGGCACCAGGGAAACGTTCAGGAGCCAAAATTCGGGGAAAGGGGGCTGGCAGCATTTTTCTTCTGAAGGGATTGAAGGTGCTTTTCTGCCTCAGATTTCTTGGCAAGGCTTTTGAAATGTTTCCCTTCTTTCCATCACTTCCTTCCTCCACATAAATCTCCTGTAAGGTTTGCACAGTTGGGTGCTCTTGCTCACAGCTGGCCTGGCAATGCTGGGTGCACCCACCCAGGGTCCTGCCTTGGGGAGTTCTTGTTCACTGGATTCCTCCAGCTTCCCTGCCACGGCTCAAATCCCTTTGTCTGGGAAACACAGCGTGTTTAATAGCTGCCATCTGGACATGTTTTGTTAATGAGGAAACACTAAAGTGGGTGAAACTTTAATTGCTTCAGTTGATCATCTTCCAGCATTACAGCTGGTGATCACTACAGTGATGGTCTTTTGACTTGCACACAGCTTTTGCCCAACAGCAGGAAAAATGAAAGAACTTGCATTGTTGGGTGTCTGTGAGAAAACCTGGGACAGGCACTATTTAGACTTGTGGGGCTGCTGTGTTGTTGGGCCTGACTCCCTGAACTCCCTGATTTTCTTGTCACACCAGGACATCTGTAAAGTTCTCTCATGCCATGTCCAACCAGCAGACAAATCCAGCTGTACTCGGCTTCTGGTTCCCCTCCTGGATGGAACCGAGTGTGGGATCAACAAGGTAAGGAGGCTCCCACCAGGAGTGGGTGTGGGGGCTGTGCAGCTCAGGCAGCAAAGCTTTGTCAGTGTCTGGAAGGTACCTGGCATTTGCTGCCCCTTGGCCAGGGAGCTAAAACCAGTCATAAACTGGTACCATTATCTCCTGATCATGGTGTTTCCACCTTGTTTTTATCTCTGGAGTTGCTTTGCAGGTCTATAGGCTGATATCTGAGTTCTCCTTCAACTTGAAATGACCTGCCTGCTCTGTTTTTTAACCCCAACCTCACGTTAGACCCTAATTAGGAATGGGACTCTTCAGCCTCTTGTGAGAAGGTGCCTCATTCACCTTGGGATTCTCTGTTACTGGCCTGCCAAAGATGGGGACTTGTGCCAACCTTTTAGATCCCAGCCCTGCTGGGTTCGCTGCTGCCAGTTCTGTGTGTTCTTGGTCCTAGTGGTGCTCCAAGGGTCAGTGCAGCTCTCTGGAGGAACTGAACCCCATGGCTGTGGTCCATGGGCACTGGTCTGCCTGGAGCCCCCTCTCCCCCTGCTCCCGCAGCTGCGGCGGGGGGGTCGTGGTGAGGCAGCGCTTCTGTAACAACCCCAGGTGAGAGTGGGGAGCTGGCTGTCCTCAGGGCCTCGGGGCTGAGTCTTCCTCTTTGCTCGGGACAATCCTGCCTCTCTTGAGGAATTCTGTCATTTCCAGGCCTGCTTTTGGGGGACAGGAGTGCCACGGTGCCAGCATGCAAGCAGAGATGTGCAATACACAGGTAATGGAGCTCGGCGTCATCTGAACTTCTCTCTGAACGCTTGAACCCTTTGAGGGCTGTGTGTTTTGAGACTGTGCTTCCCACAGCTGGCTGCTCTGGGAAGGAGGACTAAAGATCTGGTGTACAGCCTCCATTTGTCTGCCAGCACGAGGGGTATTTGTGCCACTGAAGGCAGCAGGATTATTTAAGAGCATTGTTCACATGTAATGAAGCATTTTCTCTATGCCCCCCATAGCAGGACAGATGCTGAGAAAATAGTGACTCACAACGATGGTTTTCTTCAGAGGGACTTTCTCGTGTTGTTCCTGTTTTCCTTATCTATTTATTTTGTATAAATAGCAAAGGTATCAGCTTCCAAGCACAATTCTCTGCATATCCTGCAGCCTCCCTTTAAAGTGGTCTTCTTTCTTCGCAGTTGTTTGGGTGTTTTACTTACCAGCCACTGCGTTTTGCCTTTAGCTAGAGGGTTAAATGCTGCTTGGGACCCTGTGCTCAGTCACTGCCTTTCCTTACACAACAATCTCTCTGGGATCCAGGCCTGTCTGATGACCCAGCAGGACTTTATGGCTGAGCAGTGTGCAGCAACAAATTTAAAGCCACTGTACCTTGACGTAGAAACGCCATCCTTTTATACCTGGACTTCTGCTCTTGGCTTTGCCAAAGGTAAGGAATGTCTGAAACCTCAGTTTGTGCAGGGAGTGCTCGTGGACCTGTCTGCACTTCGGAGTTAAAAGGCTGTTCCACTGAGTGTTTTCATTTTCACATGAAACCTGGGTGCTCTCTGACAGGTCACAGAATCCCAGATTGGTTTGGGTTGGAAGGGACCTTAAAACTCATCTCATCCCACCATGACAGGGACACCTTCCACTATCCCAGGCTGCTCCAAGCCTTGTCCAACCTGGCCTTGGACACTTCCAGGGATGGGAATCCACGACCTCTCTGGGTTTTTCCCCATTGCTTGATGGGCAGCCATGTGGCTTCCTGAAAGAGTAACTCCTTCCTTGTGCCTGCTGCTCCAGGGGACCTGCTCTGCAAGCACATGTGCAGGGCCGTGGGGAAGGAGTTCATGGTGAGCCGCGGGGACAGTTTCCTGGATGGAACCAGGTGTGAGCAGGATGACACGGAGCACCACGGCCATCTCCATCTGTGTGTGACGGGGAGATGCAGAGTAAGTGACTGGGGAGTCCAGGTGAACCCCTGACAGGTGATCTGCACCAAAGGAGTCAGGGGAAATCGTGCTAGGAAAAAACACAGCGCCCCAAACAACAGAGCGAGCTCTTCTTGGAATAGAGTTTTGTTCTTGGTGTGTTGGATGGAGTCCAGAAATCTACAGTTCTGTCTGTGCATCCAATGCCCTCTAGATAAGACATTCTGCTAATTATGCAGTAAACACACAGGGCTATTCATCCCTAATCCAAGAAGCAATTGGTTTATGTGTTGGTGGAGGAGACATCATTAGCTGCTCAGTTTGCCTGCTGTAATTAGCCCCACAGAATGCTGACTGTCTGGAGGGAAGTTCCATGACTTGAATTACTGGCTCAGTGGTGAGATAAGGAGCAAAACCTGGGGCTCACAAGTCGACAAATTGATTTTTGGAGTATCACTGATCAAAAGTGAAGTACAGCTTTTGGAGTTTTTTCCTGGATTGGACCTGAGGAAGGCATTCTTTCCCGATGACCTTGGATACAACTCCCCCGCGCTGTCTGCATTTTAGGAACTGCTCAGTGCTGACCCGGGTGGATGTTTTCTGTTGTTTCTTTACATTCCCAGAATACTCTCTGTAAATTTTATGTTTTTCTCATTATCCTCGTGCTCACCGTGTTTTGTGAAGTGTTTCCCCCCGTGAACAGCAGAGGGTGTAGGCACAACCTGTTCTGATTTTGGCTGTTCCATTGGCAGCAGTGATAAATATGCATGTTATGGCAGCTTCCAAAGCCTGGGATCAGTGCCTCCAGCATAAATTCAGCAGTTGCACATGTTTTGCTGTTAAGCCTGCTGAGATCCTCCTGTAGCTTTGTGTAAATTATTCTTGTTCGTGGGAATGGGGATAGAATCTCTCTTCGGAGTTCCATGGGACTGAAGGATGTGAGCTAGGTTTGGCTTTGGGAGTTTGGGGAGCTAAAGATTCCTTCAGAACCTGCCATTCATGTTTACTGTTCCCCTGGGCTTTTGTTTTTTCCTCCCTCTCTCCAGAAAGAGTTCGTAGAAGAGAGCTCAGAGCTTTGGGTTTAGGTCACGGGAGAGATCTTTTTGGGGTGCTTCTTATGGGAAAGAAAATGTCACAGTTACAGAGAGCTGTGCTCTCAGCTGAGACCTCCCAGTCCCTGGCTTTGCACGCTGCTGTCCAGCGGTAGGTCTAGGTACAAACTGCACCTTTTACTTTGTTGTCCTCCTAAATCCAAATTGCAAGTGGAAAGGGCAGTTTGAGGAATTCAGGCAATGTTTCTTTTGCTCGCTTGTTTTCTCAGAGCGGGCCGGGCTGACAGACTCTCCCCTCTGCTCAGGCATTCGGGTGTGATGGCCAGATGGGCTCCAGGAAGGTCATGGATCCCTGCAAGGTCTGTGGGGGTGATAACTCCACTTGCACCCGAGTGAGTGGATCCTACACAGAAGGAAAAGCTCAAGGTGTGTAGCTCTCCCCCTCAGGCTCTGCACTGTGCTGCTGTTCGTGTGCTGCACGTCTGTGTGCAGTCAGCGTTCAGAGTCTTCTGTATGTGACTTCTCCCTTCTGCTTCTGCTTGGTTTTATTTTGTGGAGGGCATGGAGATGGATTTTGGGTGGTCCAGTGCAGAGTGAGGTAGCTGTTGTGTAGGCAGAGTGCCTTTTTTTGTCATAATTCTCTGGATGTGGGTCAGAAATGTAACTGTTTGGGAAGCCCAGCAAATTGTTGGGAGCTGGGGGTGATATCAGATCATAGAATCATAAACATCCCAAATTGGAAGGGATCCCCAAGGATCATTGGGTCCAACTCCTGGCCCTGCACAGGACAGCCCACCAATCCCACCACGTCCCTGAGAGTGTTGCCCGTGCTTCCTGAGATGCTAAATGTCCATTTGGGAACTGGTCTGGCTCTTGCAGTCTCACCTAGAGATGTTAGCACAGAACCTAAAAAGAACCACAGAAAGGTGAGAACAGGACACAGAATCCAGCTCAGTTGTATTTGCTGTGTCACCATCACCATGTTCAAGGCAAGGAGCGGGGTCAGTGTGAATTCAGGAGCTGAGCTGCAATCCCCAGCCTTCCCAGCAGAGGTTCAGTGATGGAAGGTGACCACAGCTTCCTCCTTTCCACCCTTCCAGAGTATGTGACATTTCTGTCCCTGCCCTACAACACCACCTCGGTCCATGTTGCCAACAGGAGGCCTCTCTTCACACACCTGGGTGAGTGGAACGAAAAGGAGAGGAGGGGATGCAGGCAGAGCCGAAAGGAGCTTGTGCCAAGAAAGAAATGGAATTCTTGGTGCTGCGTTGTGCTCGTGGGATGCTCTCCAGTGGGAAGCTGTAGAAGCCACGCTCCTTGGGATGCCCAGCTTGGGTCAAACTGGTTCCTACCAAGAGGGCAGCCAGTAGCTGCCAGCACCAGGGGATCCTGGTGACCACACCGTGTCTCTTAACACCACTGCTCCTCTGGCTTCTCCAGCTGTGAAGGTTAAAGGAGAGTACGTGGTGGCTGGAAAAGGAAAAATCTCGTTGAATGTCACCTACCCGTCAGTTCTGGAGGACAACCAGATCAAATACCAAGTGTTTCTCACCAAGGACAACCTGCCAAGCCTGGAGGAAATCCATGTGGACGGGCCAACACAGGAAGAGATTGAAATACAGGTAAATTAAAGCAGCAGAGCTGGAAGGGGGCCGGGCAGAAGCGGGCAGGTTTGGGTGGCTTTGCTGCAGAACCCAGGTGTGGGGGATTCAGGTCACTTTGTGTCCAAGGCCAGGGGAGATGGTGTTCACTGGAGAGTGATAGTATTGCTTTTCTTGGGGGTTGGCTCCCCACAGGCTTCCTGCAGGTCTGGAGGTGACTGTGTGGGGAAAACCACACTGAGTTAAACCTTCTGCTTGGCTTAATCCTTTGCAGTGCCCAGAATTCACAGGGTGAGTGCTCTGACTGCATCTGGCCGGGACTGAGGCACTGCAGTGAGGCTCAGGGTTGGATGGAAAGAAGAGGAACTGGCTTCTTCCTCCATTCTAGGAAATAAATCCAAGTTTTCTTGTGCATTGACCACAGTTGTTCCTTGCCCAGGTCTACAGGAGGTACACAAAAGAATATGGGAATGCCACCAACCCAGACATCACCTTCAGCTACTTTGTGCCTAGGGAGAACCTGACCTATGTGTGGATTCCTCAGCAGGGGCCGTGTTCAGTGACCTGTGGGGAAGGTGAGGCAGCAGGACTCGGTCTTCACTTTTTATGGAGACTTCTGGTTTGCTCTGAACTGAATTTAAAAGCAGAGTGCTGGAAATGATTGCTGCAGTTGCCAGCGTTAAACTGAACCAAAGAAAAAAGTGGTGGAGCTTTTGAATTAAATTAACAAATCAGCAAATGAGCTGAATCACCAGAATGATACTGAAAATGTTTGATCATGGAGAGGATTTTTAAATAGGTTTTAACTGAACTCTTGGTTTTAAGACTAAATAATTTTCTCAGATTTTTCGAAGTTACTGAAGACTGTAATTTGAAGTTGGCTAAACATGAGTAGTCTGAGACCAAAGGGGTATCTGGTGTCTAGCTAAAGCCTCAGAGCTAATTATGAAACTTCCTTCTTAGAATTCTATTCCTGTGCCATGGTTAATCCTTTCTGTCTCCCTGAAGGAATCATAATGCAGATTGTAACAGTTCATCTGGTAGATGGCCTGACATCTTGTTTACCTGATAATTCAGATGACACTGTCAGGCCTCTCAAGACTTCTGTGATGAGGATTTAGAAAATGCGTTAATGAATATTTATGGAAGTCAATCTATACAACTCGTTATGCCTGGAGAGCTTTTCTCCAGCAAATCCCCCAGGTGAACTGATTGCTGAAACCCTGAAGTAAAAAGCTCAAAATGCTCCAGAGCCTCCAGCTAATGCAGCCACAAACAGAAAAAAAAAGAGAAAGTTGGGACATAAAATAACAGAAAGTTGAGAATCTGAGCTGAAATTGCACCTTGAGAGCTGAAAGTGATGCACAGGCCCTCCTTAGCAACAGTCATTCTTTGAAAACAAGGAGGGTAGAGCAAAGATAAGGTTGCTGATTGATTCTGGACATTTGGTGCTCAGGGTCATGCTGCCTGAGATTCAGGAATGCCTGGCTGTCCTGTAGCCCAGTCCCTGAAAGGAGACTCCTTTTAGCTTTGCTTGTAATTTCTTTGAGTTTGAATTTTCATCTGCTTTGCTTTTTAGGCTCGTTATTGTTAAAAATCTTCTTTATAGCTGTAGCTTATGAATATTTCATTCCTTGCCTGCTGCACGCACTGGAAGTCTCCAGTTTCTCTGCCAGCACCTCTAGTCTGGTTTTGGCTGTTGATGCCTTTGAGGAGGTTGGTGCTGTCTGAGCACAAAGGCTGTGTGATGATATTACCTGGTCAGTTCTAGATGACGGCATTTAAAACCAGCTCCCTCCTAGAGCTTATCTGCTGTCCCTCATCAGTCAGATCATTAGAAGTAATTTGTTCCAAATTATGATTGATATCCTTGTTCTTTGAAACAGCCAGCTTAGAGCAACCTTTCCCTTTTGGCAGGGGATTATCAATCAAACTTCTCCTCTGCTAGGGTGCTCACCTTGGAAAATCACTTTAAAACTCTTGAAAGTAAAATCACATAAAACTCTTATGTCACAGAGAAGGGGTTTGTGTGTTTACAGAAGTCTGTATTCCCACACACCCCATTTTCTTACACAGGTGATTGAGTAAAGCAAAATCTCTGCATCTTCCTACCATGGCAGAGGGGAGCTGTTCACTCCGGTTAGAACTTCAATTCCTTTTCCTTTTGTGTCCCAGGGGTGCTCCCAGTGGCTCATGTGTGCTTTGATCAGACCAAGAATGAAGTAACAGAGGATCAGCGGTGTCTGGAGCTGCCCCAGCCCCTCCCAGAGCACAAGCCCTGTGCCGTGGAGCCGTGCCTGTACAGGTTGGTGTTCCTGGGAGCTCAGCTGGATTCCTGCTTTTCTCTGCCACTTAACTCAGGCTCTGCATTGGTGTTGTGCAAGGTGGGAAAAAAAAGAGAAGTATGAAGTAGTTTCCTCATAATTATAACGGGGTAGCAGGTCCCAAAACATGTTCTGTCTTTCCTGGTCCCATGAGGTAACTGAAGTGTCATCTGAAGGATTGGGAAATAGTCCTTCCAATGTTTTACAGTAATCTGCTAAATGGAGATACTCTGAGGGCATGGCCAGAAGAAGATGTCTCTCACATCCTCTCCAAGATGGTGCCAGCAAAGAGGGTTGACTCTCGTGTTGATTATTCTGTAAGGAGGACCAAGGGCCAAGCCTGCCCAGACACTGCCCTCACAGACACTTTAGTGTTCAGTAAAAAGTGATTACACTGTGAACTATAGCTCCTTAGCCTTGGTGCTTTTAGTCCTTGAAAGCTGTCAGTGCAAGGGCTTAAATTGTCCCCTCAGTCACATCCAGACAAGACTTTTGAAACAGAGAAGCTGAATACTCTGCATGACCCATTTCTGTAAGCAGTGGCCTGAGTAACGAACCTCCCTGATCCAGATGGGAAACAGGACGATGCAATTGCCTCCCATTTAGGTGGAAGATGTCTCCGAGAGATGAATGCTCTGCTGTCTGTGGGACTGGAGTTGCCCAGCAGAACCTGACCTGTGTGCAGTTCCGTGATGGCCTGGAGACTGTGGTGGATGACAGCTTGTGCCCAGCAGAAGAAAAACCCCTCTCCCTTGTGCCCTGTGTGGTCAATGTGTGCCCTTTGGGCTGGGACAAAGTGAGTTTGCTGGCTTGGCTTTTCAGGAACCTCACTAGGAGCTTTGCACTTTCATCCACCAGTTGAGAACCAGCAGCTTATTTCTGGGGCTCAGGTCATTCCTGGCACCACTGCTCTGCCCAGTTAAAGCTTCATCCTGTCACTTTAGACAGCTCCATACCCCTTAAATCATACTGCTGGATTCCTCAGTTCATAGTTCTGGTTTGTTTAGGGCAGCTGTTTTTTGCTCTGTTCTGAGGAGGAAGATGCACACTTACTTCAGCCTCTGGAGTCACTTGGGCACATCCAGCTGGAAAATCAGACTGTGTATGTCTGGAGCCCTGTATCTGGGGAGTGCTCTGTCTCCTGTGGTAGAGGTGAGGCCTTTCTGTGCTGCAGGGAAATGTTGCTTGGCTGTAGGTGTGAGTTCAGTGCCTGGGAGCCTCGGGGCCCACCTGGTCTTTCCCCCTCTCTACAGTTTTAAGTGTAGCTGTGATCACAATTGTTTTGGAAGGGGCAAGGGGTGTGGCTCAGGCAGAATAATTTAGAGGGTGGTCTGGCTGCTGCTGTGCTTCAGAGCTGGGGGACGAGTGCAGTAAGAGTGCCATGGCTTGGGCAGAGTTTGCTTGGTTTGTACACACAGATGTGACACTTGAGACTGACTTTCAACCCTTGCATGCAAACCACGCAGTCAGATTGCTTCCCTTCCTAGGTAAGACTCAGCTGCACTATGTTTGTATGGCTTTTGACACCAAAGAAGAAACCCAGGAGGAAAACTGTCAGCCAGTGCCAAAGCCAGAGAGCAGGGTGGAAGTCTGTGATCTCAACCCCTGCCCACCAAGGTAAAGCAGGTACCAGGAGACAACGAGACAGCGAGGGGTCTTTCCTTCCTCTCTCTGTCTCCAGGGACATGGTAAAGGAAGGGTCAAGCTGCTCTCCCCTTCTTTGGAAGCACAGCCAGCTGCAAAAACTGTAGCACGGCTCCACACTCAGCAAGCTTAGAGTCTTTCCTGGGCTGGCACATCTCAGACAGAAATAAGTGTAGTCCTCAGAGCCTGAGTCCAGAGAAGAACCGAAAACCTCTCGATCCCTTATTACTGTGGGGAAGCAGGAACAAATCCATAGCTGCAAAAGGTGGTGACACATTTGCCAGCTGTACAGTTTCCACACAGCATCAAGGAAAGTAGCAAGAGTTAAATACTGTCAGAATCTGGAATAGCTGCTCTGAAAACTGAAGGAAATGGATTGCACTTTCCTTAGGATTTGTGGTGAGCTCGCCCTGCCCTGTTTGCTGTGGGACTGGAAAGCTACTGGAACTTTTTTTACAGGATGCCACTCCCTGGGCCTCTGGGTCTGATCCTGATCTGAGAGTTCAGTGATGTGTGTGTTTTGGAGGGAGATAAGATTGTTTCTGCAGTTAAGCCTGTGTGTGTGTCACCCTGGGCAGGGCGGTGATGGACACAGAGTAAGATTCAGTGTGGATTTGAAATCTGTGGGCTCCTGGCAAAATGGGAATGCCCTCTGTGTCCAACTCCAAACCTGCTCCAGGCTGCATTCCAAGTACCACAGACAGTGTGAGGCGGAGAGTGAAGAAGGAGGAAGGGTGAGGGAGCTGCAGTGCATTTTCTGCAGTGAGAGAGAGGGTGGGGATTCATCACTAACTCACTTTTTCTCCTCCCTGCCCTGCCAGGTGGAAGGTAACCCCAGCCGGGCCCTGCTCCTCCAGCTGTGGGCTGGGCTTAGCAGTGCAGCTGGTCACCTGTGTGCAGATCCTCCACGGCCAGGAGGTCTTGCAGGAGGAACATTTGTGCCCCGTGGCAGAGAAGCCCCTCACCAGTGTCCCCTGTGTCATCCGAACGTGCTCTTACGAGTGGAGCTTCAGCGAGTGGTCAGAGGTACCTGCTCCCCTTCAGACGCAGCAGTTTTACAGCTCTTCCCTTCCCTGGAGGCCACAGGGGAGAAATACAACTTCTGCCGTGTCTCTTGGCTTCCCACAGAAATGCTAAACTGTTTCCAAGGATGTTTTCCATCCTTTCCACTGCCCTGTGTTTAGCAGCCGTAGGTTTGCTTCCCACCTTCCTCAGCTAAAGTTTTGGCTGCAGCCTAGAAATGGTTTTGGCATGCTTTCTCCTGGAATGCAGATATTTCGGGACTTTTTTAGGAAGTGGTTCTGCAATTTAAATATATAGTTTGGAAGATCCCCTGGAAGGTGGGGCATCTTAGAGCTGATGGAACAAGAGCACTTACAGGGCAAGTGGTAGAACAGCATCAGTGAATCCCCCCCAGATCATGCCTGAGCCTATCAATGCATTCATTCCCAAATACCAACTGGAATGCAGGGATGAAAGCCTGTGGGTTTGTTCTTCTGCAGTGTTCAGCGTCCTGTGGGAACGGCATTCAGACCAGGCAGGATTTCTGCCTCAGCTCTCTGACCCACAAGCCCGTGAATCCCCTTTTCTGCCGGCGCTTCCCCAAGGCCATCGTGGTGCGTGGCTGCTCCGCAGGGCCCTGTCCTGAGCAGGAGGGGCCCCTGTCCCCTGGGGCAGAGCTGCAGCCAGTGACACCAGCCACACACCCGACAAGAGCTGCAGCTGGCACAGAGCACGGACACCAGGACCTGGATGTCCCTCTGTCTGCTGGGCCCCGGGAGCAGACAAAGCCCGGTGGAGGTGAGGAGGACACGGCCAACAGGTGCTCCCCGTGTGCAGCTGGGCTGTGGTGATCCTGCTGCCAGCCAGGGACAGCAGCACGGGAGGGAATACATCTGGCTGGGAGGGAAACCCTGCTGTTCCAGCATGTCCGTGTTACCTGAGCTAGGAACAATGCCTCGCTTCCCTGTGCTTCCCAAAACTCTCCTGACTGGGGAACCTGTGGGACAGCAGCTCAAGACTTCAGGGAGTGTTTAGACTATGCTCTCAGGCACATGGTGTCATTCCTGGGGTAGTCCTGTGCAGGGCCAGGAGTTGGACTCCATGATCCTTGTGGGTCCCTTCCAACTCAGGACATTCTGTGGTTCTGGGATTCTGTGACTCCTCCTGCGCTTTACCCGGAAGATGTGACTTGGTCTGTTCATTCTGCCACGAAGGGAATGGGGGTTGTTTTCCTGTAGTTCCTTCTAGGAACTAGGACAGGTGTTTCTCACCTGTCTCTGCTGTCCAGGTGTGTGTGGAAACCTCTTTCTCAATGCCACTGGGATCATCAACATGACAGGCGTGGAGAGCAGGGACTGCACGGTGGCCATCGGGCGTCCCCTGAGGGAGGAGATCTCGGTGACCATCCTGGAGAGCTCCCTCAACTGCAGTGCAGGTACTGCCTGGAGCTCTGGGATCCAGCCTGGCCCTCTGGCAAAGCTGCACCTCTTCTGGTGCCCTGAAGAGTTCTGGCTGCCTCAGAGCCTGTGTAATCTCTGAAACCATTTGACGGAGTTTTTCTGTTCCACCGAGTTGCTGCCAGATGGAACAAAATGAAGATGCTGCTTGTCCTCCCCTCACACAGTGGTTTCTTACCTGTTTTGTTGGTAGATATGAGATGAAAGGAGCTTATGGGGTTAAAGAAGCTGGTTGTTTTGGCCTGCTATAAAACTAATGTACCCTGTAGCTGGAATCAGCACAGTTAGATACTTAACTGGCCTGTTCTCATGACAGATTTTGATAAGATAGAAACAAGATGCAGAACTTACTTGATTCCAGACCTGTATAAGAGAGACTGTGGCTTTTACTTAAAATAAAAAGTGTTTCTAGGCCCTGTGCTCATCCGTTCCAGGTGAGGTCCTGCTGTTTTCTGGGCGAATGATGTGGCGGACAGGCTGCAGGAAGCTCCCTCTGTCACTGATAAATTCCAGAACCAACACACTGATTGTGAAACAGCGTGTTGTGCTGCCAGGAAACGGGGTCATTCTGCAGTACAACAGCAGAACTGCAACCAAAAAATATTACCAAGGTACTGTACTGAGAGCTTTGCTCCTGCTGTAGATTAAGGCCCACAGAGTTCCATGAATGGTGGTTGCCTATGGAAATCTATGGAAACCTTGCTTCATTTTTAGCAACTAACAAACCCCTTCTTGAGGAGTGTTGGAATTAGTATTAATTGTGGACTACCCCTTTGTTTTAAAGGCAAACCCCCCACAGGTGTTTGCTGATGCTTGGAGGTTCCCAGATATAAATCCCTAGAGAAACTGTTCTGCCTGTGTTTAAATTAAAATGATTTCTTTCTTGGAGATGCTGGATACTTCTCTAAACCATTTTCTCTTCTCCCTTTGCCCTTTCAGACTGTGACCAGCAGCTGTTTGGCCCTCAGGGTGAAATAGTGAATCCTGTGCAGTTGCCTGATCAGAGGCAGGAGGTCGTGTGTCGGACCTTCATCACGGTGGCTCCGCGGCAGCGCATCTCCATCCGTGCCCTGAACCCTGACCTGGGCCCTGAGGGCAACCACACACACTTCAACTACATCCTGGTGAGGAGCCAGAAACCTCACTGGAATGACGTGGATGGGAACAAACCCATTCCATTAGAGATTTCCACCCAGATGCACAGTTCAGTCACAAATCAGGGACTCTGATCTCTGTTGTGTAAATGTAGATGGGAATGAGAATTTCTGATATCTGCTGTATTCTTTCTAATCTTTGGAGGGTAGCTTTTCCCTGAGTGACCAGTCTGCAAGTCTCCAGTGTTTTTTAGGTATTTATTTCATCTGTAGCCTGCTGAGATAAAATGGTTTGGTTTCTCCTCCTGCAGGTCCGAGATGTCAGCACCATGAAGACAGTGGTGTTCCACGGGAAGCAGCAATTCCTGTGGCAGTCAACAGGAAGCCAAGCTGAAATTGAATTCCATGAAAACGTTAAGGATCACAGAACCCATTTCTGGGCTGAATATCACGCCATTGAGCCCAAATAAAAGGGGCCAGAGCCACTGCACTGAGAAAGGCCCAGTTAGTCACTGCTGCCTGCTCACTGCACACATTTAATCTTCTTGCAACTGCTTCCTCATCTGCTGAGTAAGAACAATATCTGCTGACTCCTTTGGGATCTCTGCACTGATAAAGATCATACAAAAGACATGGAACCCCCAAATATTTAGCAAATCTTCCTCATACGGATTTTCTGTCTGACTTGGTTGGCATTAATGCAGTTTACGTGTCTGCAAGTGGTGACTTGGGCACTGGAGTGTCAGGGTCCTGCCTCTGTAATGTGGTGGGACCTTTCAGGAGAGTCATTTAATTTCTTGGTGGCCCAGTATAAACCTCTGTACACCACAAGTTATGTTCTAGCTCTTAAATTCACTCTCTTGCAGTGTAAATGCCCCTCAAAACTGAGGCACGGTGAAATTCTGGAAAGGAATGAAGAAGGCGAAGATGTGTATGAGGATGAACTGCCAGCACAAGGAGATGTGTGGGGAGGGCAGTGCCACCCTAGGACAGCTCACTCAAAGCCTGAATGTTTTCAGGAGTTGGCTGAACTGAGGCACTGCTGGCCTGGGCAAGCCCTGGTGACAGCTGGCTTTATGTGGGAGGACTAAGTGACATCCTGAGGTGCCTCCCCAGCCACCCTTTCTGTGGTTGGTCTATTATAAATCTGACAGTGATACCACTACTTCTTTTCCATGAGAAAATAAAAGAATTCTGTCTCTTAATGCCAGGTTTGGTGCCAGGTCTGACTTACTCAGATAAGAACAGTAGCTGTGCTCTTAATCTGTATCTTCACTTGACAGGAGCTGTGGTTGGGACTGCATGGACAAGCTGTGGCAGGAAGAGGTATTTTAGAGCAGTGGCAAATATTCACACGAGTTTCATTTAAATGTATTTTTTAGGTTTTTTTGTTGGTTTTTTTTTTTAGTATCTTGAACATTGGACTGTGCTTTGGTCCAAATCTGTCATCCTCCTCAAAATCACAATATACTGCTTAAGGGGTCTTTTCTGCACCTGGAGCCTGGCTGGACACATCTGCACTTGCTCTTCACGCTGGATGCAGTAAATGGTTCTGCCTGGGCAGTTTTAACCCTGCTCCTGCTTTCTCTCAGCTGGATTCTCTGACATCCTTCTACAACCACAAATATTCTTCTTAATTAACAGTTGTTTTTTTGCTGCTTAAACCTGGAGTTTTTTGCTTGCCAGCCTCCAGATTTACGTTCCATTCCTGGAAGAGCCGGAAAGTAGAATCCTGAAGTGAGATCCTCGAGGAGCTGGAGACATCAGCTATCCCACTGCAGTGCGTGGGTGATGCAGGCCCTGGGCCTTCATTTCCTGTCTGACGGGAGATGGTAATGAAAAGACATCCTTTCCTTAATCCTTTTTCTGTAACCTTCTAGCAGATGGGATCTGTCTTCCCACCCTGCTCTGGATCCCAAGTCTCACTGCTATTTATTGTTCCAGATCGACTGTGCAGAGCTGGGCTCTGCTTGTGCTCCATGTTCATCTGCACGAAATGCAGCTGTTGCCTTCACAGTTCAGGAGAATTCAGGGTGTTCCCCTGTCCCGTTTGTTTGGACACCAGCAGGCTGCCAGCTGGGGTATCTACTTGCAAAGCGCCGCTTCTGCTCCCATTTTCTAGGGAGAAAACCCGATTGCAGTCAGATAAGGCGAGCGCGACCCTCTCATCCGGAGGGCAGAATTTTGTTAACAGCGTTCAATTCCCGTCACCGTGAGGATTCCTGTGTCCCTCTCCGCAAAAGCAAACACTGGCTCGCCTGGATAACAACACCCCGTTGTTGCCGGGGGCATCCGGAGCGGCCGTGCCCGCAGCCCCTGGCGCGGGGTGCGCGGCGGTGCCTCTGCTGATGAATATGTGCACCAGAGCTCTGCCCACAGCCCTTTAATGCGAGTGACATCAAAGCCAAAGCCCTGCCTGCTGCCGGGGGGGACCCACAATGCAGCTCGAGACAGACTGGAGCAGCTCCAGGGCCGCTGGCATCGCTCTGCAGCCGGAGCCCCTCTATTGTCAGCCCTGGGGGGGCCGGGCCCTGCATGGGGACGCGGGGACAGGCCCGGGCCTGGCTTTAGGGGCTGTCCCCTGGGCTGGCTGGAGGAGGGGGTGTCACCTGGGGCTCGGGTGGGCAGCAGGGCGCTGAGCCCCCGGCGGCCGGGGGGAGATGAGCTCGCAGGATGAGCAGTTCCCGGCAGCAGCAGCCCCCGAGCCAGCGGCTGCCCCCGCCGAGGAGGGCATGACCTGGTGGTACAGGTGGCTCTGCAGGATTGCCGGGGTCATCGGGGGCA
Organism: Rhagologus leucostigma; assembly: GCA_013397725.1. NCBI lineage: Eukaryota > Metazoa > Chordata > Aves > Passeriformes > Rhagologus > Rhagologus leucostigma. The sequence goes on from VZTD01005030.1 coordinate 154,215, forward strand.
TGTGTAAGTATCCCCTTCCCTCGCAGCCACAGGCTCCCCCCCTCCTGCATGACAGAGCTCGTCTCGGGCTCCTGCCACCTTTGTGGGGGTCGCGTTGGTGCAGGGGGGCTGTGCCGTGAAGGGGTTTTGGGGATGCGGCTTGCTGCCAGCTCTGTACGCTGGTTCGCCGCGTTTGGGGCGGAAGGGAGAGCGGTGGCCGCGCCTGGAGCCGGGTGGGTTCAGCTGCCCGCCAGGGATGTGCCCTGTGCTCACCGGACCGGCTGAACTTTGGCACCCGGCAGCGGGGACGTCACGGGGCGATCTGCGAATCCTCGGGTTCCTCCGTGGATACGGCACTGCCCGGCAGCGATGGGAGCAGCAGCTGAGCCCCTGCTGCTGCGGGAGGGCTGTGGGCAGGCAAATGAGATGATTTTACTGCGAGCACCAGGCTCAGAGGGGCCAGGTGAGGGCTGGAAGAGCGGCCACAGGGTTTGGTTCATCCTATTTCAGTTGTGGGTGTTTGTATATTCCTGCAACTTATTTTTTTTCCCCCCCATCCTGACTGTCAGAGCGTGTTTCCCGTTACTCCTGTTGCTGGTTGCAGAAGGCCTGCCCGTGGGTTTTACTGAAGGCGAAGAATGGTTTTGGTTTGTGCTGTGTGTTTTTAAGGGGTTGGGTAGGACACAGAGAACGGAGCTGCGGACGCAGAGTGAGTTGGCTGAGCTCGGAATTACCTGCTGCTGAAAAAAATTTTCCCAGGGAAAGAGTCTCAGCAACTTTGCCAGAAATCAGCCTGTCCTGGAGTGCTGTTTTGCTACATTCTGTGGAGAGATTAATAGCTCTTAAAAGCAGGAGGGACTGTTATGACCGCTTAGTCTGATCTCCTGCAGAGCACAGGATGGAGAATTTCTTCTGCTTCAGGTCCACGACTTCAAGTTAAACAAGAAGGTTTCTCAGCCAGTGCAGTCAGCCCTGATTTATTCCATCAGCTGGAGCTTTGCGTCTGATCCCCCTCTCCCCCTGCCCCTTCCCCACGCCTGCCTTTTGCCTTGGGCCTGGGCTGCACAACCCCGTGGTGTTTTTGGAGCTGACATTTGCACCCCGTGGCATCGCTGGGCAGGCTCTTGACAGTCCTTTTTCGCCGAGCTGGTAAAACATGTGCTGCTCTCACCATTTCATGTCCTAGGTGCTGAAATTCCGGAGGTGTGACGGGATTTGGTGGGGCTGCTCTGACGGGGCCAAACGCCGCGGCCTCGCCGTGCCCTGCCGGAGGCCCCCGCGCTCCTGGCCCGGCCGGCGGCCAGGAGAACCAGCTGGGAAGTGTCTGTGGAGCAGGTCCCAGGTGGGGGTTCAGAGCAGCGGCGTCTTTCCCACGGGCTGTGGCTGTAGCCGGAGCCTCGGCGCTTTTCCTGCAGTTTTGTCCCGTGCAGAGCTCAGGGTGATGGTGCAGGAGCTGGTGGGTCATGCTGGTGGCACTGCCAGCCTCGTGCTACAGCAGCTCCTGAGTGGCTTCGAAGTGCAAGTTTCTTTTTTTCCTCCTCTCTGTCTTCGTGTTTCAAAGCAGCTGAATTATACTTGGATTATTTTCCCAACCTTTTGTTCACGGCTCTGCGAACTCGTGGCTTGTTTTTACAGGAAAGATGAGAGTTTTATGTCTTTGGGTGAGTCTGGGAGAAGCTTTTGGAAGGAGAGCCAGGTTCTTGAGAGGGTTTGCCAAAGATCTGGGGAGTGACAGCTTGCTCTGGAGCCCTGACTGTCTCTTTATCAGGCAGAGAACGAGGCACAAACTCCCCTTATGAGCAGGGAGAAAGGGGATTGTGGAAAAAACAACCAGTGCCCCATGCCACCAACATTCCTCTTCAAAATGCTGCTTGTTCAGCATCACCTTGCTGAAGGTGGATGGTTTGGAGAAGGGGTGATGAATGAACCAGCATGGCTGGAGTTTGCTGCTGGTCTCAGAGCTCGCTGTGAAGAAACAGAACTGATTTATAAGGATTGTGAGCAACTGGATTGTGGTGCTGGATTATTTCTTACAGAAGGAGAAATTCCCTCAGAAAGGAAGAGAAACTTCGTTAGTGGAGGTGAGACCAGCAGACAACATCTGCCACATGCACACACCTGCAGCCACAACTTGCTTCAGCCAGAAAAATCCGAGGGCTGGAGCAAGAACCAGACAGACAAGGCTCAGGATCCGCTCCTGGCTCTTGCGCACGCTGGCTTGGTGACCTTGGCCAAGTCCCTTCCCTCCCTTGTGTTCCTGTTTGTAATGGGACGAGGAGAGCCTGTGGCTTTTGTAAAATGCTCTAGGAGCAAAAATAGGCTTGTGTTGAGGACAGTGACCAGCTGCTGGAAATGAATAGAGCCTTTGTAGGGAAGGGTGTCCTTCCCCCCTCATTTTAGCTCCCAGTTATTTGTGCTTCCTCAGGGATTCGGGACGGGACAGCAGTTAAACAAATGGCAGAACTGTCTGTCTCCCATAGCTTACGTGCCGCTGAGCTTTATCTGCGTTTTAACCCTGTCGTGAGGCCTCTGTTCGAAAAGAAAATCTTTCAGAAAGAAATCTCTGGCTTGGCAGGGGTGGGATCAGCTCCTGAGGCAGGAGCTGATCCTGCCCCAGTGGGACAAGGATGTCCCAGGCTGCTGTGGGACGAGCAGCTCTGCAAAGGAGACCCAAGGTCACCGAGTTCTGTGTCCCTGTGGCTGTTGGCAGCAGCTCTGGGGGCAGTGCTCCTGTGATCCCAAACCTTTGACTCCTTTCCTGCTGCTCCGTGCTCCTGCTGACGTGGGGCTTGCTCAGCTCTGCTTCCTGGGTCATTAGTCCTCTGGCAAGCAGGGTGGTTGCTGAGCCAGGACTGCTGCAGGGTTGTTTTGGAGTGTTTGAGGACAAAACCAAACCAGAACCCTGGCAAAACAACCCCTGGTTGGTTTGATTAGAAAAAAAAAAACTTGCTTGGAAAAGAACATTCTGCTTCCCTTGGTTTGTTGTGTGGTGGAGACCTGCTGGGAACTGCCCAGACCTCTGTGCTCCGCTGTGCTGCTCAGCAAGGCAGGGTCCTGCCCCAGCCCTGGCTGTGTTTTGGGGATAGCTGAGAGGTTTTGCTGCTCTGCTAATTATAAAGTGCCAGAAAGTCACTCAGCATTATTGTCAGGAGCGTCCTTTCCCCTGAGCTCCTGTTCCATCAGCATCCAAGGGTTTGGTGGTCACAGGGAATTAGAACCCCCCGTGTTGTGCCCTGCTCTCTGTGCTGCCCACAGCTCCCAGGAATCCTGCTTCCCGATGCTCCTCTCCGGCTGTTTGCAAGCGTGACCATGAACAGATCATCCCATCCCCGTGCCTCAGTTTCCCCTGCAGCGTGGGGACACTGACACCGGTCCCTGTGGGATGGGAGGATGAGAAGTGCCCTTGGAGCACGGATATTAACACATCCTCTGGCATATCCCCTCTGCTAGCTGATCTTGTTCTTGCGGGATTCTCTAAAAGATTTTGGGTCCTGTGGAATCAGTTCTAGGAAGTGCTGAAAAATGTCATTTTTTTGGTGTTTCCTAAGAGCAGGAGGTCATTTGCTTGTGGGGTGACCTTCGATCCGTCCTGTCATTGCCTGCAATTCTGCTTCCCAGCCTGGTAAACAAGGATAACTATTTTTAAAGGAATGTTGAGGATTCAGCAGCGACTGCTTAAAAGAAACCTTGCAAGCATGTGCCAGGCTTTCGAAGGTCAGGGCTGCTCACAGCAGCTCTGCTCGGGGATCCCCTTAGCACACACCCGAAATCCCCAATCCAAGGCTGGTCTCATCCTCAGAGAGGGACTCTCCTGCTCTCCATCATCCCCAAGACAGGCTTTAAAGGCTATAGAATTAATTTTAGCTGGAGTTTTGCAGTGTGATGTTGTTTACTCAGCCCGTGTTCCTGCCCTCCCACCTGGGCTCGAGTTCCCGGTGCCGGCTCCGGCACTGGCAGAGGGAAGGGCCCGTATCAGGTGCCGGGAACACTCTGCAAGTTTAATGAGGCAGCAAGGAGGTGGATGCAGCTCAGCTCAGTCACTGCTGCCTGGTTCCTCTCCCTGAGTTACAGAGCCAGGAGCACTGGGGTTATTTTGGGCTTTATTCGCTTCCTTTTGTATTAACGGAGACCCAGACTTGGCTCTTTTCTGCCCGTCTCTGGTGGAGCTGCACAGAACCAGCAGCGAGTGGCAGAGGCTGGGTTCACCTCTGCTGTGTTTGTTGTTTGCCCGTGTGCAAGTCATGTTTGTGCTGAACTTGCCCTGTGCTGCTCAGAGGTGGAGCCTGCTGGCACTGCTTGCCCACCCCGGGACAAAGCAGTGATTCCTTGGCACACAAAATCCAGGTGCACGTCCTGGGCTCCATGTGGAAGCAAACGTTGTTCTACACAAGGGAAATAATTGCTGGAACGGCACTCAGAGCAAAAGGATACCAGAGGAGGGCTCTCCCCTGCGTTCCAGGCTCCTTTTGGGCCACCAGACCTTTCCGCCCACCCTCCTGTGCTGCCCTGCAGTGCCCACAGGTGCTGACCAAGGGCACACGGGGTTGGTCTTTGTGGTCACTGAAAGCCTCTTTCTTTCCAGCCTGTGCCTTTGCTGGTCTCTGGAACTGTGTCACCATCAACCCCCTGAACATCGCGGCCGGCGTGTGGATGATGTGAGCAGAGTTTCTTTTCGTTTTCCTGCGGGGAGGGAGGTACTGTTAACCACACCCCACTGAGGGGGGCAGATCTGCCCTGCTTGGGCAGTGGATGGGAGCGAAACATCCGTCACGTTCTGGGAATTTCCAGATCTTGCTCCATCAGGCGGGTTGAGATGTTAGCTTTATTCTATTTATATTATTTCTTTATGCATTTTTAGGTAAATACTGAGATACCTTTGTTCAAAATAAGTCTGGGGCAACAGGGCTTGGAAATTTGGCAATTATCAAGCAGGGGGGGTCCAGCCTCACCATTCTCTTCACCTGCATGGAGCACGGAGTGTCTGGTCTCTGTGGGGCTGGGGGGCATTGCTGACCCCCACTGTGGGTGACCAACCAGCAGGATTAACTCTGGTTTTCTCTCTCTGGAGGCTCAACGCCTTCGTCCTGTTCCTGTGCGAGGCCCCTTTCTGCTGCCAGTTCATCGAGTTCGCCAACGCTGTGTCCGCGAGGGCCGACAGGCTGCGGGCCTGGCAGAAAGCAGCTTTCTACTGCGGGTGAGGATGCTCCTGGGGGATGATCGTGGGCACACCCTGGGGAAGGAACATCCCTGCGTCCTGTGGGGAGCGGGGCCCGGCTCTGAGGGCTGCCCCTGTCTTCCAGGATGGCCGTGTTCCCCGTCGTGCTCAGCCTGACGCTGACCACGCTCTTCGGCAACGCCATCGCCTTTGCCACCGGGGTGCTCTACGGTCTGTCGGCCCTCGGAAAGAAGTAAGAGAGGTCCAGCTGCTCGTGGAGGGCAGGGAAGGGGGAGATGGAACCCTAGCCCTTGTCCCATCTGCCTCTCTAAGGCTCTGCTTTCCTCTTACACAAACTGTGCTTGGGTGTAAATGTGGCCAGAGAAAATCTCCCTCAGAGCCCTGGGAGAGAAGGTCCCAGGGGTTGCTGAAGCTCTGAGCTTTTGGGAATCCAGACCCGGTTGTCCTGAGGGTCCCGCTCTTCTTTCTGCAGCTGTCGGGTGGATGGGCCCAGCTCTGGGGCAGAGAGCAGCTTTGGGGGGTTGGAGAGGGCCAGCAAGTCTGGTTTCACTGCTGGAATCCCTCGGCATGGAGAGCCAGGCCCCAGCTGGGATGTATCTCTGCCAATCTCTGCCATCCCCACGCTGTCCCTTCTCTCCACAGGGGAGATGCCATTTCCTACGCCCGCATCCACCAGCAGCAGAAGCAGATGGATGAAGAGAAGCTCACGGGGACCCTGGAGGGACAGGCTCTCTGAAGGACACGAGCTCGGGGTAACCTCTCCTGGACACTGAGATGGTGAAGACGTGGAAATCCACTCTGCCCTTCCCTCTGTCTGCTCCACTCCCTGCTACACCACGATTTCCCTGGACGCTGCAGCAACTGGGAATCTCAGGGGCTGGGGCAGGCTGTGTCCTCTCCTCGCACCAGCAGCCAGACCTCAGCACGTCGCTCCCTCTCTCAGCCCTCAACCCAACATCTCACGGTGCCCCTGGTTTTTAATCTGTTTTTTTTTTCTTTTTGCTGCAGAGGTGCTGGCTCTCTGAGTGCTGCTTTCCCAGCCTTTTTTTTTTTTTTCTGGAGTGCCCCTTTGGGAACTGCTCTCTGGATGGCTGAGGAGGGGACGGAGGACCTGCCAGTGCAGGTTCCACATGTTTGGGAACACTCTCTGGGGTGGTCCTTCCCTAAACCAGGGTTTGCAAAACCCCCTGGTGCTTAAGCTTGGTCTTCTTCCACTGAGTCTGTTTTAATATGGGACCAGGCACCGGAGGCATCGCTGCACGGGAAAGGACTTCCAGCAAAAACCCATTTAAAGATCCAATCCATCCCTGCAGGGGAGCTGCCGGAGCTGCTGGGCGGATCCTGGGACCTTCAAAGCACAGTCCCTGCTTCCTCTGGATCCAGCTGCAGGCAGTTCCTGCAATTTACTTGAATTATAAGGATTAATTACTTTGTCTTAATAAGGGCACTTTTCTTAAGCTTCGCTCTTTTACTGGGGCAGAAGGGAAACAAGGTGTGCTGTACCTCAGCTGAAACGGGCGTTGTTTCTGGAGCCAGGTGGGATTTTCTGCCGGTGTGAGGGTCACTGATGTGCAAGAGCATTCCTGCCTCAGGAGCCCGGGACTCTGCTCTGTTACCTTCCCTCTGTGAAGGGACCTGCTCTTTGCTTGCCTGGTACAGCCTTTGTCTTTGGGACTGTGGTTTTTTTGCATCAATCCTGAGCTGGTTTTGTATGGGAAGGTGGCACATCCTTCCTGTGCAAACAGAGAGGAGGCTGCACCATTTCAATGTGGACAGCTGGGATGTTTTACTTCATTATTCCAGGCGCTCTCGGTGGTTTTCACGTTGTATTTTCTGTTTGCTTAGTACCATGCAGTACAAAACTGCTCACTAAGTCCAGATCCTCCTCTTATCATCATTTTAATTTTAATTTATTTGATTTTTATACGGTTGCTTTTTGTTTTGATTAGGAAAAAGGGGAATAATTTATTTCTAGTTCTTTAAGTATTTTGATGGGGCTCGTTTTCTCTGGATATAGGAGAAAGGAGCGCTCTGTTTCCTGTCCTTCACAGGGCTGCCTCATTTCACCAGGGGTCTCTGAATCCAGGGACAGCCCTGGCTGCTGCAAAATCCAATTCCAGCCTTCAGAGTGTTTCTCAGACTCTTCCAAAAAAAGTGTGTTGTCCTTTGACCCCTTGTCTTGTTCTGGCCCACAAGCTTGACAAACTGTTCCTCCCCTCTTCTGGGAGAGAGAAGGGAGGAAAACTGGGCTGTAACTGCTGGATTGGGGCAGCCACCAGCACTGTGTGTCCCCATTTGAATCCTTGGGTACAGAGGGGTTGTGCTGTGGTCTGAGAAATGCTGCTGGAGGCCGAGTGCCGTCTGTCAGAGGGGTCTGTCCGCCAGCCCAGGCTGAAAACTCTCCTTAGACCCTGCCCTTCCTCAAGCTGCTGGCTCCTGTGAGCTGCTGCTTCTGCCCTGGAGCTCAGGAGCTGTGAGGATTCACACCAGTCAGGATTTCCAGAGGCCCTTGCAGCTGGATGTGGCCCGTTTTGTGCTAAGCCCCTTTCCTCCCGGCCTCTGAATTGGGATTGCTCGGACACCCCTTGTCTGGGATGCAGAGCAGGCACCACCAGCCTGGATTTTTTCCATAAAGGCAGCTTTTTTCCATAAAGGCTGTGCTCTTTTGGAGCCCCCAGCTCTGGGCTGATCCCTGGTGCTGAACGCAATGCATGGGCCATTGGCCCACAGCCTCCCGCTGCCTGCAGGGATGGATGCTGCAGGAGGAATGTGGGATACTCCAGTGGGAAAAGCCTCTGGGTGGTGCAAAGGCAGAGTCCTGCCTCAGGAATGGGCACGTGCTTTGATTTCAGGGGGGTGTGGGGAGTTCCGTAGTGTTTAGTAGGGGAATGTTGCAGACTGACGCATGTAAATGTCTCTGGTAGTGGCAGCTTTGCTCTGTGAGTAGTTCTGCAGTAGCTTTAGTGACAGGAGGCGAAAGGCAAAGCAGAGTTGAAGGGCTGAGACTTCCAGGGTGCTCTGAGGAAGCACAGAACTGGTGGGACCCTCGCTGGCTTCATCTGTCACTCCTCCTGCCATGGTCCCAGGGGCTGGGGCAGGTGGGTGCTGCTCCAGGTCACCTGCAGGGCTCCTTGGTGTGGGCAGGGTCCACTCTGCTCCCTTGGCACCGAGGCAAAGTCCCTCAGGTGCCAGCAGTGCTGTCACAGAGTGTTTTGTGGCAGCAGGGTCCGACCCTGGGGCTGAGGCGAGGGAACAATCTGCATCCATCTGCCACCGAGAGCGGGTGGCAACGCTCAGCCCTGAGCTGGAAATGGGCCTCAGGGACTCCTCTGAAAGAGCTGAGCTGGAGCCTTTGGCCACAGTGCTTGAAGTGTCTGTGCCTGCCACAACTGGAGGTGTCTCAGATCCGTGCCCCAAGCGTGGTTACTCCTACAGGGGCCTGTCTGGAGAGGGAACCCTTGGGAATTTTGGCTGTGTGGTGCAGCTGGAACCCAGCCCGACGCTGCCGTCGTTGCAGACGGGCTTGGTGACAGCAGCCGTGGCTTTGAAGAGCTGTAGTGACAGTCAGTGGATGGTCTCACCTCCGTGTGGGCCTGCTTGGTGGAGATAGGAAGGAGCTTTAGAGTAGTAGCATCCCAGTAGTTAAATGCCAGTGCATGGTGGTTGTTAGTTGTGTTTAGAGGCACCCTCGGGGTGCTTGGAGCTGTGCAAGGACAAACGAAGTTCAAACCCTGCTCTGGAGGTTTCGCAGGCTCAACCCAAGCCCTGCTGAGGGCATCCAGGCCGGATGGCTGATCCACAGGGGCTCTGTGGAAGAGGTTCTGCTCGCCAGGCCTTGGAAAGGAGGCGATGTGAGAGCTCGGGGGCGGGCGATGCGCTGAGGACAGCGAGTTGTTGGCACCGAGAATGGAAGGACCCCTGGGGAGCAGTGGCCCATCACACCAGTCACCAGGGCAGCATTTTTGCACTGTGCCACTCTTTCCACGCCTGTGCCACTCGTGCGTGGCAGCTCCGTGTCCCCTGGGGCTGCCCGCTGGGCGTGAAGAGCAGAGCAGAGCTGGCTGCTGTGCGCAGGAGCTGCTTCTGTAACACCCATTGATTCTCTGTGTGTGCAGTGAATAAAGAGACCATTCTACCTCTGGAAAGAGCCACTGTGATTTCTCAGACTCCAAACGTTGTAGCAAAAGCCCTCGGACTTTCTATGCTGAGGAAGGGAGGTCGCTCAGAAAATGCTTCTCCAGTGAGGTCCTCGCAGGAGCTGAAGAGTCCAACCTCATTTCCTAGTGGGGCATTTCCTCCTTGGGCCGAGCCCTGGGAAGCTCAATTCATCTCTGTCACTTTTTCCTCAGGAAAAAACATCCACTGTCTTCAGGGAAGGGTTTCACTGAAGTGAAGATATCAAGACCTGGTCCATAGCCATGTGAGAAAGAGAATGCTTGAGCACAGGGCTGCCAGAAATCCTGATCTTCAGAAGGTCAGTGGAAACCAGAGGCTCTTGAGACCTCTTGTAGTCAGGCCGTGCTTAGAAAGAGTTGTGTTCCAGCCAGGGCTGAACATCTTTCTGGAAAAGGGTCTCAGCAGCAAAGGGTAGGTTTAATACTGAATGTTTTCTGTGCTTTTTATTTTGGCCCATCACTCTCCCTCTGTCCTAGGCTGTTTTAAATTAATGCTGTGATAAATCACATCTTCTCTTAGGTGATTTCCCATCTCCTGCTGCAGGAGAGCGAAATGGCAGCTGGCACAGCTAGAGGGCTGGGTCAAACATGCTGTTTTACCCCGTTTCCTTGTGACAGCAGGCTGAACATCCCAGGAATGGGAGGACGCCAGCATTTCCACCAGCCCTTGGGGTGCCAGGTGCATTTCAGGAGCTTGGACAAATGCTTGGGCACTTCATCTCCCAGCTCAGCCTTCGTGCTTCTGCCCTTGTGGGAGGAGTCAGGTTGGACTCAGCAAGGCCGTTTGTTCCTCACAGCTATAACCACCTCCTGCAGCCGTGTTTTACCTCGGGTTAGCTCTAAAAAATACTTTATAAGAAGTTCTTCATCTTTCAGGACACACAGGAAAGGGGTAAGACTGATTTGCTACTAACTATGCAGTTGAAATCTCAGAGTGATGGAGGTGGAGGCACATCCACCTTCCTCTTCGTGGGTGGGTCAGACCCCGCGGTGGGAAGGACCCACCCCAGCACAAAGCGTTGTCAGTACTCACTGTGTCTTTCCTACAGGGAATCACTTGCACTACAGCTGAATGTTTGTCTGTTCCCATTCTTTTGTCCTGGGTTTTCTTTGTGGACTGTATTTGGTCTTGTTCATTAGGCTTCTAGTATAAAGTGTGTTTTTAGAGCAATAAAACGTGGCAGCTTTTTGTACAAAAGGTCTGGCTCTGCCTCTTTCGCGGTGCTTGAGTGCCTGAGACTCCTCTGGGGAGCTGCAGGCTGCTGTGGTCTCCTTGTCACAGTCCTGCTCTGCCTCTCCCATCCCTCCCTTCTCCGCAAATCAAGGCAATGTCTTGCAGTTGGAGGCAAAACTGTTTTATTCTTGCAGCTACATGATGAGCTTTTGCCAGCCCGGCTCCAGCTGTAAACTCAGCTCCTGCCAAGCCCTCAGACTCTCAGGCTGCTGAGCAAAGGCCAGCCTTGCTCTCCTGTCCACAGCCACACCTTTATTCTTCCAGGACACCTTTATCTCCAGCCTGGCCCTGGTTACCTGCTCCCATCCCATGGACTGGCAGGTTGTGCAGAGAGCAACAGGTAGTGTTGGGTGGCAGGAAGAGAAGGTAAAGTTCCAGCTGGCAACTTCTACAGCCAGAGCAAGACGATCATTGCTGCCCCTTCCTCTCCCACAGGGAGCTCCAGCCTCCACTTCCAGCAGCACGAGTTTGCTTTGCCCTTGAGCCTGGGCAAGGGCAGCTCCTACCTCAGGAATGACCTCCGGCCAGTCCTGAAAAAGGCCTCGATCTGCTCCAGGGACCTGCCTTTGGTTTCAGGGACGCAGCAGCCCGTGAATAAGATGTTCCCAGCACTGATGACAGCGAAGAACAGGAAGGGCACCTCGAGGCCGAAGGCGTTCTGGGAAGGGGAGCAGAAAAGAGCTGTGAGCTGGTGCAGACGGGCTGAGGAGGGGACACCCCCTGGGCAGTACCCACCACGGCTGGGAGGAAGAACTGGGTCAGGGTGAAGGCTGTCAGCCAGCTCACGACCACACAGAGGCCCGAGGCAACCCCACGGGCTTTGAGAGGGAGGATCTCCGACATCAGGAGCCAAGTGATGGGGCCCCAGCCCATGGCGTAACCTGCAGGGGAGGAGGGGAAGGGGGTCAGCCTTTGAAGGCCGCTGAGGAATGCAGAAGAGCCCTGAGCAATCCTGCTCGGCAAGCCCAGCAATCTTTATCCCCCCATTCGTGTCATTCCTCAAAGTGACTTCAGACGCCACCTTTCTTGCTCTTCCAGGGACATCTGCCTTCCTTCCAACTCCAAACCCAATCTCCTTGCTCCGTGTCACCCTGCCTGGGATGAGAAGCACCCTCCCCTGGCTGGTGGCCAGTCCTGTGCTCTCTGCACCTACCCATGATGAAGAACATGGTTGCCAGGAGGGGGATGAGGGTGATGTAGTTTGTCGGCTCAGCAGGGAGGTTGGCAGAGCTCACCAGGGTCGTGTTGGCCGCGGTGCCGTTGTGAGAAGCTGGCACGAAGTGGATGTAGAGCCCCATGGTCAGGTTGGAGACCAACATGACACCAGCTGTGGAGAGAGGCACAGCTGGAATGATGGGTGAGTGATCCCCTCCATGCCAAGCTCCTGCGAATGCCCCTGCTGAGGAGCTGAACCACCACCGAGGGAAAGAGACCTCCCTGACTCCCTTCCTGAGCCCTGTAGGGCTGAAGCCTCCACTCCTGCGTATTTGAAGAGCTCCTGCAAATCCTTCGAGAAGAGCTTCCCTCGGGAAGAGAGTGGGAGAAGTGGAGAGAGCCACACCTGATACAAAAAGGAGAATCTTCCTCCCGGCTTTATCCATCGACACAGCAGCGATGGCCACCGAGGACAGACGTACCAGGCCAACCAGAGCTGCGTCGTACTCTGGTTTCTGCAAAAAACCAGTGGGGAAGCTGAGCTGGGGGAAGAGGCAGGTTCCTACAGCTTCTGCCTTCGGCTGATGACTTGGCCAGAGCTGTTCTCAGAGTCAGAGACTGGAGAAGATGAGCCTGAAGCTCAGAGGAGAAGAGCAGGGAGACAGTGAGGCCAGTCCTGCTCCCCATCCTCACACAGCATTTTGCAGGACAGGTGCTTAAAAAAGGGGAACAGGGAGCATTGGGCAGCCCTCACTGAAGCCCAGGCAGCCCTCACAGGGCCCGGAGCCCAGGGCTCACCAGGATGACGGATGTTTTCTTGAATATCGGCTGCAGGTACACGAGGATGCAGGTGACCCCCGAGAGCTGCTGCAGGAACCTCATTCCCCCCGCGATCAGGATGGGCTTGTAAAGGAAGGGGTCCTTGAGCTCAGCACAGGAAACCCGGCGGCTCTGGAGGGGGCAAAGGCAGAAACACGAAGTGATGGCACCTCTGGGGCCCGCCTGGCATCCAGAGGATGGATTTTGCAGATTTCACGTTACATCTCCCCGTGCTGAGCTTCCTCACCTGCTTCCTCACGCTGTCCTTGATCTGCTCGTACTCCCGGGCGTAATCTGTGTCCTCACCCCGCAGCCAGCACAGGGAGCCCAGGGCCTCGTCCTCCTTCCCCTGGGAGAGCAGGAACCGGGGCGAGTTGGGCATGAAGCAGAGCAGGAGGACCATGGCAAGCACCGGCACCTCCCCGGCCACGGCCAGCCAGCGCCAGTCCAGGACCAGCCCTGCCAGAGCAGCACAGTTAGGGGGAAACACTCAGGAATGGGTGTCCTGGCCTTGCCTCCACCTGGGCACCCCAATGAGTTAATTTAATAAGCCCAGCAGGAAAAATAGTGGTAATAATAAAATAAAAATGCACATTTTTTTCTCCCACTAAAGCAGTGTTTCAAGCAGTATGATATGGGGAAATTCCAGCAAATCTGGGAGTATCCAGCAAGATCCTGCAGCAACCAGGGCATGTGCTGGCAGGAATATCATCACATGCTGCCCTGCAGCCCTGGCAAAACCTCATCAGGACCTGGATCTGCGGGCACAGCGATGGCCGTGAGTCCGTGTGGGCTATGGATTCATCCCTCAGAGCACACACACACCAGGGCAAGGGGCGTGGATGACCCTGCCCAGCCCCCTCAGCACAGCTGTGGTGGTGGGGACGAGGGGAACAAGCCCTCAGCTTGCTGACAAGGTTGTTTATTTTAAACTCCCCCTCCCCGCAGTCTTGCCCTGCCCCCTGAGACACCACGGAGGTACTTGCCCAGCGCGTACAGGACGAGGGAGCCCAGCACTGCCATGATCTGGGGACAGGCACCCAGCATCCCCCTGACCCCCGGGTGGGAGATCTCCGAGATGTAAACCTGGACAGGGACAACACACGCTTCACAGAGCTGCAACCTCCCCTCGTCACCCGCCACCCCTGCCCTCTGTCACCTCGCAGTCATCCCCCGAGACCAGGGGAAACCCAGATTGCTGGGGAATTGTGTCTCGGGGTGGGGACCTGATGGGTCCAGCTGCATCTGGCCAGAGGAGAGGACAGTCTGGCCGGCAACGCCACTTCCCTCCCTCCCCCCGGTGCGGGAGAAGTGCTCCAGCGACTCCGTTACTGGAAAGAGGTGCCCTGGTGTTACTCAACTCCTGCCTTCCCCTCTGTGTGAAACACGAGGGTGGTGTTTGGGAGGAAATAACTGCGGGGAGGAGCGGGGGCTGAGGACCTGCCTTGTCTTTCCTGCAGGCGAGGAAGTCCAGCACCAACGGGCTCAGCTCCGGCTGGCCGTGCCTGGGCTGCTCAGTGGGTGCCTCCTCCCCATCCCTGGCTACCCACCTGCTGCATCCTCCCCATCCCCACTCGCCCAGACACAGCCCTGGGGCTCTGCTGATGCCTCCGAAAAGCAGCGGGGTGCCCCAGCTCATCCACGGCACCACAGCACCTCCTGCCCTGCCGCCCCCAACTCATCCCCAGCACCTCCTGCCCTGCATTCCCGTGGCGCGTTACCGGGATGGAGGCGGAGGTCACTCCTCCGGCGTAGCCCGTCAGCACCCGGCCCAGCAGCAGCATCCAGAGGCCCTGGGCTCCGGCCAGCAGCGCGTACCCCAGCGCCGAGGGCAGAGCCGAGAACATGATGCTCAGCTTGCGGCCCAGGCAGTCGTTGAGCAGCATCGTGCTGAGCCCGCCCGCCGCCGCTCCCAGCGTGAACACCGACTGCGGGGCATGGAGAGGGGCTGGGTGAGCCTGGCATCCCCCCGGGCATCCCCCGGCTCTGCCCCGACCCTGCCTCCCCGCTCCTTACCCCGAACCGGGGCGCTGGGTGAGCCTGGCATCCCCCGGAGCATCCCCCGGCTCTGCCCCGACCCTGCCTCCCCGCTCCTTACCCCGAACCGGGGCGCTGGGTGAGCCTGGCATCCCCCGGAGCATCCCCCGGCTCTGCCCCGACCCTGGCAGGGATAACCCCGCTCCTTACCCCGAACCAGGGCGCGGTGTGCTGGTCCAGCCTCAGCGCAGGGTTGGGATGAGCCTCCAGGGCAGGGATGACGGGGGAGGGATAAACCAGGGCGAAGCCGAAGCTGAAGTTGCCCAGGACAGCGGCAAACACAGCCAGGTAGAGCCGCTTGTTGTGGAGGCTCCTGAGGGAGAGACAAGGACGCGTTGGGAGCCTTTGCCGAGGCTCTGGTGACACCCACGGAGGGATTTTCCTGGGGAATGGCTCTGCACAGCTGCGGGCTGGTGGGGTTTCTCTGAGCTCCTGCTCCACCGGTGCTTCCCTCTGTGCCAGGCAGTTCCCAGGGGGTTCAACAAAGCAAGAAAAGCAGAAGCTGGAGCTGGGTGGCACCACGGACCCAGCGGCAGCCGGTTCAACCCAGCAGAGAAAGGAAAATGTTCTTTCAAAGCCCCCGTGCCTCCCCGCAGCACCTCAGGCCGCCATGGGAGTCGCACAAACCCAGCGCTCTTCCAAGTGGGCTCATCCAGCGCCCCACACCCGGGGGTGCGGATGGGATGAGGTCCTCTCCCAAGGCAACTCAGGAATGGCAGGAACATGGAACAGCTCTTCCGCCAGCTCCCCTCAGCCCACTGCCCTCGGGATGGGGGGCACAGCCCAACCTCTGCCCAGCCCGTGACCCCAGCCTGGTCCTTACCTCAGGTACTCCGTGTCGAGCCTCCTGGCCGTGCTCTCGGGGAAGGTGTGGTACGAGGAGCTCGTTTTCCTCACGAGGGGCTCGCGGTCGCCGCGCTCCATGGCTGTCCGTGGCCGCGCTGGTGCCGGTGCCGCTGAGCTCGGGCCGGATGCTGGGGCTGCTCAGGGGAAGGGGAGGAAGAGGCAGCTGAAAGCGAAAGGGGAGAGGCTGCCCGGCCTTGCCTAATCAGAGAAATCTGTGCCCCGTGGGCTCGCGCCAGGCTGCCCCTCGGCAGGAAACTGGGGGGGCCGGAAAACCAGCAGGAGAAGAGCCCCGGGGTGACAGTGACGGTGACGGTGGTGTCAGCCTTCACCCTGCCCAGACGGACACCAAACCCTCCCACTCGGTGACACTTGCAGGGATGGTCCTCGCAGAGCTGTGCTCACCGGCAGAAATGTCCCTTTGCCAAGGTCACGTCTCTGCTGTTGAGGAACTGGTACCAGTCAGGCTGGCCCAGTGCTGCCTCTATTTACAAGGGAAAATTCCATCTGGGGAAGCGTAGAACAGACGTGGGGAAGAGGAAGGAGAGGAAAGCAGAGGGAGGTGGACACGGAGTGGGCACAAGGAGCAGGGGACGGGGATGAAGGGCAGTGATGAGGATGGAAAAGGAGAGAGCAGCATCTCTGCCACCTTGGCGGGCCCCATGGGTGCATCTGCGCCCTCACCCTGATCCCCCCAGCCCCGCAGGGCTCTGTGGGCAGCGTTGTGCTGGGACAGCTGCAGGTCCAAACTCATGCTGTAGGAAAGGGCTTAGTGTGGGCCTTGCCAGCTCTGAACCCAAAGCCACTTGGATTTAATTAGCAAAAGGTCTATTCCCCCAAACTACTGTGGTGCTCCTCTTGTTTCCATCACTCTCCTTGGCCCCTGGTGCTTTTTGGATCATATGGATGGTTCCTGCACCCCCAAGCCTGCGTGGGAGCTGCAGTGACACCTCAGGAGCCGCTGTGCCTTCCCTCCATGCAAACTGGTTCCCCTTCTGCAACCGCCAAGAGCTGCCTTTACTGTCTGATCCTGCGGGGGATTTACAGCTGACTCAGGCACTTGGGACTCTGATTTCCCCACAGGAAGAAAGGTCATGGATTGGGGGGACATTGGGGTGGGCAGGCCAGCTCATCCAAAAAATTTCCAGCGCCGTGTTGGTCTGAGCAGGGAGGTCACAACAGACCTGGAGCTGGTCTCCTCCATCAGCAGGCACCACCAGTTTCCTCCCTTGCTTGCACTTTGCTCCATGAATTTGGGTTGGCTTCCACTGCACGATTTCACAGCATCCTTTCTCTTCAAATTCTCTAAGGAATTTGAATTTCCATTCATTGAGAAAGTTGTTCCTTATCCACTCGAACCCCTCCAGGCCTCAGCTTTTCCCCACACCCAGGTACAGTGAGTCTCTGCAATACAATATTTGCCCTGTTCCACCCCAAACAGCTGCTTATTAGCCTGATGAGGAGTTTAAAAAGGGCCCCTCAAAGCCAGGTGCTGTAGCAGAGGGGGTGGAGGGCTGCAGGATGATGCTGGTGGGGCTCATCTGGGTATAAAAGGCTGCAGGTGCTGAGGCTGAAGGTGCTTGCTGGGGAATGTAGCTGCAAGGTCGGGGCTTTGCTTTTTCGTCTCTGATCCTTGTTTTTGCTGTGGAGGAAGCAAGGAGGAAGAAGTGGGTTTGCTGGTTCTTATCCCTGGGCCTCTACACTGTGGAGCTGCTTTCGGGGGACTGTGTAGGGTCCTACCAGCTCTTGGAGAGGTTTGTGTGGTGGGTTTTGGTCCCTGCTGTGAGTGATTTATTTAGGGCAGAGATGTGAAACCGGTGTGCTGGGGGCGAGTGGGAGGGAGGCACCCACGTGTGTTGCTGAATCTGTTGTTCTGTGTGTCCTTCCTTTGGATGTTTGAATCTCTCCAAGATAAGGGCTGGGGGCTTCCTGTGTGCGGAGGCTGAAGGGGAAGTTGTGGGAGAAGCTGTGTCCCGCTGGGGTGTGAGGAATCGGTGGCAGGGCTGGGCACGGGTGATTTAATTCTCGTGTTTCTGGCTACGAAATGATGTTTAACTAAAGAGTCATCAAGCCCATAAATGTGTGTTCGGTGGTTTTGCTCTGTTTATGTGACTATTTGATTATGAAGGGTTTTCCCTAAATAGCCCTGTTTGTGGGAGGCTTTTGGAAGGAAGCAGTGAAGGCTGGAGGTGGCTCCAGTGTTTCTTGGGATGGGAATGGGAACCTGCTTTGGGCTGGGTCACCTCCTCAGCACGTGGGCACTGCAGGCACTCAGAATCAGAACCACAGAATATTCTGAGTTGGGAGGACCCACAAGGATCATCCAGTCCAACTCCTGGCCCCGCACAGGGCACCCCAACAATCACCCTTGTCACAGGACACTATACCTGTCCTAAACCTGAAACCACTTGGACATGGGGCAGAGGGAAATGCTCATCCCAACCTCCTCCCTTTATATTTAGGGGAAAAAAGCACACTGGAGAGGAGCCCTGAGCTGGAGCTGTCAGATCTCCCTGAAACATGGAGGGTTCTCCAGTTTCTGTGCGGATTTGTCAACTGCTTCAAGCAGGAAATTACTTTGTGTCTTGAAAACCCTCCAAGCACTTGTAACGCCGGGAGGCTCGGTGGGGAGCTGCTGTCTGTGCTGCTCTTGGCTCGGGGCTGAGCCCCTGGGCAGCTCTGTCCCTGAGTGTCCCCTGAGGGAAGGGGGTCCCTCGGGTGTGGTGGAACAGGTCCTTGCACCACACCCTCGCTCGGAGCTTTGGGGTTTTTTTTTCCTAAAAGTGCATTTTTGGTAAGGAGTAAAGGATCCACCACCTTGCTCCAGATCTCCCTGACTTGCTGTGGGTCCTTCCAGAACAGATGAGGGGTGGGTAAGGTGCAAGCAGCCTCAGTGGCAGGGTTGTCTCTGGTGGGCTGTGCTTGGCCACCATCAAGTGGAAGTGGCTCCTGCACGTTTGTGGCAAATAACAGCTCTGGGGTGAACTGGGGAGGGCTGAGGTGCCCACTTTGGGAAAGCAGCAGAGCAACCCCTGGCTGATTAAAGGGCGATCTGGTTTTGTTGAGAGCTGTTGGCTGCCTCGGCCGAGTGATGCATTGCTCCGGCTCCCCAGGACCTTCCTCCCCCCTGACAGCTGGGAGATAGATCACGAACATATGCAAAAAAATAGCCAGCATCAAAGCCACTTGGCAGCTCAACGAACCCAATCCATAAATTAATTTCTATCCCCCCTTGTAAGGGCGAAATCAGTCACTCCTCGGGGCTATCCATCTCTATCACTCATCTGGCCACATCCTTTCATAAATCTTGCCGTGAGTCTGAGCTGGTGAGTGCTGGGTCAGGATGGAAGAACGCCCGGTGTCTGTGCTGGGTCGTGGCAGCCCCAGGGCTGGTTTGCCCTGGGCTGGGGCAGAAGTGGTTCTCTGTGCACCCCCCACATCCTGAGGCTGGAGTAGAGCTAGGGTTTTGCAGCTTGGTGCTACTTAGGGGGTGATTTTGGGGAGCGTGCTCCCTGTTGAGGCGCCATCAGGGCAGTGCAGAGGTACAACCATGAGATATTTCCTTGCAAAGCAGCGTGTGCTGGGTTTCTGGAGCTGTGCAGGAGGTGGCTGCTGGGGACACGTGGAGGGAAGGTGGGGGCTGGCACAGCACTGGATGCACCCCGAGCTGTGGTGCTGGTTCATCTGGGGGACTCCCCCCATGGCTTTGCAAAATAATGCTGCACCCCCAGCTCCCCGTGGGCATCGGCACCTGGAGCCCGGGTTAGCTTTTCCGACCAGGCAGACAGAGCTCAGCTCTTCCCTGGCTGTATCCCTCACCCTGCTCCCCCCGCAGAGGAGAAAATCACCACCTTTCAGGCTGCCATCTGTTTATTTTGTTGGACTCCGAACTTGCTGAAACGTCTTTCGATGGATGAAGGAACGTAGAGTAGAAGAACAGAGCCTGGCAGGCTGCATGGTGAGTGGAAAATAGTTTTTTGGGGCTTTCTGGAGTTTGAAGGCCCGATGATGGATGTGCATGCGAGGGATGGTAATGGCTTTGTAAGTATCCAAACACAGAGCAGAGGAATAACTCTGCCTAATAGACTGAGAAATGTGCGTGGGACAGGATCCTCCCCGCTCCGACACGGAGCTGAATGATGGAGTGCTGCAGGCTTCGGGAGCAGAGGCTGGCATGGGCTTCGTGTATTGGAAAAAAGGTGCAGCTAGTTTTGAAATAATAGGAAATCCTTGCTGTGAATGCCTCGGAAAAGGCTGCATCTCGCCTCGGAATGAGGCCGGAGGAGCCTCGATGTGTTTTCAGTGATCTGAGAGGGGCTCGCTGTGGCTCTGACCCGCTGGGCAGGGCTGCTGCTCCCTGTGCCTCCTGGCTTCCCTTTTCCTGCTCTGCTCTCAGTGTCCAGAGCTACTGACAAAAGTGATGGGTTTATGTGGAAATGTTGTGGGGATAAATATTTGCCTGTCAGCAGGGCTGGGTCCGAGTGTGATTTCTCGTGTGCCATTTGGAAATGACATTTCCAAACAAAATTAGAATTTCCCGTTGAGGGTATTTGGGGGTTTTTTTGTTGTTTAAAAGTTGGAAAATGGTTGCTCTTGGGGGGTTTTCTTTGTTGCCATGCAAATGGAAGAGCTGCTCATCTCCCCATGCTTGGAGTGAGGGGTTTTGGTGTCCTGCTTCCAACCTGCTTCCTGGCTAATCCAGGAGCAGGGATAAGCTGGAAGATGTGTGTGTGCCCTTCAGCTGGGGGGGGGGATGTACCAGAAGTGGGATATTTTAACCTGCTTGTGGGGCTTTTTTTGAGGTCGCACAAAATCTCAGGACCCACAAATTCCAGTGGCTGTGGGTACAAGTGAAACTGGGACAGTGGATTAAAAGGAGACATGGGGAAAGGTTGTGGGTTTCCAGCCCTTCCTGTGCCATGTCGTGGCTTTGTCACTCGCTGTGACTTCTGTGACCGCTTTGGGTGTGAGCAGTGTCAGGGCAGGACACTCTCCTGGAGCCGGAATGTCCCCAGGGCTGTGGTGGCTCCTGGGAGAGGGAGGGATCCCTGGATGTCCTTGCACACCTTAGATCTGTCCTGCCTTGCCTGCGTGCTGTGGCCGGGGTCACCTGTGCAGTGACAAACGCAGGGCTGGGTGTCCCCAGGATGCTTTTGGATTTTCCACAAAACCCAGGGCTGGGCGGGATGAGCTGGGACGTGGCTGCTTCCAGCTGGGATGAGCCCTGGTGGCTCTCAGTGCCCTGGTGCTGAGCCAGGATGGGGTTTGGGTGCTGGGTATTTATGGAGATGGGTGAAAACTTGGTGAGGACAGGGCTGCACATCCACAGGAATCCCTGCAGGGATGTGTCCGGGGCAGGCTTGGGAGGCTGATGGTGACCTGTGACCTTGGGATGACGATTCTGCTGCTGCCAGGATGCAGCCACAGGGGCTAAAAACTGAATTTTAACAACAAGTGCAAGAAATATCCTGTACATCCAGAGGCACCAGCAAAGTTGTTGACACCCTGTGTTTGCTGGGAGGTGGCAGGATAAATAAAATTATTTGAAGAAGAATTTTAAGTACACTTTTTTTTTTTGCTGTGTCCAGTTGGAGCTGCTGGGCCAGGCTTTGGAGCGGTGCCTGTTGTGATGCCACAGCCTGGAGTTTTTTGGGTTCCCCTTCCCTTGCCCACTTCTGCTGGGTATTTTGAAGTTGAAGTTGCTTTTTCTTTGATGGCAAGGGCTGGATTTCTTTACACTTGGGACAAAAAATCTCCCCCCTAAATTCCTGAGAGCTGCTGCCTGCTCCTTCCTTGGCTCGGTGTGGGTTTTGCCTGTTTAATATGATTTAAAAAGGGAAAAAAAAAAAGAGCAAAACAAAACATATCATTTCCTTGCTTTAATGTGAGCCAATTACGGCTCGCAGGCTGTTAACTTCATCACCACTTCTTCCAGCAAAGCCCTTGGTAAAATAAACCACAGCAGAGCTGCCTTCCCTGGACCTGCCATCCGGCACAGCCTCGAGCCACGGCATTTTATCCATCCCCCCCGGCTGGAAAAAAAAACCCCAGTGGCTCTGTCCCACACATGCCCGCTAAAATATCCCAGCACTTGTTGTACATCTGCTGCCGGATACCAACTGGAAAGGAGATCAGGGCTCAGACTCCGCGCTGGGCTGTCTGCCCCTCCTAATGAGGAACACATTGGAGCGTGGCCGCGGCCTCCAAATGGCAAAATCAGGAGGGCTGGGGAGGCTGGAGGGTGGCAGGGCGAGGGACAGAGGGACTGGAGTGTGCCAGCAGGCAAGGAGAGCCCACAGGGGCTGTGTGGGGTGCTGGGCCCAGGGGACAGCGGGAGCTGGGGCCACCCGAGCATGTTTGAACAGGGTACCGGGGACGCTCTGTGGGATGCCTGAGGGCCTCCTGTCCCTGCGCTGTCCTGCCCCTCGCCCCCCAAGTCACGCCTTGAGGCAGGGTCTGACCCCTCCGACCTGGGCACCTGGAGCTGGGTGGGGCCCAGCCCCAGCGAAATGCCACATTCTGTGGGGCGCCTTTTGTGTGGTGTTCCCCAGCTGCTTTGCCTCGGGAAGAAAAACGCTCTTGGCATTTAAAAGCCTGTCAGGACCATCCCCAGGAGCAAGGTGCAGGGCCCCTGCTTCTCCCAGCTTTGGCCACAGCCGTTTCCCTGGAGTTTTGCACTGGGACCCACAGGCCCTGCACCTGTTTGCTGGTGACTGCATCCTCATCTCCTGAATTGCTCCATCCCCTGGCTGGGATCCGGGGCAGGAATGTTAATTTTTTAATTTTGTGGCTAATTTGGGACTTGGGGCAGACCTGGTGCTGCCTTCTCCTTCCCTCTGCTGCAGTATCCTATAAAAAAGCCAAGATGAGCTGGGATTCCCATACAAGGGCCGGTGGGAGGCAGCTGCATCCTTGAAGCAGGAGAATCAGGAGCTTCTGATAAGCCCATTTTTATAGGCACCTTTTAACCTGTTTATCCTGCTGTCAGAAAATCTCCTGGATGAAATCGGGAGTGGAAGCAGAGACCTGAAAGCACATTTCTGCCCTGCTGCTGATGTGTAAATGGGATAATCTTGTTACAGCCACCTGTTAGTCCTGCAGTGAAGCTTGAGGGTTTTTGGGCAGATATTATGTTATTTTAATGGCATAACAGTGCCCTGTCTCGTGACCCTGGGGTGTCCCCAACACCCCGGCCCTCAATTGCTTTCCCATCTGAAATCACTGAAAGCGACACTAAATACCTCCAATTAAACCAAAGTGGATTGGAGGTTTTGGAAGCTCAGGGTGCACCAGGATTTTATTTAGGGAGCAAGCCCTACGTACATTAGAAAAATCTTCAGGCACCTTCATGACTTTGAGTTTCTCTCAATTTTGTGACTGGATAGAGGAGAAAAAAACCCAAAAACTTGTCCTTGCCGTGGGAGTTAACTCAGAGCCAGCCTGTGCCCTTGCCACGCAGCTCCTTTCCCTTCCCACCAGCTTTGCTGCGGCCGCTCGGGGATGTTGTCCCTGCACTTTTAAACCCCACAGGCCGCGTGTCCCCTGCAGCCCCTGAACTCTCGGTCACCCGCCCTCAGCCGCCGCGGCAGGTAGGGCTGACCCCGTGCTCCCGAAATTCATTTCCCTTGGGAAAGCCTCCTAAGCCTGTTGCACATCCCGCTGCCCCCCGGGTCCCTGACGGGTGAGCCAGACCCTGCAGGAGGAGCGGATGTGAAAATAAGGGAGCAGGGATGGGAGGTGTCACCCCTTGCTCGGTCCCTGTCCCCTCCCGGGAGCTCCCTGGAGCTTTTGGGTGTTGGGAGCCCCTGGGGCTGTGCCCGTGTCTGGAGGAGCTCATGTGAAAGCCATTAAAAAGCGTAAGGAAAGGGAGCACGACGGTCGGGAATGGTTTTGTTTGGGTTTCTAAAACGTGCGCATGAAAACACTGTGTGGTTTTCTGACAAATTTGAACCAGCGCTGCTCAATCCGCTCCAGCGCTGCTACTGTTGATCTTGCAGACTGTAAAGCATTTATTGGAGCTGCTTGAGGCGAACTTAAGCATCTGTGGAATAACAAGTCCAGGAAGTAATTGCATCCACAAGGAAAATATTTTTATGTATAATTCAGTGACCCATTTTATAAACATTGCGGTTCCACCTTGGACTTTTTTTTTTATCCTTTTCTTTTTTTCCTTTTTTTTTTTTTCACCCTCAGCCTTCCCTCTCCAAGCGTCTGGGTTGAGTGATCCGTGTGGGGCTGTGTTTGGTGGCTCTGTGGAGAGGGTTTGGCGTGGCGTGAGGGGAAAACCCCGGAGCTGCAGGGGGATGAGAGTCGGGCTCCAAAGGTGGCACCGCAGTGGGGTGCCCCAGGGAAGCAGCGACAGCGTGGATTGCTCCTGCTGAGCTTGGCAGGCACAGAGGAATTGTTTCGGGGCAAAGGCTTTTCTTTCTTCCTTAGCAAACCAGCTTTACGAGAAGATGAGTCACTTCCAGCCTGGGTGGCACAGTGCTCGCACGGGGCTGGGGACCCGGGGGCTCCATGGCCTCTTCTTGGGTTTTCTGGGTTTCATTTGCAGTAGAAATTCACTCTGCCCCACGTTTCTCACCCCAGGAGCTCTGTTTGCTCTCGCAGCACAGGTGGGAGCTGGAAGGAGCTGTCTCACGAAGGCCTCTGGTGGGGACAGGCCTGTCCCCTGGCAGCCTGGGCGTGGCCAGCTTGGGGGCCAGCGTTGGATACAGATGTTCAAAAGGGTGACAACTTAAAAATAGATTTGCTCTGACAGAACAAAGTTGTAACAAGATAAAGCTGCAAAACGCTGTATTAAAATCGCTCTAAATTTTTGTGGGGTTAACATCGGCACCTTACCCAGGCTAGAGCAGCCCCTCCTGGGGAGCAGGGGATTGACGGCACGGGATCTTGCTCCCCCTTTTCCTGCCATGGATTTGTTGGTGTCTTTCCCCCTCGGGAGGAATGAAAGTCTGCCTCAAGCTGAGTGGTGAAAGGCCTGTGGCTGCTGTGCCACGAGATCTGTGGCATCTCGTGTGCCCCCATCCTTGCTGTGGCACCGTGGGGACGTGACTGACCCTCCTCCAGCGCCTGTGCTGCTGGGATGGACCCACCACCTCCCATCCCAGCTCCTGGCCCGCTCTCTGTCCCCGTGCACTGGGCATGGCTCAAGCAAAGCCTGACAGGGCTGAAGATCAGAGGGTGAAGCTCAAGTTGGAGGTGCCAGGCAGAGCCTCCCCCGCTTTTCCCACTGCCCCCACCGCCCCCAAACTGCTCTGTCCTGCCCAGGGAGCAGCGATGCCAAGGGCAGTCACAGCCCTGGGGCCAGGCCTCGCTCCAGGAGGGAGAAGAAAACAAAACAAAACAGGCTTGGAAGTAAATATTATCTGAATATAGAGGAACGCGATGTTTCTTCATACGGGTCTAGAATTTCTGCCTTTTAACAGCTAACCTTGACTCAGCCAATATCCACAACATGCAGCTCTGGCCAAAATATGCTGGGCCTTAAAGTACCACAACAGCTGTTTTTCTTGCTAAAATATGACATTAAATTTTTTGGACGGCTGGCTGCTTCCTTGATGAAAGTGGAATAAGGGGCTATTTTTCCTCTCCCTCTTCCCCCCCTCCAGTCTTTCCTCCTCCTTCCGTGCAGGGCGATAAAGCCGGAGCCTTTGCAGATATCCCGTGTGGGCAGGCGGCCGCCACGCCCGTGGGGCCGGAGCCCCGGCTGCAGCCCAAGGGAGGGGGCTGCTGCTCACTGACCCCCCCCTTGTTATTCCTGGATCCCTCCCACGCCCCGGCAGGATCGGTGCCAGCAGCAGTTTCGGCCCTGACATCTTGTTTTGCTGATGGTTTGTGGGATGTCAAAAAGTTCTGCCCTTAAAACGAGGGCACCGGTCGAGGGGCTGGGGCTGGTGGGTTTTGTGCTTCAGACCCTCTGTTCTCACAAAAGGGACAGTTTGGGGCTTTCCAAGAGCTCCAGCTGCGGTCAGTGGTGTGGGGCAGGAGTCTGGTGGCCACATCTGAGTGAGCCGGTGCTGGTCCCTGTCCCTGAGCTGACCAATACTTGGAGAAATTGCTCGTGGTGTGAGCTGGCGCCGGCTGGGATCTGCCCTGCTTTGTCCCAGGACAGCAGTGGGGGCTTGTGCGGGGTTTGGAGCACTGCAAGCAGTGCTGCAGCGGCTTTTGCTCTGGTGGTGTCACCTGGTGTGACAGGTGCCTTTCTGGACAGCCTGTCCACGGGTGAGCTGCATTCCTCAGGCTGCAATGGGCACGGAGATGGGGATTTGCAGTGGAATCGCTGCCCTGAGCCTTAAAGCACAGGAATGGCCGTGGTGGGAGCAGGGATTTGTGCTGGCTGGTGACGGCGAGGTGGCTCTGCTCGTCGGTGCTGTGGCCACCCACAAGCAGCACCAGCCGGTGGCACCTGGCTGTGGCTCTGGGGCAGCTCGGGGCTCGCTCACACCTGAGGGGTGATGTGGGCAATATCGGGATGGGGTATCTGCTCCCCTTGTCCCCACCCCAAGGGCTCTCACTCCTTGCCCAGCTCTCCATGTGCTGTTGAGGACAAACTCCCTGCCCTCCACGCCTCACCCTCCCCTTCTTTTTCCTTTATTTTAAAGATCGGCTTAATTTTAATGGGAGGCAGAAGAATTGTTAAAGCGGGGAGGTGGCAACCAAACCAGGACGAGGGTTCCGTTGCCCAGAGCCTCTCGGGCTCATGGATTTCTTCTGGAGCCTGATCTCCCAGGCTGACAACCCAGCGAGGTGTGGCACGGGCAGGGTCGGGCTCCCGACTCCGGATCACCCGTTCCTCCTCTTATTTCCATAACAATCCCACAGCAGGACCTTATCTACACCCGCTCCCTGCCAAGCTCTCAGCCCCGCCGCGCTGTTTATTTAGGGACATCTACGAGTGCTCACGGCTGGGATGCACTCGGGGGGTGCCGTGGGTGCCCGGGGTGCCGGGCCGGCTCCCGGTGGTGCCCATGTGGTGTGTAAGGGACGCGTTCCCTTTTCCCGGCCGGCGAGCATGTGGTTGGAATTAGCGGCGCGGCTGCAGGGGGAGCGGGCAGCTGGGTTTCTCCGGAGCGTTTCAGTGCTTAATCTCTGAAGAATGCAGAATGTCTGTCTGGACGGCCCGGCCAAGATCAACTCCGCGGCACGGGGAGGCCAATATAAACGTTCATGTTTTGTGTCACCGAGATTTCATTAGATGTTTTTTATGTAATTGCATAAGTCGAACTACCGTGATGAAAATGCCACAGCGAGCAAATGAGATGAATTGTGAAACCTCTCCTTCGAGGAGACGCTGGCCCCCTCCGGGCCGAGGGGATCCAGCTCCAGCCTCTTCCAAGGTGCTCGGTGACCTTTTGGGGATAAATAATAGGCTGTTTGCCCGTGTCCCCCCCCTCTCTACCCCTCACCCTGACGTCAGGGCGAGCTCAGAGCTGGGCCAGGAGCAGGTCTCCCCATGCCAGAGCTGGGAGGCAGAGGGACTGGCTGCTCCTGTGCTCCAAAGGGGCTCCCAGCCCTCCTCGGAAACCCAGGGAGAGGCAGCGGAGTGGGGGGAGAGGATGAAAAATCTCCCGTGTCTTGGCTGCCCGACAGCCAAGCGCTCTGCAGCCTCTGAATGATATCGCTGCCCTCCTGATTTCCTGCTTTAAACCCCTGATAGAGGCAGGGACGGAGAGTTCAGGGCTCAACAAGCACCCGCAGCGATGCTGTGCCCCATCCCCGTCCTCTGACCCTCTCCGCTAACGACAACAACTTCATTAATCTGTCCCTTCAAGGCCTGGCGTGTTTTCCCGATGATAGCAGATTAATGCTAATTTAATTAGTCCTGAATCAGCGCTTGCTTGGTTCAAACCCAGACACGCTCCCGATGCTGGGCAGCTCTGAGTGCTGTGACGCGATGGTGCTGCTCATCCTTGGGGTGCAGGGCTCGGTGAAGTGACATCCCATC
Organism: Rhagologus leucostigma; assembly: GCA_013397725.1. Lineage (NCBI taxonomy): Eukaryota > Metazoa > Chordata > Aves > Passeriformes > Rhagologus > Rhagologus leucostigma. Next base: position 181,583 of record VZTD01005030.1, read on the forward strand.
ACCACTGAGCACCCATCCTGCTCCTCCTCAGTGGCCTGGCAGCACGGCCACCTCCCCAGGGTGAGAGGCTGGACCCACCGGAGTGGAAGCCCAGCACAAACCCCCTGGGTTTTGCTCCTGGAGGAGGCTCTCCCGTGGATTCCCAGCGGGGATGGGGAAGCAGCCGGCACCACGGGAGCCTCGGGCGCTGCATCCCCGCAGCGGCTCCTGCGCGCCGGGCTGGGACGGCCGCCCTGGCCGCAGACACATCTGCTGGGCGGGAGGGCCTGGAATTTGGGATATTGTTTTTCTGGCGGGGAGCGGTGGGTGCCAAAAGCCTGATAAATTAATCACCTCTGACATGGGTCAGTCCAGCTTCTGGCGTGCGCAGGCTGGGCCCCCTGGGACGCTGCTGCTGCAACGCGAAAGTTCATCAAGCAGCGAGGCTGCCCCGGAGAGCAGCAGATTTTGGGAAGGGGCAGCCAGTGAGGGGCTTGACCACCGTGGTTCTCTGGGGTGGCAGCACAGCTCTTCCAGCTGCCTGCGCCTGGCAGTGCTGCCACCTGACCTCACTTGTTTTGCAGCAGGACCTGGCTGGGTGGCTGCTGGCTCCTGGGGGATGGGAATGTATTTAGGATTTGTGCAGCTCCTGTCACGGCACGGTCCTTACTCAGGGACTGCCAGAGTGCCCGTGGGCACACAGAGCCCGGGGAGGCTCTATGGGATGGGGATGTGCGGCGGGAAGGTGTGCAGGGCATGGCAGGGCTGCAGCTGCTGGAGGTCACGGGCAGTTTCTTGTGAGCCCTCAGCCCCTGCAGGCAGGTGTCCTCTGCTGGGAGCTCGGGGCTGGATGTCCCTCGGTGTGCTGCTGAGCCTGCGGCTGGGCCAGTGGGGTGATGCTGGTGCAGCCCAAGGTGAGACCAGAATTTCTCCTCTCCCACAACGAGCAGCATCGTGGGCTATTCACGGTGAGTTTTCCTCTGTGGGGATCTCATCAATCCAGCCTTGTTGCTGGCTGCTCAAGCCCAAGGCAAGGCAGGCTCAGCCTGCACCTCACCAGGCTCCTTTGCCCTTGGGGAGGGGACAGGGGAGCCACAGGTCTGTGCTGGTACAGGGCGTCCATCCCTGTGAGGTGACAGTTCCTGACCCTGCAGAGTCCCCACTGCTGGCAGCACTCCCTGGAGAGGAGACGGGGAAGGGCTTTGTTCAGCTCTGCTGGGGTTTCTGCACAGCTGAGGAACAAAGGGCATTTTCCTGTTTTTAATGACTCCTCTTACCATCCACCTCTTCCCCTCTCATGTGCTGCTGCCCACTCCGGTAACTGCCAGCAGCAGCGTCTGCTGTACCTTCCTTGGTCTTTCTTGGGAACATTTCTGCTCAGAGGAGGAGAAAGAGGGAAGCAGAACAGGGAGCAGAGCTCAGGGGACAGGGTCCCGTGGGGTCTTTGAAACTCTCAGGGGCTCTATTTGTGCTTTGCATTTCCCGAGGTGTTCACAGGGGTGGTGCAGGGTGGCAGGAGGTGTTAAGACACCCGACATGTGCTGTGACCTGCACGTGGGATCAGAGCAGATCTCACCAGGACGATGCAGAAGCCTCCCTGAATCCCTCCTGTCTTCTCCACTCGCTTGCTCTCCTCCTCTCCCCCTTTTATTTTTTTTGTCCAGACATAATTAATGTAAACCAAATGCTTTGTGCACAGCTGCTGGCATCCTGAAAACGTTTTGCGTGTGGTCTCTCCTTTAGGCTGGACAGGGATGCAGCAAAACTCTGAGCACTATCCCAGACCTGCCTGAGTAGGGAGCAGCATCTATTGCACAAGGGGCACCTTGAATTTCTGCTTTTCCCTCGTGGGATGAGGTTATGGTTGAACCGCTTTAAATAAAACCGTGGAGCTGCCCTAAAACTTCATCTCCTGAATCCAGTCAAACCCAAGCTCGACTTTTCTTGCTGGTCGTGCTTAACTGAAACCCCAAATATCTGTCTCATTTTTGTGGCTGCCTCTGTGTGTCTGGGTTCCCCCAGGGCCTAAGGGATGCTCACATAGCAGAGCTGCTGTGGGAAGGGTGTCCTCATGCTGCTTTTGGTGCCTCTGGACGCAGGGCACAGTGAGATCTTGTGATTTATATTTTTCCAGCCAAAGGGACAATTTCTGATCGCTGCTTTTGTCACTTGATCTTTAGGTGAGGGAAAGATTGAGGTGCGAGGGAAAGAGTCTGGCTCTACCTGTTTTGCTCCCAAAAGCCCAAGCAGCGGCCAAATGGCTCCTGACATCCCGCAGCCCCTGGATTCCCTTTCTGCATCTTCTGCAGCCCCTCACCGAGCTGTCCCTGCAGCTCCCCCTTCCCAATCCCTCTCAGATGGTGCTTTTCCCCTCCATTGCCCTGATCACTCCCTCAAAACCCCAATGTGGCATCTGGGGTCACCAGCAAAAAGTAGCAACTTCCGTGCCCCACATCCTGCTCTCTCACCCTCGGTGTGCTGGGAAAGCTGCGTGGTACCAAGGCCCGCCTGGTTTCCAAAAATCCCCTTTTTTTTTGCCAAAACCCCCTCTGGGGTGGTGTACTGAGTGCTGCCATGGTGCAGTGAGGGCTGTGGCTGTCCTGGCCCTCCGTGAGTCAGTGGCTGAGCATTTTGCAAATGTTGGAACTAAATGGGAAGCATCTGAAATCCCTGCGTGGACGTGCTTTGGATTCCGGGATGATTAGGATGCTGCAGATGCCTGGGTGAGAAGGTGGGCTGGGTGGAGGTTTTGGGAGTGACCTTTCTCATGTTTCTGCTCCAAAACTGGCTCCGTGTTTTGTGGCTGGGAGATGGGAATGACACCTCTGGGATGAATCCTCCCAGTAGAGACTGAGCAGCTGGGGCACGTCTTGAGGTGGCTCCTCCTGGGGAGGCTGTGAGCAGAAAACCCACGTGCAGTTTGGTTGCAGTTTGGTCACAGTTTGGGGGCAATGTCTATAATTTAATTCCTCAGACAAGAGGCACCGGTTTGGAGATCACATTCACGTGTCCACACAATATTTTAGTTCAAAAAAATGAATACCTGACTTTCTGTGGAAGAGTTTATAGGGAAAACTTTAAAGCAGCCCATGATGGGTGCCTGGGGAGATGTGGGTGTGCAGGAGGGGCTATTTCTGCTCTCAGTGCTTGGTCTAGTGATGCTCACAGATGAGACAAGGGCTCTGACTTGCAGAGAAATCCTCCCTTGGCCTCTCATCCTCAACACCCAACCCCACTCCAGGATGCTCTGTGGGGCTGGTGGGTGCCAGAACACAAACTGTCTGCACCGAGTGCCCCCGCAGCACCCTGGCAATGACAATTTTAAATGAGTGAGAGGCTGAAAAATAGCGAGTGAGATTTTTTAAAAGGTCACCTTGGCCAAGGAGGCAAAAATTCTTCCTCGTGCGAGTGAGATGCTTTAGGAACTGCCTTAAAATTAATCCAAAACATGAACCCGGCTCCGAATGAGTGGGACTTGGCAAGAGGGCTGGACACATTATCTGTAAATATAGGCAGGCATACTGGAGGGTTTCTGGTGGTTTTCCTGGTCACTTCTTATTCCTCTGTCTCCCCCTCTGCTCCCCCCTCCTTGCATAATTCTCTCCATTTTAATGCCTCTTCCCACATTTCGGGAACGAAGTCTTCCCAAACCAGGCAGGGTTGCAACACTGCAAGAGGTTTTGTGTCGGGATGTTTCGCCTCCTGTGGCACTTCTCCTCAGGAGAGCATTGCCTGGGTGGCCAGTGACCTCTGTCCTGAGGAGGCTGTGGCTCCCAAGGGTTGAAAAAGGAGTTTTAAAGGTGTGAATGGGTATAAATGGGTGTAATCCACCTCTGGCTTGTGGACTGGGGCCCTCCTGGATCCCAAGCTGTGCAAAATTGGGGTGAGACCTTGTGTGCTTGTAAGACCATCAGCGCAGTGACCTGAGTGGGGCCTCATTGGTCAGCGCAGCCCCAAAACCTCCTGTGACAGCGGCAGCAGTGCCCAGCACACCAGGAGGTTTGTGACAACAGGTTCTGTGGTGCTTTCCTGAGCCTTTCAGCTCCCTTTGTCCTCTTCCCACCATAAACACGAGGCTGGGGGCTCACGGGAAGCGAACGGGGCTCGGTTTAGGCCGGGCAGGGGAAGCCAGTCCCTCACCACTAAAGCAGGGAGGCTCGGGACCCTCTCAGGCTTTGAAGCTGGAGATGTCTGGCCATACAAAGACACATCTGTGTTTAATCCTCCCCCCTGTAACTGAGCCTGGGCCGGGGCAGAGCCCGGCAGCCCCTCGCCGCGTGCTGCGGGGATGTGTGCGGATGCGTTTGAAGGGCCTTGGCAGTGCGGCCGTGCTAGGCCGGCTAGAGCCACATGTTCTTGCAAATGCAGCTTCCTATTGACTTGTTAAACATTTGCTATTTATCAGATTTTGCTTTTAAACTGTCTGTAACAGTCTGGGAGAAGTTGTGTCAAAATCCCTTCCAGATGTGAAGGTGCTACCTGATACTTTGGTTGTAACCTGGACCCTCGCTCCTGCTCCATTCAGATTAGCTCCACTACTGTGGAAATGAAAATGCAAATAAAGACATAAAGAGAGCAGAGACGTGTGTAAAACTTCCCCCAAACCTTCCCTTTTACAGGCAAAACGATCCTGCCTTTATAAGGAGATTGTGAGTTTTATCAGTGAACATTTGCTTTGCTGGAAAACCAGAGGAAAGCAGGGCAGAGCAGCCACCATCCCTGTCTGCCCACAGGGGTGTTTTTAAAGCATAATTGACTTTTTTCCCCTCCCATTTAAATAACGTTTCTTTGGGTCTGGGGCTTCCCAGACACATCAGCTCGTTTTACGAGCATCAGGTGATGCGTGCAGTTGGAAACCTGAGTGGTTTCCTTGCATTTGGAGCACGTGGATCAGATAACGATGGCTCATTAAATGCTCATTGAAAGGCGGCTGTAAGGTCGGGAGCATTCCTCAGGAGCACCCGCTCTGCAGACTCCCTGCCCTGTCCCTTTCCAGGAGGAACTTTGGGGCCACGAGATATTCCCAGCTTAAAACAACTTCGCGGTATCTGTCAGAGCGTACAGGGCCCGAGCCAGCTCCCATCGTAGTGAGGGGAGGGTTTTTCCACTGACTTTAAGAGGCGCTGGAGCGGAGCCATCCTCTGTGTAATGCGGATCCGGGAGTGTGCGTGATGCACTGCATGATGACAGAATTTCTGGGAGATTGGCCTAAACCGAAAAAAACCTTGGACTGCCGCTCCCTGGGACCGCTCTGCCGGAGGAGCGGGGAGGCTGGAGACACCGAACCTGGGCCTGGAGTGGGATTTTGCAGCTGTGAAAGCATCCCTGGAAGGGCCGAGAGGGCCCGGCTGAGCCTCATCTGCCCTGCCCCGCGCCAGGGTTTGGTCACTTGGGTTGAGTCCACGGCCGTGTCTGTGTCCGGTGCTGCCGGGGGGAGAGGACACCTGGGAGTGTGTGAGGGGCTCCCTGCTGGACCCCAGGCTGCCCGTCATGCTGCAGCTGAGCTCCTCTGTGCCCCAAAAACACCCCAGAGCTGAGTGGCTCAGTCTGTCTGCGGTGCCCCAAAAATAGCCCAGTGCTGCCAGTGGCAGCGGGATGGGGCTGCCCTGCCCGCAAAAACTGGGCTGGGAAGTTTGGTTGAGAATCTTGCTGAGGGGAAGGAGGAGGGAAGAGAAACGTGCTGGACCATTGTGTGGCATTTTAAGCAGAATCCTGATGCATTAATGTGTTTTTTTCTCTCATTAGTGCCGAGTTAGGCAGCTTCGCACCCTCACAGGAGGTATCACTTTACTGATTCCTGTGGTTGCATCTGCCCTAACTCCATCCTGCTTTTCCCGTGTGCCTTCTGACTGCTCAGAAGAGCAGGAGACCTTCTTTGTACGCCCAGAAAGGATGTTCACTGGGGCTGGGATAGCTGGAGAGAAACTGAGAGATACCAAGTGGTCCCACAAAGGTGCTTCGGTTGCTTCATCTCCCCTTTTTTCCAGGCTGACGGACGAGGCTGGGTTCTCACAGCGCATTTGCACCATGTCCTGGGGCTGTGTAGGACATGGCTGGTGCCTCCCCTTTGCCCCTACCGACCTGATTTATCCCTCTCACAGGGCACAGGCACATCAGAGCTGAAGGGTGATGGAGGACCCCAGGGCAAGAGTTCTCCCTTCGACTCCCCACAGAGCTCCTGCCCCTACAACCACTCTTGAATTTCCAGGGGAAACCAGTTTCTTTGGCAATTCCAGGAAGGAGGCTGCTCCCAGTCAACTCCTGGTGCCTCAGGATGGAGCAACAGCACTCTCTGAAGTGGGGTGGTGTCACTGTGGCCTGAGGGCTTCAAAGTGGATACAAGGAACACCTTGGCCCCACCATCTGCGTTGACCTGGCTGGGTTCAACACTTGAACATGCAGGGAGGAATGACAGTGGGAGGGTGAGGAGGGAAGAGCAGCGCGTGGAAAAAAACCCGAAGCCGTCTCTCAAAATCACATGGTGATAAGGCCTTTTCTGGAGTGCCCCATGCAGCTGGCAGCAGAAACCAGGCTTTTATGTTTGGGTCTGGCTGGTTTTTCACTTTCTGCAGCCAAAAGGATCTGGATGAAGTTTGCCTGGAAGATTAGCTGGCACCGAGCCTGACTAGACATCTCTGGAAGCCTCCCCTCCAGCAGGAGTAGGTCCTAATTCCCTTCTCCACCAGCCCTGCCGCAGGCAAGTGAGGGGGAATGTCCCCCTGGAGGGGACAGTTCCACCAGCCCTATCCCTTTTGGCACACCAGGTCCCTGCTCCCACTGCGGTGGGGATGCTGAGGAGTGAGCAGAGGTGACAGCGATCCCAAGGGATCCCTGTGACCACGATCTCTGCAGAGTGGAGCTGATGCTCCACTGAGGGACGGGACTGGGAGTACGGAGCCTTGGCACCCACAACCCTTCCCTAGGGACACATCCTTCCTGTGGTCTGTCCTGATACCACAACTGGGCTGGGAAATGGGGTGCATGCGAGCCCCGCAAGCAGGGCTGGCTTCCCCCAGTGCCAGCTCCGAGGCAGATGTGCCCCAGCTGCTGCACACCGGCTTTGGCACCGGCCGTGCTGTCCGGCCACATCTGAGCTGCCAGCTCCAGGGCACAGCTGGCAGGGGACAGAAGCAGGGGAAGAGATGCTGTGCAATGCCATCCCCACGGGGACTGTGGGCACCCCATGCTGACCCAGACACAAAGCAAATTTTGGGTTTTGTGCCCGGGGAGGCCTGGCAGAGGCAGGGGAGGCTGTGCTGGTAGCAGATGCCGATGCCTCCAGAGCGGAAAGCCCAGTCCCTCCCCTCTCATTCCTTTTTTCCTTTTTTTCTGTCTTTTTTTTCTTCTCCCCCCTCTGGCTGATCTTAAAAAAAGCCCAGGCGGTTTGGGCTTCGTGAAACCCAAATGCCTTTTGCAGCATCAAGCCCGGATCCCATAAGTAATATCCCAGCACTGGAGAGCAAGACAGTATATGAAGTAGACGGGGAGCTATAAAGACACTTTAAAAGGGGCAATAAAAGTTTTGGGTTTCATATCGTCTTACCAAAGAAGAGAATAACAGAGAAGCAGGAAATTTCAGTAGCAGACATGACAAAGGTCACAGCACTCAGACTGCACCTTAGACGAAAACACCTACTCTTATGAAAACAGCCAGAATTTTTGGCAGGGGCTCAAGAGCTCTTACAGGCAAAGCTCTCGGCAGCGCTAAAAGGTTACAAGAGACTGTTTTGTCTAAGTTGCTGTAGATGTTTATAATATTTCCCTGCATTGGTGTTGCAGGGGATATCCTGCCTGGGGTAGTGGATCCAGCCCTGCACCTTCCTCCGGTGTCAGGGTGCTGGGTGCTGCCATCATCTCGGGGCTGATGCCAGGGCAGGGACCCTGTGGGTGTGCCCGGGTGTGTCAGTCCCAAGGCTGGGTGCTGGTCCTGCACTGGGGTGCAAAGGGGTGGACGGGTGGCACAGCTGGAGCAGCGCCCTGGGGCATCAGCAGGGAGAGGAGGGGACAAAGCAAACTTTGCTTGAGATTTTGCTGTGTGCAAGACAGTTTTGGGGGTTTTTTTTGCAGCTGCATACATGGCAGGTGGGAGCAGGAGATTTTATCTACTCAGCTGCTCCTCAGGTAATGTACCCTCTTTGTTTGCATGGGGTTTGCCAGCCTTTGGTCCCTCATGCTCAGCCCCAGTTGGGTGTCGTGGTCACCCTGTGCCCTCCTCCCAGTGCTGGACCCTCACCAGGCTCTCACCATGCTCAGGCTGCCCGTGCCCCCAGGGCTTGCTGCAGGGCTGTGCCTGTCACGGCAGCCCAGGAGGGACCAAACAGTCCCAAACTGAGCCGGTGGGGTGAGGGAGCCTCTGATCAGTGGCTGCAGCAAGCGATGGAGGCTGCTGGCACTGCTGGTCAGGCTCCTGGGGAGGGTCAGCACTGAGTATTTGCATTTGGGGTGACAAACACCCAGGAAGAGCCAGCGTGGCCGTGGGAGGCCCTTGGGGATGGCCCCTCGGGAAGCAGCTGTGCACTCTCAGAGGCATCTCTTGCAGGCAGTGCTGAGCTGCTTCTTGCACTCTGAATCAGAGCACTCGGGCCTGTTTTTTGGGGCAGCCCTGAGCAGCCCTCACATGGCAAAGCGCTCCAGTAGCGTGCAAGCAATGAGGAAAGCCTTGCACGCAAACCCTGAGAGCATCTTGTAAACATCCCGGGGGCTGGATGCTGGGAAGGAACCGAGCTGTGTTGGTTTAGGTGCTGGGGAACCCTTTGAAAGCTCTTTGCTAGCTCTGCCTCTGCGTGCAGCTGCATCAGCTGTGCCACCGCTTGCCAGTGACTCTTGGATGCTTGGGGGTTCATAATTCATTTATATTTTTGTTGGAAGCTCATTCAGTTTTGGTTGTTGCCCCGTCGCAGGAAGTTGCTCTGATGAATGACTGGGGTGGATTTCTCTTCCAGAGGAACCCAGGCTTAGTGTGGGCTTTCTGTGGACATCTCTGTATATCAATACTGCTCTAATTGTCCATGACATATAGTCTTGGCCTTTTTCCCAGACAGTCTAAATAAATCATACACTTCTGCTATAGTAAATAGTCTGTTAGAGGAGATGTTATAGGCTTACAGCCCTCCCCCTCCCTCCAGGAGCTTCTTTTCTCTGCCTCTCATTTTCCATGTACTTTCCATACCAATGAGGCACCTGCTGCCTGCGCCTGCAGGTCTGCAAGGACAAAGTGCCCAGTGTTGCAGGTCCCTCCGGGTTCGAGGGGCTGTGGTGGCCGTGCCCAGAGCCCTGCTTTGGAGTTGGCATCTGCCCTCGGCTGAGCTGAGTGGAGCTGGAAAGTTTCCTGCCCTGCTTAAGAAATGCTGGCATCGCACGCTGGCAACGTCTGTTAGTATGTATTATTTACATCAAGAGAACGCATAAATAAAATAGTTAATATCTCACAAAAAATACAGGTTCTGTTAACTGGGTGTTGCAAACGAAGCTTTGTGTGCTCAGGCTGGGCAAACCTGCACGGAGGGGACAACTTGGGTCCTGCCAGGTCAGTGCAAGGGACAGCCCAGGAGAAGGTGACGTGGCCTGGGAGTGCAGGGGTCTCCTGGGGCAGGGGACAGGTCACAGCCCAGCTGAGTGCTCCTCCTGGGAGAATATGGGTATGTACCAAACTGGAAGTGCAAACCCTGCTAGAGCTGATGGTGGAAAGGTGAATCTCAGGATGGTTTGGAAGGGACCTTAAAGCCCATCTCATTTCAATCCCCCTGCCACGGGCAGGGACACCTTCCACTAGACCAGGTTACTCCGAAAACTTCCCAGGGGAGAAAATCCCAGAGTGGGCACCGAGCTGGTGGGAAAAGATGCCGATGTGCAGAGGAAAACCCAGCAGGCAGGCATTTTCCTTTTAGCTGCAGCCCTCCATCACCCCAGGAGCAGGAACACGCGTGCCCGGCGTGCCCGGGGGCTCAGACGCAGCAGCAGAGCGTGGAGCAGTCGAGCCTGGCGGGGGTCCCGGCGCTCCCGGCCTTCTTGTTCTCCTTGGGCAGCAGCAGCACGAGGGCCATGGCCAAGGCACAGTGGTAGAAGCTGTGCACGTAGGTGTAATCCCACTCCTGCAGGCAGGGAGAGCTCAGTGAGAAGCGGGAGCGGCGGGGCCGGGGGCTCGCGTGAGGTGCGCAACGTTAAACTTCTACAAGTAGCCAAAAGCAAGAGAATAAAAAAGATTCCTGAACCTTCTGCCTCCCTTTGCTGTCAGAGAAGAAAGGATTTCCAGTGAAAAAAATAAAAAACCAAACCTAAAGCAAAGTGGATTTAACACGTTCTAATTTGCACATTTCCCAATTCTTGAATGAAGTGTTTCATTACCCCGCAAAGGATGCGGCGGCGAGGCCGGGGCGCGCGGGGAGGCGGCTTCTGCTAAGTGACATTTTTATGTTCTGCTAGAATTTGCAATTACTAAATGCTTTGAAAAATAATCCTTGGGGATGCCTGTGAGGTTGTATCTCGCAGCTCCCAAAGCACAGAGCAGCCGTAACGGCGGGGCTGAGCACAGGCACGGCCGGCAGCTGTGTCAGGGGGTTATCGCCTGCCCGGCGGGACGCACGGACCCTTCGGAGCAGGATGGGGGGACTGGCCAGCGGCGGGAGCAGAAGGATATAAACACAGGATCAATTGCCCCTGGGAGCCACTGAGAGTCTTTTCTTTGGCATGAGCCAGCTCTGGATCCGGCCGTGCCTGGGTCGGATCCAGTCCCTGCCGCGTCGCTGCGAGGTGTCCTTAAGTCACCCGTGCCCAGTTTCCAAAAAACCCTGCTCGCACTTGACAAAGCCGTTCTGAGGACCACGTGTGCCTGAAGGAAGCACATCCCGTGTCCTTGTGACTCGCTGAAGGGGGGAAATGAGACCAAGCATCACCCTGCTGTGACACCCGCCCCAAACGGACCAGGGGCTGGGATGGGGACAAGCACGGAGGGACCCTTGTCCCTGCTGCCAGACCCCAGCATGCCAACCCTGGAACCCCACGCCTGAGCTGGGTTTTGTCCAAGGCTGGATGCAGCCCAGTGTGTGGAGGGGGAGGTCTTCTCTCTTGGTGATGTCCCTTACACCTTGCAAAGCCAGGGAGGGTGAGTGTGCACACAGGTACCTCAAAGAAGAACCTCAGCATCAGCGCCAACGCCCCGAAACAGAAGCCAGGACCAATCTGTTGGGTGTAGACGCTCTTGTCGGGGTAGAGCCCTTTCTTCTCCTTCATCTTCTGCAGCTGGGAGGAAGGAGAGAGCTCACCAAGTGTGTTCACCTGGATTTAGCTGGCTTCTCCACCCTCATTCCTTATAGTAATACTATTTTTTTTAATATTCAGCCCCAAAGGCAGCTCAGGGAGTGTGTGCCCTCACAAACCCAGTCTCTGGGAGAGCAGATCCCAGCACAGCACCTGCAGACTGGAGGCTGCAGGGTGCTCCTGTGCCTTGGTCTCCTCCTTGCCCATCCCCTCCCCATGGTGGCCACTTGCTTTTAGCTGCTGGCTTAGTGACAGTTTATAATTGAGATTTGTACCGCTCTATTTCCACGATGATAGGCATCATCCTTCTGCAATTTTTATCCCATCACTCCTTGCCCACTCCTGCCAGTGGCTTCCCCACCCCACTCCCAGCTGGATCCCCAGCACGTGCTGTGAGTGGGGCAGAGACTGCAGCGCTGTGCCCGACTGTCCCAGCTGGATTCAGGCAGACTGCAGACAGATTCCTCCCCGCTTTATCACCGTGTTTTATCCACATCTTCCCTGGATCTGGGGCAGTTTACCAGATCCCTCTGCCTCTGAGTAGCTGTAAAAACTCCATAAATACGTTCCTCCTGATTAGAAATGCAGGGACAGGAGATGTGGTAGATTGCTCAGACCGATCGAATCTGGCATTTATCACCAGGGCTGCTCTCTGCCTGCCTTCTGCTCAGGCTAAAGGAGAAATGCTGTTCAATCACCGTCAGACTGAGAGCTGGATCTTGAGGAGGAAATTACCGGCACAGGTTGGACTCCCCCGTGCAGGGCTCAGCCCTTTCCCCACCAGGAGCATCCCCCAAAGGCCCGTGCCGGTGCCCTGCCCCACATACCCATTTGACAGTGATCACCAGCACGGCCGTCCCGATGGGGCCCGAGTAGACGCCGTAGCCCCAGCGGTCGTGGTAGATCCTCACGGCGATGGTGAGGACGCCGAACATGATGAATGTCGATCTCTTGGGCTCGTCAAACTCTGCCAGGGCTGAGGGACCGAGCATAGGGAGCGTCAGCTCACACCTCACTTTTCCAGCTGCTCCCCTAAAGCGTTCCTGGGTCTGTCCCACCTGCCCTGGGGACCCTCAGCGTTCCATCTGTGTCTGGTTTGCCCTTCTCATGTCACGTTGCTGGGGAAACTGGGGCACGGGGGGCAAAGCAAACCATCCTGAGGCATCTGAGTGGTGGGTCCAGGAGCTGATTTTAGGGGTTTTATTTCAGTGTTGCACGGGGAAGCTTAAAGGAGATTCCCTACCCAGAGGAGCTGTGGCTGCCCCATCCCTGGAAGTGTTCCAGGCCAGGCTGGACGGGGCTCGGAGCAACCTCAGATAGTGAAAGGTGTCCATGCCCATGGCAGGGGGTGGAACAAGATGATCTTTAAAGTCCCTTCCAACTTAAAACCACTCTATGATTCTATGATTTCCCTTTTCCTTGACCCAGAATTCAGAGGCGACTGTAAAGACCCTCATGCCCTGAAAGCCCCCAATCATCTCCTGGGTTCATCCTGCATCTCCAGCCTTCCCGAACTTGCCAGCTCACTCTGGCACAGGTTCCATCACCCCAGTGGAGTGGGACTCCCTCTCTGGTGCGATGGGGTCCTGGCTGCCCGGCCGCGCCGGCACCTGCCCGGGGTTTGCAAGCTGGAAGTCGCCAGTGTGAGTAAATTATTAGAGGCTTTTGTTTAGCACAGAATGGGGTAATAACTGATAAAAGTTATAGATCCCAGTGGGCTCCATGCTTTTCCAGCTTGCACAGCTGTGTTATGGCTGTCCTGGATTTGCATTCCGGGAAGTTTGCCCGAGGGTCTGCGTCCGCACATGTGCGCTCGGGCTTTACAAGCCACGGCGAGAGGCTTCCCTGGGCTTCAGTCACCACACCTTCCATGTCCTTGGATCGTGCTTTTATAGGGAGTTTGGCTAAGGGATAATGTCCGCATTTTAATCTCTGTTGTTTCCCAGCGGGTCAATATTTTAAATGTCGTAGTCCAGGATTTGTATTTTTTCGCGAGGTTTTCGAACGCAGTAATGAAGCAATCAAGTTGAATTTTGCTGCAAGGAGCCAACGTGTCTGGATCAGCTCTGACCTACCCTGACACTGCTGTTATCCACTGAAAATGCCCTTTGGAAGTGATCTGCCTCGTTGCCTTTTCTAGCTGAGCAGAGAGAGCACTGAGGTGCCGTGAGCGGAGGGGGAGCCCCATTGGGACTCGCATTTTGAGGGGACAGAGCCGTTTCTAAGGGTAATATTTTCCCCACGCATTTCTCCCTGCATGGAAAATTTATCCCATTGCATGCCCTGGCAGGGGAACGCTGCTGCATCCCCACAGGATGAATCTGCCCAGCTGAGGGGTGTTACCCCTGCTCGTGCTGGGCTCTGAGGCTGCAGGAATCCCGTCCCAGCTGGAGGTCCTGCACCATCCCTGGAGCCCTGAGGGGCAGAGGGGAAAGTCCTGCGGGCATTTTGGGGCTGTACATCAGAGTGCTGACCCCAGCTCATCGTGGGGAGAAATGGGGACTCTGTCTGGAGTGGGCACTGGTTAGAAATGGTCCAAATTTTCAGGCGAAACCTTTGCTGTTGGAGTACCTCTCTCCCCTGAACCTGCCCTCTTCTCCCTCCAGCAATACTCACATCCTTCCAAAAATCACGGTGACAAAATGGCAAAAGGATAGGTTTGAACTTTTTGCCTTTCTTGTATTTTTTTCCGTTTCTATTATATTTTGTTTTGGTGGCAAATAAGGAACAAAATGAGGAAAAAGAGAGTGAAGCGGATGTGGGAAAAGGAAAACTGAATACCAGGGCAAGGGGTGGGATTTATAGTAAAAAGGAAGCGAAATAAAATTCTGCTTTTTCTAAGCAGATCTAATATTCCCATCAGCCCAGCCCAGGCTTTTGATAAACCAGGAAGCTATATTTGTTTTGACTAAACCACTTTGATTCTCATGCTACCAAGGGAAGTGGCAGATTCTGCATTTCTTAACGCCCCTAAGTGAGGCAAGACAAGCTGATGGGCCCGGTATGGGGAAAATGAGGAGAAATGGGAAATTCCCCGGTATGTGAGGTTTCAAACTAAGTCATCTCATAGTCTTGTCCTGCCTTGAACTGCAGCACAAGGCTGCCAGCGTGTTATTGTCATCTGAAGGAGACAATTGTGCTGTTGTAAGGACGTGTGTGAGAGCTGGTGCAGGCAGAGGAACGCCCGACCAACACCAGCACCAGGTGCCACAGCTCGCTATCTCCAGGAGCAAAACGTCACCAGCCACCACTCAGGACAGTTCCATGTCTGGACCCCACCAATTATAATGGCTTTCCAAGGTGTTAATGATACAAAACTGGATTGATCCACAGCACAGACTGACTTCCACAAAGGACGATTTCAGTGGTAGCTCAGGTGGAGCTCAGAGGGAGCAGCATTTCTGGGGGCTGTCCCCACTGACTGTCCCACCAGCCGTGCTGACAAATCCAGCCCTTGCTGCCAGTGCTGGAGCTTTGAGGAAGCACAGGAGACCGGTCCTTACCCATCAGGGACACCCAGATGGACAGGGCTGTTCCGTAGATGCTGAAGTACTCCAGGATGTCGTAGCGCATGAAGCACAGCACTGATAACCCAGGGCCGTCACAAACATGGTAAAACTATTTGAAAAGAAAAAAAGTATTAGAAAACCGGTTTTTTACCTACGTACCGGTAAGGTATAGGCTCTTATCAACTGGTTTGAAATAGTGTAGCTGCTGAGAGAACAGGCCAGCCAGGCCAGAACAGTGTCAGCCACACCAGGATCACTGATATGCAGTAATGAATATATTTGAGTGATAATGTCATCGTTCCCAGTTGCAAATTGCCCAAGAATCAGCATTCTTCTCTCTTAGTACAAACTAAGACAGGCTTTAATTTGCCTCTTGGCCAGAATTTGCAATCTGATGACCAAGCTGCTTTGAGCCGGGCGCTGGGGGACGGCCTCTCCAGCCGAAGGAGGACTCTGGGGTTGTGGTTTTAATTGCGAAAGATTCTTGTAAAACAATTCAAAATGAGTGTCCTGATGAAATGTGTATGGATGCCAGGTCACTGTCCAGGCTAAACAGGGTTTATATAGCCAGACTCTGAATACTGGGGAATTCACTCATTAGTGCATTCCCTTGAAAACCAGCGGTTCCTGCCCGTTAGCTCATTGATTAGGTTATTTGCAAAAAAACCCCATTGTCATGCAACAGAAACGCAGACCACGCCAAGAGACATTTTCCAGTGCAATCCGAGGAATGCTCCCAGTGTTTGCCTGGCTCTCTCCTTTTCCTGCCAGCCCTCAGCCCTGCAGGTTTTGCAGTGGCAGCACCAGCGAGCTCCGCTGTTCCTGAAGAAGTCCCTTCTTCGCTTGGCAGGGCGCCCTTGGAACGCGTCTCGCTGTCACGGCCCGGCGGGGATGCTGATATTATTTATAATGGGAATTGCTGCGAGCCCTCTGGCTCGCTGCGGCTTCTAGAAAAGATTGCACCACGGCCGTAATTCTTTTCCCCGCTTGAGATTGGGCTCGGGGAGCCTGGAGCTGAGGGGAAGAAAGGGTGGAAGACAGGGAGCGCGTTCCTGGCCGGCGTCGTGGCACTTGTCTGCCGTGGCCGTGTGCTTTCACTGCTCTGCTCGGCTCTCCTGCGGGAGGACGAGTGGGATGCTACAGGAAAGGCAACAGCAGCAGCTGCTGCCCTTCCTACCCTCTCCCCACCACGCTGGCAGCTGCCTCTCCTCCTTTCCCCTCCTTCCCTTCCCCGCTTTGCCTCTTCAATCTCTTCGGAGAGGACCTGTTCCTCCTCCCGTCGAAACACGTGCCAATTTTCCGATTGACTTCTCGGGGAGGCGGAGCAGACACAGACCCATGCAAAATGAAACTGTAGATGTCTGGCTTCCCTGGGGAGCTGGGCCGGGGGGCTCAGGGATGTTTTTATATTAACTGGTCCTGTAGTTTTTATAGAACTGGCAGGATTTCTCCCCCTGCATCGTGCTTTAATCAGCTGAAATCGTCAGGGATGTTCTGTGGATCCTTAATAGGAGACCAACCTGGTTCTGAGCCTTGTGGAAGAGCTTTTCACACACCAAAGTCCCTCTATCTACTCCCTACCCCAGTTTCCCTGTGCAGGGAATGTGCCAACCCTCACAAGATGCCTTGGGATGGATGGGGATTAGTGGGAAATGCAATATCAGCTGGGTTGCTGAGCTGTTTCCTTCATATTCTTTAGCAGATCATTGCCATGCAGTCAAACAGGAGATTTTTTCCAGTGGGAATGCTGCTCTGGGTGCTCAGCCGGTGTCTGTATGGAGTCACTTAGCAGGGATAAAAAGCCCAGGGCAGCACACTGCTGGGGGCAGGAACAGGAATATTTTGTGTACATACAGACATTTTTCCGCTCGTTATTTCCACACAAAGGAAGGCCAGGGAATCACAGCCTGGTAAAACACACATTTCAACCCACAAAAGGTTAATAATTCTTTTTCTTAATAGCTCAGCAGCATGTTTTAGTCTCTCCTTTCCCAGTGCAGACACTCCCCTGACTCCAGCATTGCTCCCATCCCCAGCTGGCAATTGCAAAATCAATAATTTGACTACTATGCGCTTTTGGCTAAAATGTCAGAGGCAGAGCAAGAGATTCTGGAGGCAATTTAAAGCCCAAATTCAGCACGGCCACTTAGCAGCTGTAAAACAAAGAGCAGCGCCAGCTCCAAAGCATTGCAAATCAGTCAAGGCTCTTAGCACCCAGACCTTCTCCCGAATCTCACAGTCATAAAACACCACTAAATCTCTGTAAGGCCACACTGTAGGACATCCTAAACAGGAGAATCAGCTGCTCGGCACCACACACGGTGGGAAATAACTGAAAAGGGATATTTTAGGGGTCGTGCTGGCTGCTCTTGGGTGAATCGGCTTCTCAGTGGTACGGGGTGCGTTTTGGGGGGATAAAACATGCGGGGAGAGGGGAAATTGGGAACTTCTTACCGCCACGAAGAACATGGTGAAGAAGTAAACCATGGCTTCCATGTGGAAGCGCCGCTTGGCCGCGATGCTGATGGTGGGGAGGAAGACCAAGGAGCTGAGGGTGGGCAGAAGGAGTTTGGCCACCAGCGAACCCATGGGTGCCTCGTGGGCCGGCAGCTCCCGGGAGCAGGGTCTCTGTGAGCTGGGCAAGAATGGTGGAGAAAGCAGCCGTGGGGAGTGTGTTTTAACACTGAAATGCCCTGTGTGGCAGGAGGGCTGCGGGCAGGGAACAGCTGCCACCACCACAGCCGTCGCCTTCGCTCCCGTCTCATCCCGAATTCTTGACGCAGCCGGCGGCTCCGGGCAGCAGGTGTTCTGTGCCCCCAAAATGGCCCTGGGTTTCTAAGGGAGTTAAAGGGAATGTTGTCCTTGCACGCCTTGTGCTGGGTGTTGGATCTGGGTACATGGTGGGTTTGCTCGCTCCTCACGGGGACATCCCACCCCTGCGTCCTGCTGGCCCCGTGCCGAGCCTGGGTCAGTGCTGCTGGAGCAGTCCAGCAGGGAAAATCCATCCTCTTTCCTCGTGGGGTGGAGGGGCAGGCACTGATCTGTCCTCTCTGGTGGCCAAGGATAGGAGCTGGGGCTGTCCTGTGCAGGGTCAGGAGCTGGACTCGATGATCCCTTGCATTATTTTATCATTCTCTGCTCTGCACTTCCACGAAGGAAGAGCTGTATGTATGCCACTGGTATGTGGCAGGCACCAGGGTTTTTCAAAACAGTGGGATGTATCCTACTACCTTTATGTACTTGAGAAATACACACCAAGCTCCAAACCTGCCTTTGATTTCACGCGTGGAGTGGGTGCAGACCTCGGGGAGCTGGTGTGGTACAGCACCCAACGCCTGCTGCCAGTGCCTACGTGCCCTCGGTGGAGTTCAGTGCAGTTGAATTTCCCAGCCGTGCCCTCAGCCTTTGCAGCCTGGCCACCTCCAGGAGTTCT
The DNA here is from genome assembly GCA_013397725.1 of Rhagologus leucostigma. NCBI lineage: Eukaryota > Metazoa > Chordata > Aves > Passeriformes > Rhagologus > Rhagologus leucostigma. Next base: position 199,760 of record VZTD01005030.1, read on the forward strand.
GTCTGAAATTCAGGAGCCCAGGGTCTCCGGGCTGGAGGAATTTGAGTGGATTGCCGTGCGGCGCAGGAAAGCTGGAGGAAAGGAAACCAAAAGCCGAGCGGCGTTTGGGCTGCTAATCCACTCAGTGGTTCTCTCTTTTATTAAGACTTTTTATTATATCGCTGCTGCTCCCCCCCGGCGTTAATATCTTTTCCTTGGAGCCTCGCAGGGATTCTCGGCAGCCTTTCGGCACAGCTGTTCCCGGGACACAGGGAGCAGGAATGCTACGCTTGAGCAAGCGCCTTTGTGGCTGCGGCTGTGGGGAGGAGGGTGGGAGCTGTGATAGGAGCCACCATTTCTGGGACTGATAGGACGGGCTCGCCCGTCCCCCGGGAGGGGGTCTGGAGGAAAGACAGGCGTGCACGGATAAAAAAATCCTCTTTGAACCGCTCCAGCACGTTGGAAAAGGCTCTGGAGGGGGAGTCAGGGTGTGTGTCTGTGCAGGGAATGGCACAGAGCATTAACGCACTGACTCTGTGCCCAGAGCCTTCCCCCGGGCACGGCTCAGCTGAGCTGGGTAGGGCTCCCGTTTTTAGCTGATACTGCAGGAACCATCCACATTCCCGGGCTGGCTGCAGGCAGCATCACTCTGCGGGATGCTGCCCACACCACATCTCCAGCCGCCCTCCTGCCTGGGCAGGCTATAAACTTACCACAGAACTCTGCAAAACTGCATCTTGACCAATAAATATTGAAAAACTCTGGTGTCCCTATTTACTGTGAAAATGAATCCCTCCAAGCCAGCACATAAATACTCTGATGCTCCCCAGGTGTCCAGCCCTGAGCTGAAAGCAGAACTCCAGCACATCCCAAAGTACCCTGCTCCTTTTCTGGGCCGTATCCTCAGATGGATCCATTATTCTGTGTTATTCCTGCATGATCTGCTTGGACCAAGGAAGGTGCCATGAGGCCCACCAGCACTTGTCCTCAGAAAGGTTTTGAGCAGATTTAGGGTTAAGAGGTTGCACAAACCACTCTGGATTCCTGGCTGTGAAAACAGCGTCTGCCCTGCTTTCGTGGCCATGAGATGAGGGTGTCAGAGAGGTGAAAGCACAGCTCCAAACCTGCTGCTGAGGACAAACCTCCACGTCTGGGTGCAAAGCAGCCCCCACACCACTTGTGAGGGCACGGCAGTTGTGCAACAAGGACGTGCGAGGGTGGGTGGTCGTGCACAAGGCAAACGCCATCAGGTGAACAATGCCATCGGGCGGCTGTTAAACACATCCCCCTCGCCCCCAGCCTTTGCCCAAAACCCAGCTGGCCCCCACTGGGGAGGAAACCCCGTCGGCTGCTGGATGCAGCAAGTGCCAGCCGTGGCAGGCACTCCCCAAGCAGGGAAGTGTTGGAGCTCTCAGGAGCAAGAAAACATTCCACAGGTTGTTGGGGTTTTATTCTTTTTTTTTTTTTCCCCTCTCCCAGCTGCACACCCTGGGCTGGCGGTTGGGTTGCAGCCAGCGCTGTAGGCATGGGGGAAAAGAACTCCCACTGGGTTGCACACGTGTTTCAGCTCTTGCCGAAAAATAAGAGCCCCCAAAATAAACGGGGAGGAGAGGGGCAGGCAGGTGGTGAGCTCCTGGCTGGAGCTGCTGCTGCTTAAAAGGTCTTTGTTCAGGCTGCGAACACTGCGGTGCAGACGTGGGTTGGGCAAACCTTCCCGGGAAGGAACCCAAAAAACAAAGGGCCAGCACTTTGTTCCTTCTTTCCCAAACAGGTAGGAAATGGAGAAAGAGCAAATTTTAGCTCCTGCGTTTAAGTGCTGCTGGAAAGGGGATTTTAAATCTGCATTCCACAGGGCTAATTTCGTGTGGACCGGCGTGCACGCAGGAACGGTGATATATATGGCTGAAAAGCGGCTCCCAGATGCCAAACCCAGGTTCTGGTATGCTGTCCTGGATCCTTCCAGGGTAACATTAACCATGGCTTTCTGCAAGCACTTCTACCCTTTCAACTCAGACGTTGCAGTGAGGGAAAGAGACACAGAGAGTTTTGTTTTATTTTTAATAGGAGGGTGATGGTTTGAAAGCGGTGTATGTTGGAACAGGGGATGAGGGGGCTGTGCCAGCTGAGAGTATTGAGAGTATTTTCTCCTTGGGGTAAGTATGGGACGATCTTTCATCTGCCTGTGGCGTAGACTGGGTCAGAATTGAAACCTGCTCTGTGCGTGTCACCGGTCACTGCCAGGCTGGAAATACTGGTGACAACGGCCCAAAAACAAAGAGCGAAGCTGCAGTTCTACCTGGGGCTGCAGTTTGAAGGGCTGCGATGCTACAAAGTGCTTTTTAGCACTCCCGTCACTTCAGAGTTTAATTTTTCATCCCCGCAACCCTTCAGCTTGTGCACTCTGGTGGTGAGAAGCTGGATGGTGGCCTGGTCTCGGCAGGTTGATGTGGCAGAGCTCCGAGGAGCCCTGAGCCATCTGACCAGCACAGCACCATCCAGTTTTTGAAGGTTTCCTGTCTTTTTGTGATCAAGAATCCTCCCGGTGTGGAAGCACCTGGGGCAGGAGCAGAGCAGCCCACGGGCACAAGCCCTGCCCTGCCCAGCTGGAGAAGGGATGGCAGCAGCACCTGGGTGAAACACCTCTCCCCACCCACTGCCGCCTCTGGGCAGGGCTGAGATCCTGACGTGGGGAACACTTTCGGGCCAGCTGGAACCCAGACACGGGCCCTGGCACCAGGGAAAGGAGCCCCATAAAGGCAGAGCCACCGGCTGTGCCGGAGCCCTCGCTCGGCCGCTGCTGCAGCCCCAGCTCCGATCACCCAGCCCTGCCAAAGCACCTGCATCCTTCTCATTTTATTAGTTGAATAAATTGCCACTTAAAATATCCATTCTCCCTGAGGCCTGGCCCCATTTGAGGCAGCTTTAGCTGAATACTTAGCCTTAAAAAAAAAAAATCCCCCTTCCTGCCTCCCTGTTGAATAAACCTATTATGCATATTCCTCACAGGTATCCCTGCTGCTGTTTTCCTTAGGGTTTTTTCACTCTTCCTTTTCCTCTCTGCCCTGTCACGGCCCATGAAAAGTGTGTCACCACTAATGATAAGGACATCTGATTTCTTGTCACCGGTTTTCCATCGCTCCTACCTTTGGGGTGTCCTGGGGTGGCCCCCCACTGCCAAATTCATGGAGGCAGTGCGGGGGTTTATTGCTCATTTCATGGTGTTTAATGGGGTTTTTTTTACAGTCATGACTCCTGGAGCCCAGTAACGATGTTGAGGGTCTCAGCTCTCACCCCGTTGGTCAAAAAAAATGTCATTTTCTGCAGAGAAACGCTTGAAGCTGTGATGCTTCAAGGCTCAGAATCCAAAAAGGGAATGAAACCAATCTTAGGGGTTTTGGGGAGTCTGACTCACGGATTTTGAATGCCTGTGGTTGGCAGGGCTGCATAGCTGATGGCCCTCAGCACAATACTGCTCAACCTCCATGTCAGACTCATTCCATTCAAAGAAAAGCCTTTGTACTTTTTTTTCTTCAGTCTCTTCATAGCTAAAACTTCGAACCGAGCCTGACTGGCCTGGAAGCTCCTCCAGGTTCCTGCAGGAATGTGTAACCTCTGGGGACAGGTAAAATTGAAGTCTGTGCAGAAAAAAGAAGCTCTTAAAGCCATTGAAACTCTACAGCCGTGACCGTACCTGAGGTCACTGCGGTCGCTCGTGGCTTTTGAACTGCCCAGAGATATTTTTCACAGGAATCTGATGGCCAGAGCAGCTCGGTGGCTTGGGCTGGTTCGGTTTAACTCAACGTTTTGCAAATCTCCCTGGATGAAACCCTCACGCTAACACGACGTAAATCAGCCCCATCCCCAGCGCGGGGGGACACGCAGGGATGAGCTGCCTTGCCCAACACTGCGCCGCAGGTCACTCTGCAAGGGACCAGCTCTCAAGAACAATTCTTCTGCCTCTAAAGAACACTTCTTTAGAAGCTGACCTAAATCTTTTGGTCTCCTCTTGCTTGTTTTAGTTACGCAGTGGTGGGCCACAGCTGCAGCTGTTGGCTGCCAGGGGGTTTTGGGGGGCTTTGATCCCCTTGGCAAAGTTCTGGTCGAGCAGGGACCTCACGCAGTCCGTGGATGCCTTAAATCTGCCCATGCCACACCAGCCTGGCCTGGAAATAACTGGTGTGGCTGTGCAGAGGTGTCAAACAAACGCGTCACTTTGGCAGTCAGGCTTAAAAAGGAAGAAAACCAATCAGTCGTCTCATCCTTGAGGGAGGATGGAGCTGCTGGGGCGTCCTGGGCCAACAGACTCCTGACCACGCTCACCCTCCTGGACCTGGGCAGGTGTTTCGGGGGGCCTGGCTACAGCAAAGCCATCCCATCTGCTGTGCTGGCCCAAGGGCTGAGCCAGGAAAGGGCTGGTTTGGCTGGGAAAGCGGTGCTGGAGCTCCGTATCCATGGCTCTGGCTCACCAAGGGCGGGTCCTGCAGTGCAGAGCTCACGGAGAGCTTGTTCCAGGGGTGTGCTCGGGGCTCAGGGGTGCTGGGCGTCAGCTCCAGCGGGTCCGAGGGCTGGTGCTTGGGTCAGGATGGGAAAGTGTCCTGCCACGGGAAGCACAGGGAGGAGGTCAGTGTGTCCTGCCTGGATCAGAGCTTGCTGTCACTCTCTGCTCTGGGCCAAGGAAGGAGGTCCCTCTGCCACAGCGAAACTGCCCCAGCAAAGGGATCCCCCAGCCCTCCCTCGGTCCCGGTCCTGCAGAACCCCGAGTTTCTCCGCTCAGCTGAGCATCCCTGGCTCCCGCCAGCAGCACCAGTGCCCAGCCCAGCGCTTTGTTGAACTCCTTTCAGCCAAGGAAACTCCTTTCCTCCACAGGCACTTCTCTGGCCAAACCAGCAGCCAGTCGCCGGCAACGCTCCCCCGACTGGAGAAGGTTATTTTGGAGTGTCTGTCGCTGGTTTTTTTGCACTCTGAATTCTGCATGGCACCGGTTTGGGATGGAAAAGCCTGGCAGCTGCCTGGGGCAGGGCTGCTCTGTGTCCCTCGGGGTGGCTGTCGGGACAAGAACCCACCATGTCCTGGGGCGGTGTCCGGAGGTGAATGCCCAGCACCCGGACTGAAGCGCAATCCACTGAATCCACTGAAGTGCAGGATGCAGGGAGCAGAGCTGGATAAGGGACTCTCATCCAAATCCTAAATTTCCCTGGGAAAGTCCAACACGAGCCCTCAGCGACCGTCCCGGGTGGGAAAGCCTCTCGCTGTCCATGCAGGTGCATCTCGTCTCAACTTACTGCGAGCCCAAAAGCAGTAAATAACATCTGCAAATCATTTCGAGCGCTCCTGCCAAAACCCCGGAGATAAAACCCGCTGTTGTCTGAGCCTGGCCAGCCGTGATTAATGCTGTACCTGCCGGCAGCGGCACCCACGGCCCCGGGGCTTTGGGGACAGCGCTGTCCCTGGGGATTTTGGGGTGGCAGGGGTTGAAGCTGCGGGGTTTGGCCCATGTGAAACTCGTGTTTCGGGTCTGCTCTCTGCTGCAGTTTGTTTTTGGGGCTGGTTCGGCTCCCATCGAGGCGATGGCATCGCTCCTGCTGATTTCACGGGGCCGGGCCGGGGCTGCGTAAGCCGCGCTGCCGCGGCCAGGGATAACACTGTGATTTATGGGAGCAATCAGTTGCCACTAGGAGCTGGTTAGGAATTTTCCGATGAAACGGGGATTGCGTCAGAAACCGCTGAGTCATCTCAACTGTTTCATAAAAAAAAAAAAAGTATATTAAAAAAAAAAAGTCCTTTGGCTTTGATGAACTTTTGGTGAAGCACAGACTGAATGTGTCTCGCCTGCTGCCGGCTCCCCCAGCCCTTGCCTCAGGATCAGCATTCCCACCCTCTGGCATTCCTCCTCCAGCCTGGGGCATCCCTGCAGGAGGACGGGGTGCGGGGTCACCCAGCGATGGGATCTCCTGGGGTGCCACCTCCTGCCCAGCCCCAGAGCCGGGGAGATGCTGGGGCTCACAGGGACCCAGGCTGCTCTGGCGTTTTCAATGTGAAATAATTCGATGCTTTTAAAACCTCTCGTGTTCAGACTTTTCCCTCCTGGTTGTTCCAAAACGGAAAGGGTTTTCTCCTGCATGTCTCGGGCTGGGATATTTTGAAATGCAGGAGTTGGGTGAACTCAAGTGCTAAATTTTCCCAGTGTCCTGGTCACAGCCAACCGATGGAAAATTGAAAGTTGCAAATCAACCTGGCTGGGTAAATTAGAACAGGCTGGCAGACATTTAGCCAAACAGAAAAGGAGACTTCATTTCCCATGTAAATTTTTTGGGATGGATTCTCTGTCACACAGACATCCCTGGGAGGACTGGGTCCAACTTCACAACGCCGTGATTTCTGCAGTGTGCTGGGAGCTGTGTGGGAAACTGTGCCCCATGGTGGGGGGACGGTCACCTCAGGGCCCTGCAGGTGGGTGCTCCTGGCCTGTGGCAAATGGTGACAGGGCTGAATGTTGCCACCAAAGGCCAGGAGCAGCCAGTGGGACAACCTGCAGCGGTGGCCTTGAGTGCAGTGCCCTGCTGGGAGCACTGGTTTTGCCCTGTGCAGGGCAGGTCTAGGAGGGAAGGAGGAAAGGCTGGAGCTGAAGCATCTCTAGTGGGGCGTGGGAATCGTCGAGGTGGGCGGCTCTGAGCTGCTGGGACGTGCACAGGAATGTGTGTCACCGCATTTGACACGTGCAGACCTCAGAGAAGCGACAGATACATCATCTATTGTATATCATACACCAGATATAGGTTGCACACACTCTAGCTGTGGCCTTCTTCCCCCGCAGGCTTTTCTCCCTGACACACAAACACCGGTCAGACACGTCCTGTGCACGGCTGTCGCTGAGCCAGGGGGTTTGTCCCCATCCAAAATGGCTCTTGACGCGCCCCAAACCAACGATCTGACCCCATTTTCTGCGTGGCAGAACGCTGTTTCAAGCAGCGAGGCTGGCACCGAGCTTTAGCAAACGACACCAAAAGCACAGGACCCTGAGGATTTGGTTCATTTTTCAGCAGGAAGTGAAATTAAAAGCCTGGCAGACCGTATCCAGCCGTCCCCCCGGCCATCCCAGCGGCAGGATGTGGCTGCACAGTGCCCATGGAGGTACCGGGAGTTTTTTGGTGGCCTGCGATGATGGAGTGGGAGGAAGGGAGGGGGCAGCAGGTACCTGTCTGCCGCCCGAGGAGGGGAGCGCAGCATCCTCCGGGGAGTACCGGGGTAGGGAAGTGCAGCATCCTCCCGCGGGTCCCGGGGAGGGGAGCGCAGCATCCTCCGGGGGGTGCCCGGGGAGGGGGGAAAGCGGAGCATCCTCCCGGGGGGGGTAAGCGGAGCATCCTCCCGAGGGTCCCCGGGCAAGGGGAAGCGCAGCATCCTCCGGGGGGTGCCCGGGGGGGGACCCGGCGCTGCGCGGACCAGCGCGAACGCATGCGTGCGGTGCGGGCTCCCCCCGCCTGTGCCCCCCCGGTCTCGCCTCAGGAAACCGGCTGGCGGCCGCGGGCCGGCGCCGGGGGAGGCGAGGGGTTAACCGGGGTGGGGGCATCCCGGGCCGAGAGGTGTGAATTCCGCCCGCTCTCCCCCCTGCCTCCCCCCCGTCGCCGCTATAAGAGCGGCCGGCGAGGGCTGGGGGGAGCCACTGCGGCGGCTCCTCCTCGCTGGAAGCCCCGGCGCTTTTGGCTGCCCTTTGAAGTCGGAGAGGGAGAAGGAGGGAGGGAGCGTCTGGGGCCGCCGCTGCTCCGCTCCGCGCCGCCGCCGCTCCCGCCCGGCCCCGGAGCATCGTCCTGCCCGGCCCCGCCGCCGCCAGGTACGGCCCGTCCCGTCCTGTCCCGTCCCGTCCCATCCCGTCCCGTCCGTCCCATCCCGGCCCCGCGTGGGTCGCGCCCCGCCGGACCCTTCCCCTCTGCCCGCTCCGCGGCGATGGAGCCCCGCATCCCGGCTCCGCACCCCCGCCCCGCATCGCCCTCCCGCCGCCCGTGCGGGGCTGCCCCGGTACCGGCTCCGCGATGCTGCTCGGCGACATCCCTGCCCCCTCTCTCAATTTTCCCTTCATTTAAGCGCGCAGCCCCCAGCGCCTGTAGGATAAACTCCGAGCGCGCTCGGGTATTGGCTTCGAGTCAGGAGTGTCTGGGAGCCTTAATGAGAACCAAGTGTAAGGCAAGGCTCAGCCACCTGTCCGCGGGATCCCCGGCCAAGCGCTCCGGGCTCCCATTAATCAATGGATCTGCCTCTTGGAAAGTCTCTTTAGCGTGCTGGACCTCTCCCCCAGGGCGATTGCAGAGCGGATTTGGGGACCTGGAAGCCCTCTGGTAATTTTTCTAAGCCAGACAGCAGAGCAGGGCTGGTATTGCCGGCAATTCTGCGATTTCGAAACCGCTACAAAAACCTTTGCGAGGAGAAAAAAAAAAATACCCAAAAAAAAACGGGTGGGAAAGAAGCTCTTTATATGGCAGGTCTGCAGTCCTGCCCTCTCTCCCCAGGAGCAGCACCTCTCCCACCCCCCTGCTTCCCGAAGATACTGTCTGGCTGCTTTTTGAGGGAAATTAGCTTCGTGGAGGATATTTTTTCTTTCTTTTTCTTACAGACATGAGCTGCTTTGATTGCCTGGAAGCATGATTTCCTGAAACCTGCTCCTTTCTGGCTCTTGCAGGGAGGTTCACAATAAAACGTATTGTGGTTTTGAGCTGGGTTTTATTTAAGAAAATGCCATTCTGGGTTATTCTCTTTCATGAGGCAGACGGAGAAAGAGATGAAAGGCTGACACTTGGGATACTTCATTTCTGCTCTTTAATTGTGGGTCGTGTCTTTTCTATAAGGACAGGCAAGGTCTTCCCTGGGAACCGAGGGGAATTGGAGTGGAATAAATGAAAAAAGGAGAAATAATGGCTGTTAATTGCGGTTTTTTGTTTTTGAAGCCTTTCATCTCGTTCTTCCAGGAGCGGTCCTGTAAATGGGGATATTTAAATGCACTGCTTTTATAGAGCCAGGAACACTTCAGGTTACTCACTGTGCAGCGCTCGCTTCGGTGTAAGCCAGGCTCCCTTCCAAGACAGGCTTGGAGTGGTGTCAGGTGCAGCCACTGCAACCCAGTGCGAACTTGTGGTTTGACAGATAAAAACCGAGCTGGGAAGTGAACCTGTACCACGTTAATGCTTCTATTAATTAAACACAACTTCAGGCTCCAGCCCCTGCAGTCGCTGGTGGTCGGTGTCGCCGAGCCGAGCGGGAGTGCTGGAGCAGGCACGAGCTGTGGAACCCAGGCAAAGCAGCCCTTGCTGCTGGTCGTGGGGCTGGGTGGGAGTTGTGCTCAGTGCAGTGTTTGGTTGCTTTCTAGGATGAAGATATCCAAGTGGAGGTGGAGCAGCATCTCCGTCAGTGCTCAGCTGCAGCTGAAAGGCGCCCTGGCCCTTCTGCTTGTGGGCAACCTTGTCTTTGTCATAGCTCAAGTAAGGGTATCACGTTTTTGGGGGTCTCTGGGCTTTAAAATGCTCTGGTGTCTGGGATGGGAACCCTCTGGGCTTGCAGAGCTGCTTGTGCACGCACCAGGTCTCCAGAAATTGTGAAGACTTATGACTTGCCTTAACTCTTTAGTCTGGGTTTAACCTACGTCGTACCTCCCATGGCTAAGAGCATTTCCAGAGCATTTCAAGGACTCTGGAAGGCCATGCTCTGCTCCTGGGTGAGCATCACTCCTCGCTCCCTGCAGTGGCTGGAGCTTTCATTTGCTTTGCATGCAGTATTTGCAGTTCCTGCGCCCTCTGATGCGTGCTCACAGTCGGGGATGGGAGGTGGGGGTGTCGGGGACCCTCCTGAAGCGACAAACCTCTGCTTGCAGAGAGCACACGGGCTCCTCCAGCCTGCTGGCACCCCCTGGCACCCGCTGACGGGCTCTCCTGCTGCAGAGGGGTTTTGCAAGGGTTTGCTGAAGCTTTCAGTGGAGCTTTCAGCTGCGGCTGGCTCTCCAGCTCCCTGAGTTCTCTGTGGAGCAAGAGTCAGAGAGAACCAAAAGTCTCGGAGAGTTTAGGGTTGTTTGGGAGCTCGGTTTTGCCAACTGAGCGAAACAATGAGAATTTCCTTTCCTGAGGAATCCCAAATATTGCCACTTCATTCCAATTTTGTAATGAAAACACAATTGCAAGAATGCAGGGATGGAAACCTCAGGCTTGACCTCAGCTGGAGAAGGCAATGCCCGGGTCGAGTGGGGCAGGCTGGGAGGGGGGAGTGCCCTCAGTTTCCCCCCGCAGGCTCTGAGGTTTGGATGTGACTCCTGCTTCTCTTCCCTCCCCCGTGCTCCGAGCAGGACCTGACACAGACGTCCAACAGCCTGGAGGAGGGGTCAGATGTCACTGCTTACTGGTGGGGAGAGTGGACCAAGTGGACAGCGTGCACCAGGACCTGTGGGGGAGGTGTCAAATCCCAGGAGAGGCACTGCCTGAGGCAGAGGTACAGCGCCCATGGGCTGGGGAGGGGGCTCTGCAGCTGGCTGACCCGAAAGGTCATCGCTCAGAGAAGCACTGATGGAAAGGTGTCTGGCAAAGCCTGCCCGGGCAGGAGGTGATTCCCTGAGCTTCGGGCATCCCTGCCAGGAGCACAGGCTGAGGGGTTCCTGTGCTGGGCCTGCAGTTCCTCCAGCAGGGATTAGTGCAGAGGGGCAGCAGACACAGACTGAGCCCGCTTTCAAGGCTTTGGGGCACAGCAGTGAGGATCCCCTGGTGCAGGGCTTGTTGGGGACCCGCTGATTCCATCCCTGAGTTGCCTGGCTCTGCTCTCTCGGGGCGCTGTGGTTGCCAAAAGCCACCTTGTAAACCTTGTCCCCAGGCCCTCACCCCATGATACCTCCTGGAACAGTTGATGATGCAGGGAACAAAGCCACAGAGACCTTTGCTGCCAGCTCCAGGGAGACTGATAGATCTCTGTGGCTCTGCTGTGTGGACACTGACCTTACAGGGGCAAAGAGTAAATATATTTAAACAAGGGAAAATGATTTCTGCCCCTCATCTAACCATCATTTCTTTATTCAGAAGGAAGTCAGTGAGTGGGCTGGCTAATAAAACTTGCACTGGAACATCCAAAAGATACCAGCTCTGCAAAATCCAAGTAAGGATATCCTTTGTCTTGTCGGGAACACTCGGTGTGGAAAGTCATGTATTGCATTTCTCGGTCCCTTGGAGAGGGGATGCCACTTGTCCTGTAGCTGTCACCCTGTGGCCCCTCCAAGCAGCTGGGAGTTCCCTTCTTTGGTGCCCATCACCAGTGTCTGGGCTTTGAGCCTTTTGCCTGTGCTGGGGCCATAAAACCAGAGAGTGGCTCTGGCTACATTTCCCAGGGGGTTCCCGCAGTGGGGGGAGGACGAGGAGAAAGAGGAGGAGGAGGATGTGGCCCTGGCTGGGGAAGGTGATGGAAACACTCCTTGCAGCTGGTGGTGATGTGCCAGAAACCTTTCCCGCACTTTGTTTCCGTCAGGATGTTAATGTATCCCATTCTAGGAGTGCCCTGTGAACGGAAGGAGCTTTCGAGAGGAGCAGTGTTCATCATTTAACTCCCATGTGTATAATGGCAGAACGTATCAATGGAAACCTTTATATCCCGGTAACAAGACATTCTTTGTGTGTTTCATAATGCTCAGCCAAATATTTTGATAGTTATGATGCTGCAGCCTGCAGGAAGGCTCCTCCTCTGCTGTTTTAAAGTGGTTTTTTGGAGGCACAATCAGCTGTCTCCCGAGTTCAAAGGCTTGTTTGGCAGCTGCAGGGTAGCTTGAAAATTAAATAACAACATGGATTCCTGTCTGTAGCCTGTGCTGGTCACAGCTCCCGGGGACCAGAGGCTGCAGGAGGATGTGAGAGCAGGGGGTGACGGGCTGTGCTGGCAGGGACAGCCGGGCTCATCCGGACGAGTGTCCTTTGAGCCGGGGCCATTCCTGGCTGTGCTGGTTTTGGTGACATTTGTCTCTCCCACGCCCTGTGTGTGCTCTGTCAAATGTCACCGAGATGCAGTCGGTCACTTTGGTCATCTGGGGTGAGCAGGAACTGCAGAAACAACTTGGGACTGAGAGACTGAGATTTTATTGAACTTTTAGGCATTGAACTCCCATCAAAATCAAGCATTAAACACAAGCCATGGCCAAGCTTTAGAGCTACTGGGAACCCAGGACCCTTCTCCTGGGCAGGCTCCTGAGCTCTGGTTCTTCAGATTCCCATTTGGGTGCCTAAAAATAGAGATGGGATCTACTGCAGCTGTATTTTAGGGGTCTCTGTACATACCTAAGAACAACTATCTTCATCAAATCACTTTCCCTGTGTACCAAGCCCCTGGCTCGCCAGCCTTAGCAGGGTCAGTGAGGTAGAACTTGGTCCATGAGCCATTTCTCCTTGTTGGCTTTTGTCCCTTGAGGGTGACAACTTCCTTAACCACATTTGCTGTTCAAGCTGACTCACCAGAGATGTTGCAGGGAATGGTTTTGTGTTTGAGCAGGCGTTCATGTGGCTCCTGGGCGATTTGCAGCAGAATGTTTTGACACTGATGCTGCCTTGCTTGGGCGTGCAGGCCAGGGGGTCTCTGGTTGCTCAGGAGTTGGTGGAGACAAACGCTTGGCATCGGGTTTCCGATGCAAGTGTGACTTTGTCATTTGCTTCCTGTGGATATTATAAAATGTGGGATTACTGTGCTAGTGGGTGCTGCCAGCCAGTTGTTGTCTGCAGAAAGCAAAGGGTGAAGGAAGTCCATCTCGGGTGAATGTTTATGGAAAAGGTATAGATTATAAAAGGCTCTAAGTTGCTATGGTTTTGAGTGTAGTCTTACAGGTGTATTTCCAACAACACATCTGTTAATTTAACTCGCGTTGCTCTGTGCACAGGCACGTTTCTGTGTGGTGTACACACATCACGCTGCAAGCCCTTGCACAAAGCAGTGCTGCTGCCCTGGTGCCTGCCCTGGGCTGGGGCTGGTGATGCCCCGGCATCCCTGGGGCCTCTCTTCATGCCAGGCTGTGCAGAGGCTGTCACACTGTCCAAGTGCCATCTCCTGTCTAGCCCGAAACACCAGAGATGGCAGCTTCTGAACTCTCGCTGCTCTGCAGTTGTGCTGCTGCTGTTTAGCTTGGCAGAGATTCACTGGCTTGGGTAGGATGAAAGTTGCGGTGTTTCTGCTGTTTTTGAATCTCTCTTTATATCCTTTCCCCTTAGATGACTATGTTCACATTTCTAGCAAGCCCTGTGACCTTCACTGCACCACTGTGGATGGCCAGAGACAGTTAATGGTTCAGGCCAGGGATGGAACATCCTGCAAATACACGGATTTCCGAGGGGTTTGCGTGTCTGGAAAATGTGAGGTTGTTAAACATTATAGCAAAAATATTGTTAGCAGCATTCAGAGAATCGCAGTGGGTGCGACGTTCGCCTGACCCTCAGTGCTCTGTCTGTGCATTTTTTAGCCCATTGGCTGCGATGGCATTCTCTTTTCCACCCACACCTTGGATAAATGTGGAGTTTGCCAAGGAGATGGGAGCAGCTGCACCCACGTAACCGGCAGTTACCGGAAAGGAAATTCTCATCTTGGTAAGGCTTTGGGGACTGAGGGCTTTAGTTGAGAGGGCTGGGTTTAAAATGGACTCTTTTTTTTTTCTGTAAATTGCTTTCAGCTCTTACTGGCTGCCCAGCTTCAGTTTTTCCCACGTGTTCTATGTGTGTTAATGCCACTTGTGAATTTGGGCAGAGAAAACCTTTAAAAAAAACCCAACCAAAACAGGAAATTTGCGTGGTGCTTGTCAGAAACCAGAGGTCTCTGATGATGAGTGGTGCAAAAGGGTTATGCAAGATGCTGGTATCTATTTTAGTCTTTTTTAGTCATTTAGCCAAAAACAGGACACTCATGACCCAATAAAACTAGAAATAAACGATTTGTAATAACAGGAAGCAACAATATCTTGCAAGACCAGGATTTCAAAAATCAGTGCGATGTAAAGCAGCCGAACCTACATGTCCTAAATATAACAACCTAATTCAGGAATTATGATTAATGCTTTCTGAGATGGAGCAAACTGCAGGAACTTCAGTGCTGTGGGAGGGCTTGTCCTGTCCCATCTCTTGCCTGGTGCTAAGCAAAGAGGAGTCAGAGGAGGAATCAGCTGTCAGCTCCCGCAGGGGTTTTGGGAACTCTGGCTAATGCAGGGATCAATACTGAACCACACAACAGCTTCTCTAGCTAATAAAACCATCTGCAGATGTATTTTCCTACAGCAATTTAGATAAACATGATACTTGTGCATGTAAGGATTGAAGCCTTTCCCCCCTCGGATGTGTTTTTCCTCCATAAACCAGGACACAATTCGCACATGTTCCTTTCCTATCACCGATAAGCTCCTGTTTGCAGACTAAAACATGAAGGGCTGGGTTTTTTAATCCATAGCTCATTAAAAATGTGGGTCCAGGCCAGCGTGTTTGATAGGCTGCAGCTCTGCCTGAGGAGGGCTTCGCTCAGATCACTGGTTACAAAGATCCTTTCATTAATCCGTAGTTTCCCGTAGGCTATTCCCTGGTAACGCACATTCCCGCCGGAGCGAGGGATATCCAGATAGTGGAACGGAAAAAGTCTGCAGATGTTCTGGGTGTGTATAACCTCTTGGTACTTCCCTAGGATGCATGCCTATGCCGGCTAATGCTTTTTCCAATGCGGAGCTGGATGCAGTTTTGTCATAGAATCACAGAATATCCTGAGTTGGAAGGGACCCACAAGGATCATCGAGTCCATTTGTTGCAGACATGAGCTAAATCTGTAGGCAATGTAAATCCAACTGTGTTGTCCAAGCCAGGGTGTTGCTCCTCCCTGCAGTCTGAGCACCTGGGCTGTTTTGGTCAACATTTTGATTGCTTTAATGCAGAAAATGTTGGTGAAAATTATTGGGATTTCAGCGGGGTGTGACAGATGCCCTGCTGCTGGACCACAGATGGCCAAGTGACTTCACCTCTCTTGTGATCCCCTTGACATTCCCTTGCTTGGGGAATGTGCAATGACAACAGCACCAAAGGGATGTGACCTATGTGTGGGCTTGCTGAAGTGTTGGTGACCACACCACCCATCTCATGGGGGAGGTGACAGAGCTGCTCAGGGGCAGTGTGGAAAAATCCAGACTTGCCAAAGAGAAGCACGTTTGCTGCCTCAGAGGCTCGTGGCCTCGGAAAGGTGGCTGTCCCATCCCTGGAAGTGTTCAAGGCCAGGCTGGATGGGGTTTTGAGCAGCTTGGTCCAGTGGAAGGTGTCCCTGCCCGTGGCAGGAATGAGATGAGCTCTGAGGTCCCTTCCAGTGCAAACCATTCTAGGATGATTCTATGAATGAAAAAGGCTTGGTGGAGTGAACAGTTCCTGGGCTAGCTCGGGGTGACCTGTCTTGGGCCACTGCTGGCTCAGGGGGCATCAGCTCCCAAGGAGGCAGCTCTTGCCCTTGGCCACCTGCCAGTGCTCTCTGCAGAGCTGGGGCTGTTCAGTGTTCATGCTGTGCCGAGAGAGCGACAGGAGCCAGGGGCGAGTGTGAGCCACATACCCAGGAGGTTGCAATGTGGAGGGACACGTGGCCTAGAACTCTGGGCACGTCCTCACATGGTGCATGTTGCAAACAGGTGACCAGTGCATTGCCATGTAGGACAATCTCCTGTTTTATTAGTGTGACACTCTGATTTTACCCCCTGAACGAACCAGGGGTAGCACCTGGAGCTTTGCTCCTGCATGTGACGGCACTGACTGTTCTCTCTCCTTCGAAGCTGTGGCTGACGAAGCCGGGTACTATTTCTTCAATGGGAACTATAAAGTTGACAGTCCAAAGAACTTCAACATCGCAGGCACAGTGTTCAAGTACCGCCGGCCCATGGATGTGTACGAGACCGGGATCGAGTACATTGTTGCCCAGGGACCCACGAATCAAGGGCTGAACATAATGGTGAGCTTTGACTTCTCATGTTCTCAAGGCTGGGGGTGATGGGGAAGAGAAAATCCACCTTGGATCGAGGAAGGGGTGAGCTTGGGAGCAGAGTCCTGCCATGGTTTCACATGAGGAGGGGAGTGACTCTTCCCAATTCCTTACCCAGCCCTATTTTACTTGTGTCAGTGCTCTTGGATTAAGGCAGGGCTCTGAGTGGTGAACATGGGCTTAGTAACTCCTCTCTGCAGGGAGAAGATGCCTCAGGCGCTGCAAGGAGATTTCTCTTCTACTCCTTGGCATTTTTATCCGAGTTACCTGGCAGGAAAAGCGAAAATAAGAAACTGGGCCAGAGAGCTTAGACAAGTGCATAAAACTTAAACCCCAATTCTTTCTCGAAAGCAAACCATGTAAAACCAGGTATTTGGAGAAAAGGCCCTTAATTTTCTTCTGGGCAGCCAGCCAGAGCCCAACTCCTGACATCTTCCATGTAGCCCCAGGCTCCTCTGGAAGGGGAAGGGATGGTTGCTTGGGTGCTTAAAAAGCATTAGACCACTATGAGGTTGTCTCAGCCGGGTGTCCCCAGCCCCAGTGGGATGTAGGAGCTGCAGGGGAGGGTGTGCTCCTCATAAAGCCACAAAAAGTGGCTTTGCACATGGTGGTTGTGAAGTGGCTCCCCCAAGCCTCTGGTCACTCAGTGGCTGAGGAGGGAGTGTGACCTGTGGCTCCTGAGCTGGGGTCAATCCCCAGGGCAGGGCCGCCAAATAACCCTTGGAAAATGGTGCTGGGCTCCAGCAGGAAGAAGTTGGCACTATGAAGGAAAACAGAGTGGAAACAGAAAAATAGGTGCTCCCCAACTGTCAGGTCCAAGATAAATCCCGTGCTTTGCGTGCCACGAATTCCCCGCACCCGCTAATAACTTCATTTCTTTGCTAGGTCTGGAATCAAAATGGCAAGAACCCATCCATCACGTTTGAATACACTCTCCTGAGGAAGCCACACTCAAAAAATCTGCAGCCCATCTACTACACCTTCTCGGAGTCGGAGAGCGAAGAGAGCCGAGAGTTCGATGGAGACGTGCCGTTGGGCTTTATCCAGCACAATGCAACCTATTTTGGGAAAATCTCCAGGGAAAGGATAGACTTGGAGAACCAGGTGTTTGGAAGGCAGGACACGGAGGAAGATTTAAACTTGAGCAAAGGTCAGGAAACCAATGAGGTCTATGAAAGAGCAGAAACAATTGACTGTGAGCCAAAACTGAAGGGCAAACAACCCCAAGGTAAGGAGGAGACTTGGGCCTCACTGTTCTGCTTCTCAGAGCTCTTGTTGAGAAACGCTCTGTTTCTACCTCTGGTGGTTCTGCTGGTTTGTGTTTTGGAAACCTCGGAAAGTTCTTTAAAACATCTCTGCTCACAAATCCTCTTTGCCCTTCAGATTCTGGTTTCTGGTGGGGGCGTGTGGGGGGTGGGCACCGGGTGAGATCTCCCCGCTGGTGCCCTGCTGTGCTTTGCCTCATGCCAAGGACAGGAGGGAGCCCTGGGTGCGCAAAACTCCCCGTCACAACATCTCCTGTCACCTCCCACCCCTCCAAAGCCCCCAGCAACTCCTTCCCGTTCGAGTCCATTGGGCATCCCATCCCCAAAGTGCCTGGAGTGCTTTCCCAGCATGGCTGCATGGGCTGTGGGGCCAGGAGGGCACCTTCCTTTCACCTCTGCTATTGCTTCGGGCAGTGCTGGCGGGTGCTGAGCTCCCCTCTGGCCACGCCATAACAGGATAAGCCCCCTAAAGCTTCACACCCTTGAGAACTCCATGAGATTCCCCCTCCCCAGAAGCCAACCCCTGCCTCTTGCCCCCCATGTGGCTGCTCAGGCTCCGGCGTGTCCCCGCTGCTCCGGGCTGCTTTTCCCTCCCAGCCTCGATGCATTTTGTGGTTGTCACTGTGGTTTCCCCCCTGTTGGCTCCAATCTAGATTCAAACGTAACCAGGTCTACTTACCAGACAGACCATGACGACAGAGACCTGGAGCCCAGGCTCACCTCCAGGGAATTCCTTCTGGAGAACGCCATCACCGACAAGCTGCTGGACAAGACCTCGGACTCCAAGGAGCTGGTGCTCAATATGACCATGAACAGCATCTTCGCCCAGGGAGACCCGATCAACTCGGTGGGGTCACCCGTTGACAGCCTCTACGTGGACTACGAGGACACCGATGGCCTCGTGACCTACTCGGTCAACAGCACCTACATGGAGCTGAGCAACGGCAAGGCCACCAACACCTCTGCAGAGACACCGTTTTCAAACGCCACTGTCACCATGAGCAGCCCTCAAGGGAACAGAACCCACAAAGCAAGGTAGGAGACGTGCCTTTAATTACAGTAAATCCAACTTATTGCTGTTCTCGACCCGTAATAGCCCCATGCTCAATGCACGGTTTCCATTTCTTTGGAAGCAGGAGGTAAGTGGAGGTGGGATGGTGAAAACTCTCTGTTGGGAGTTAATTTGGAAGGAAGGGCCAGAGGTTTGGGAGCAGAAAGTCACGAGAGCATTTAAGCAGGAGGAAAACTTGATGTCTCCCTCGGTGGGCACGCTGGGAAGTCCATGCTGATGTTTGTCAGCTGGGGCCTTGCTCTGCTGTCACAGCTCCTTGTCAGAGCTGTGGCCATAAAGAAGGCTCTTCCTTCTGCCTTCTCTTGACGTCCTGCTCCCATTCCCCAGCCCCTTTCTCCGAGTTCTGATGCAGCAGAAGTTGGTCCTGGCCCCTTTTCACCCACCCTGCTGAGTGCCACCCACGATCCTCCTCACTTGGGATGGCAGGAATATGCTTCCAGCAGCTCCCAGGCGCGGCCCTGCCCGGGAGCTGCTGGGGAGGCCGAGCAGGACACCGGGAGCTCCACTGTAGGTCCTGCAGGAACAGCCTGGGTTTGTTGCCTCAGCAGCTGCGGAAGCAGCACAGGGAGTCACGGCTTGGGCAGGAATTTCCAAAGCTCTGCAGGAGCAGCTCAGTGGTTGATACTGGGACCATCACTTGAGGACTCCTTTAGATGGCTGGTTTGAGTGCGAGTGGGGAGGTAAAGAAAGGCTTAATGTAGCTTTAGCCGCAGATTTTGTTCTGGGGGAGGATGGAAGGAAGTCTTGGGATAGTGCTGATCCCCAAGCCTGTATCTATCAGCTTTTGAGATGTCCCAGGGCTCTCTGGGGAGCAGCCTTGATTCCCAGCCCAGAACTCATTCCCAGCGTGGGCACAGGGGGACTGAGATGGGGCCAGTGCTCACAGCAGCAGTTACAGAATCGCAGAATGAACTCGGTTGGGAAAGACCTTTGAGATCATCAAGTCCAACCTATGACCTAACACCTCCTCATCAACTAAACCACGGCACTGAGAGCCACGTCCAGGCTTTTTTTAAACACCTCCAGGGATGGTGACTCCACCACCTCCCTGGGCAGATGATTCCAGTGCCCAGTCGCTCTTTCCAGTGAAGAATTTTTTTCCTGATGTCTAGCCTAAAAATTAGCACTCCAATTAGCCTCCAATTAGCGCCCCTTCATGGTCGGCCACACATGAGCGCACTCCCAGGGCAGCTCGAGCTGACACTGGGGCCTTGGGAGTATCCAGGTCCCAGAGCCAGGCTGTGGATTTGGGTCCCACCGTGCACCCCCACCGCACCCCAGCCTCCTGACAGCCTCCTCCTGGGTCTGTGAAACACGGGATGAGGTGCTGAGCTTGAGGAGATGCAAAGCCCTGAGCAGATGCTCCCTCTGGTTAGAGTCAGCTGGGTTTACCTGCAGCTGCCACTGCGTTATTCCAAAGACACTCATGCTAAAGAAAATGGCCATGCAGCCAAATGGATCAACAAACTTCTTAATGATAAGAACATGAAAACGTTGCCAAGGGCTTGAATCTATCATCTCTCCTCGTGGCTTGGCTTGGGAGTGCTGCCTTCAGCTGCCAAAGCAAGCATTTCATCTGTCCTCTGACGGAGAGGGCAGCGCCTTCAGCTCCCCTTACCCTGCCCTGGGGCAAGGAAGGGACTGCCCTGCCCCTTGGGGCTCCCCTGGGCCCCATCACACTCCCTGTGTCCCCTCAGCTGCCACTCTGCACCCCAAAACTCTACCCCAGCAGCTGTGAAATGGGGGCAGTGCTTTCCTACCTCCTGGGAATACAGGGAGCTTGAGACCTCAGAGCAGCTTGCCTCTTACAGGGCAATCACAAAATACTTTTGGTGGCTCCAGTGTATATTTTTGGATGCCTAAAAGCTCTTTGCAGTGTCCCTGGCTGCCCATCTATTGATAACAGTGTTTTAAACCCCTTCAGGAATGTCACCCAGCACTGACATCCTTTTCCACCTGTTCTTCCCTTGGTTTTGTTCTACAGTGTCCCCTCTTTTTGCCCCTCGCTCTCTCTGGAACAAAATAGGAACTTTTCAGATCAAAACATTGATATCCAAACTAGTTTTGCACCAGCCAAAAGGCTGAGAGATGCTCAGGTCCTTTCTGGCTCCATCCTTTGCTGGTGGGGGGCTGAAAGGCCAGCGCAGGCAGACTGGGGGCAGCTGGGGTGCCTCTGTTTGGAGACAAAGAATAGAGGGAGGAAGAAAAGAAGGCAACAAAACAACTTGTACCTGACTTCCAGAGGGTGGGGTGGGATGTGTCAGGACAGCCTGGTTGTCCCCAGGCCTTTATTGCTCCCCCCAACTTTTAGTTTATTTCCTGAAGCCCACTTTCAGTGGCAACACTGATCACTGACCTGTCTCTCCTGGGTGGGAATGAGGGATGAGGAGCTCCAGCTGAGCCCCTGAGGTCGGGATTAACGCTCCTGCTGGCACCAGCACGGTGGGATAAAGCCCACACTGACAGTGGGATGTGGTGTGTCACGGGCTGGAGCTCTGGGGACTGGAGTTGTCCCACCAGGAGGGAGGGAGCTGGAGGGGACAGCCAGACCTGTGCTGGAGGAAACAGGGATGGGACACAAGGAATATCTCTTGTCCTGCTGTGGGGCAGAGTGAGGGATTCCCATCCCTGGGAAAGGGCAAGGCCCTGTGGGCCCACTCTGTTATTGGCATCAGCCTAGTTCTGGGGGCAGGAGCTTGGACCTGAGACCTCCCAAATCCTTCCCAAGATCAGTTTGGGATGGACTGGGGCTTTTTGTTAATTTTCATTCCTTGTCAGTGAACAGGCAAGGGAAGCTCAGCTCTTTGGAGCCAGTCTGTCCGTGTGGGACAGTGCTGGTTGGAGGTGGAGGAGTTTCTTTCTTACTGAACTGCTGCAGTGTGGGTGGAGGCACCAGTTACAGGAGCACCTTGCATCAGTGTGGGGTGTCCTACCTCCTCTCTGGAAACAAGCTGGGGTGGGTGAGTGGCTCTTGTGCTGCTTTTCCTCTCCTGGAGCAGCTAAAAACCTTTCTGGGGCGTGCTGGGACAGATCCAGGCACCCTCCATCCTTCATCCCAGTGCGCAGCCAGGGCTGAGCCTGCAACAGCAGCCACGAGTTTGCCCCTTTGCTTAGAAATAAA
This sequence comes from Rhagologus leucostigma, assembly GCA_013397725.1. Classification (NCBI taxonomy): domain Eukaryota; kingdom Metazoa; phylum Chordata; class Aves; order Passeriformes; genus Rhagologus; species Rhagologus leucostigma. Next base: position 221,178 of record VZTD01005030.1, read on the forward strand.
AACTGAAATAAAACACAGAAATGGGAGCCAGGGGCTGTGGATGTTGATCTGTGGTGTTTGTGTGCATTTGTGAGGGTTATTCCTCTGCTATGGGAACTGGTTTGGGAAAAGGGGTGGCCCAGAACTCAGTTAGGGGTGAGGGACTGGTGCTCATTTTTGGTGCTGTTTCTTGCTTGAAAAAGCAGATTAAAAGCTCAGGCAGGGAAGCAAATGCATGACTTTATTATTTAGCTCATAATAAGGAGGAAAAATAAAATAAAAGAGAAAATGCCCCCAGTTTTGTTGGACAATGGGCTGCATTTAGAGGAGAACAAAGTGACAGTTTTGTCTTTGCTGGAAATGAGCTGAATGCTGCCCTGTGCCCAAATGTCTGATTCCTCTGGAAAGATCTTGTCCCTGAGACCTTGTTATGCATAGAAGCTCTTTATTTAGGATCACGTACATTAAAGGGACACTGTTGAAAGGTTTACTGTCCTCAGATGTGGGATAAAGCTTATTTTGAAGATTTTCTCCTTTTCAAGGGAGAGGAGTCCTGGTCACGGGATAACTTGGTGTTTACTTGCGTGCCTCGGAGAGCAGGGGATAGACTGGGGGATCTGGGTAATATTTCCAGGCAAATTAAAGTACAAAAAAGCAGATGTTGGCTATGTTTTAATGACAATTGTCACTTGTGAGCCCTCTCCTGGCTGGGTGGCAGCTGGTGGCACACGGCAGGAATCAGGAGCTGGTGTGGGTCCCCAGGCAGAGCTGCTGTGGCAGATAAAACACTATTTATAGTGAGCTGAGGTTGTTATTTTTCCACCAAAAAAAAAAAAAAAAAAAAAAAATAGTCACATTCATTTCAGTTCCATTTCAAGCGCAGGAAGCAACCATTTGCCAAACTGACAGAGGCAAAATCAACAGGGAAAATGAGATTGTTGTTGTTTTCAATCCTTCTGGAGGCTCAGTGCTGGCGGTAGAAGGAGGGTGGGTCAGAAAGGAAATGGCTGGATTCTCAACAGTGTCCTTTTAAAGGTTGATTCGATAGGCTGGACCTCTACTTTTTCTTACAAACAACTAAATAAGGCAATTTCAGAGCTTCTGCTGCCTAGAAATCATACAAGCTGCATATCCTGCCAGGCCAGAGACAACTGGATGTGAGGATACAACCTTGTGCACTATTCCAGTGTAGCTGTTTCAAGGGTTTGGACAAAGGTATGAGAACAGAACCGAAGCCTTTTGTTGCAAAGGTGCAGTATCCCTGAGGTGTGACCCCCTCCCAGCACGGGGAGCAGCTGCAATTCTTGGTTGGATAAATGCTTTTTCTCACACCAGGCTGGCCCTGTTACTCCTCTCCCCGTGGCATTTTGTGTTTGAGCACAGCGTGGATCTGAGAGATGCAAATTCCCCCCCACCCCCCCCCGACATCAAGCGAAATAAATCAGACCAAAACCAGAGTGGCTTTGAGCTCAGAAACTCCGGTGCCACGTGCTGGCTTTTGGAGATTGGAGCAGCCAAAATCTCTGTTGCACACTGAGCAGCACGAGCGGGTTTGCCCAGCCCCGGAGACACAGGGGAGGAGATACTGCACCTTTAGTCACTGTGTGCCGAGGGCCAGGTGTATTTGAGCAGAAAATGCAAACTTTGTTAAATTCTGAACTGTTTCTACTTGTGGGTATTTTTATCCCATTCTCTCTATTTCTAGACAGTGGAAGCTCTGCCTCTAACCGGGCTGGGGATTCTACTTGGGGCTCAGGACAGGTATGTTGTAAAACTAAAAAAAATTAAAAATTGATTCAAACAAACGAACCTCCCAAAAAATCAGAACAACCAAACCCAACCAAAGCCAAACCAAGCACATCCCCTCCCAAACCCGAACCCAACCGAACTGCAGCCAGATGTGTGTGTCTGTCGTGGGCTGTCACCGCTCGCCTTGTAAATGCCTTTTTTGTTTTGTTTTGTTTTGTTTCTTTCTTTTTTCTTTTCTTTTCTTTTCTTTTCTTTTTTTTTTTTTTTTTTTTTTTTTTTTTTTTTTTTTTTTTTTCTGTTTGCTTATCGCTAGAAACAGATTGAAGTTGTTAAGAAAGGGCCAAGGTGTGAGTGCTGCTGACATGTACAGGTGGAAGCTTTCCTCCCACGAACCCTGCAGCTCTACATGCACCACAGGTAGTTATAAGAAGCAGCCAAATTCCGCACAGCCTGCTGAAATCACCCGGTGTGTGAGTCCATTTTATGTCTGTTAGGGATGGGAAGGACCTGCTGGTGTTTAGGGGATCTCGTGATCTCTGCTTTAGCACGGCCCCTGCTCTGCTGCGCCCGGGTGGGGAGAGGAGCTGGGGGCTGAGCATGCAAAGCCCACCGACCTCTCAGGTGTGTTGAGGACCGGGAGCTGGTGCCCAGCGTGTCCATCATCCCTCAAAACACCCTCCCTTTGGGAAGCTCTGAGCGCTGCCTTCGCTTCCCATCGCTTTGTGTCCCCAGGATCCCCAAACCTGTGCTGAGCCTCCTTTTTTTTCCCCCCTTCCTCACCTCTTTGACAGCTTCAAGGGGTTTGAACAGCTCAGCTGCTTCCCTGCAGAGGGAAATTTCGAAGATTGTTCAGCTCTGGCAGGAAACACAATAGCATTTGGCTTTTTGATTGTGTTTTGTTTCTCCCACTCCTTCTACCCTGGAGCCCGAGCTCGGCTGCGAGGGTGTAAATCTGGAACAGTGACAGAGATGCCAGGGATATCAAAACTGAGCCTCTAGTCTACAGGCAGAAATTCCCTTTTTGCAGAATTTCTTCCCTTTTTGCCCCCTGAAAAGCTTCAAGCCACCTGATCTCCTCCCTCACCCCTTGGTTAGGGGGTCCTGGCCCCTGCCCATCCCTTGGGATGAATCAGGCGTCTGGGTCATGCACTTGTCTGTGCTGCCCCTGAAATTATCCAGATCCTGCAGTGCTTCTGGAATTAAAAAGAAGGGAAGGAGGGGGAAAGAGGAGTTTACAATCTCAGGGACGTCTCTTAAAAGATCAAATGCTAGGATTTCACATTTTAAGCATTTGCTCTTGTCCGGCATTCTCACGCCTGCAGCAGGAGCTTTGTGAGCTGCCCCTTTCCCCAGGATCCCGTCATCCACGTGTTCTGGGACATTTTTGACTTCTTTGATCCCCTCTGAACAAATGTCTGCCTTGGCTGGGCCAGCCTGCTCTGCCCTGGTTTGCAGCAAGCCGAGAGAGGTTTAACTCAAATTTCTCCTTCCTCACTGCCTTTTCTCACTGACATATCGCAGAGAGGCAAGGCCGTGTCAAGAGCTGTAGATCTTTTTTTAGTTTCATGTAAACCATATGTTCCCCAGAGCTGCAATTCTTGTTACCTGCAGCCAGAGCAGCCTCCTGGTCCCCAGCCAGGTCCCAGAATGGACTTCCCAACATTTACTCTGGCACGGGAGGCTGCGGGGGAAAAGGTCTCGCTCTGACGACACCGGCTGCCGCTGCCTTGGAGGGGGAGCAGGAGGGGCAGGGCCTTCCTTGCCAAACCTCCACGATCCCTGCCTTGGCCTGGAGTTCTGGATGCACCTGGGGAGCACCTGGTGCAGAGGGGGTGTAAAGCACAGGGAGAGTGGGGGGTTGCAGTGGGTTGGGGGCCGCTTGCTGCCGCCTCCACCCACAAGCTTGGCAGGGTGGGAGCTGCCGGGCAGACTCGTGGCCCTGAGTATTTCCTCTAAAAACGTGTTAGTCATTTATTGGTTTTGGTGGCAAGCCCTGGCAGGGGTGGCCATGCCCTTCTTTGAGCTGGCCATGCCCTTCTTCGAGCTGGCCAAACTCAACCACACTGCTCAGACTGGCGGGGTGGCCACTGCGATCCCCCCCTCCCAGCAGCACCCATCCCGCGGGACAGAGAAAGCCCAGCCCGCCGCTTTCCACCGGGAGGAAGTTTTGAGAAACGCAGCTGAGACCAGAAAAACAGCGACAACAACAAAAAAAAAAGAGTTTGGATGCCCAACTCACCAAGCGTCCTGCTGTGTGTGTGTGTTCTCTCTGACCCCAGGAGTGATGTCCACATATGCGATGTGTGTTCGCTATGATGGGATCGAAGTGGACGATACGTACTGTGATGCCATGACCCGGCCCGAGCCCATCCATGAGTTCTGTGCTGGGAGAGAGTGCCAGCCAAGGTACCGCCTGCACAGGGCACTCCTGGAGTCTCTGTGCTTTGTCTGCGCTGGATGTCTTTGGGGGAGGGTTGGCGTGGATTTGAGGGGACAGCAGGGATGGCCCGTAGCACCCCCATCCCTCCTGCCTTAGTTCCAACTGGGATGCAGCAAGAATTTCCTCCTGAGTGCTGCAGCTCAAGCTGCCAGGTTAAAACTTCCATAAATCCTGGCAGAGCTGGCACCTGGGGCAAGTCCAGCTTCGAGCAGTGCAAGATCATCCCGCCCTGCCTGGCACATGGAGAACATGTGAGTGAACTGAGTGGAGGGGCTGGGCTTGCAAACTATGCCACAAATCCAGCCCTGCGATCCCTTCAGCATCCCAAACATCACCGAGGTTTGCTTGTGTTGGGGCAAGAGCTGGTGCGGAGGAGAACTTGTACTGGAAGTCCTTTGGAAAGTTTTCCTTCTGGTGTGGCTCTTTATCCAAACAGTGACCACAGTCTGGAGCCAGGCTGTCCGGAGCCAGGCTGTCCAGAGCCACACTGTCCAGCTCTGGACAGCTCCACTGCTGGTGTGGAGGCTGGAGATTTGCAGGTCACAGAGGGTTTGGCAGGACAGCCCCACGTCCGAAAGAGGGAGGGGATTGTCCTGCTCCGGTCTGCACTGGAGCAGCCTCTCCTTGAGTCCTGTGTGAAGTTTTGGGTGCCACCACAGAAGAAAGTGATAAAGGAAGGCTGTGAAGGTGGTGAAGGGTGTAGAGGGGCCATACAAGGAGCAGCTGAGGTCACTTGGCTTGTTCAGCCTGGAGGAGGCTGAGGAGAGACCTCATTGCACCCAGCAGTGAGGGGATGTGGAGGGGCAGCACTGATCTCTTCTCTCTGGTGACCAATGTCAGGACCCAGGGAACGGCTGGAGCAGTGTCAGGGAGGTTTAGGTGGATATCAGGAAAAGCTTCTTTCCCCGGAGGGTGCTGGGCACTGCCCGGGCGCCCCAGGGAATGGGCACTGCCCCGAGGCTGCCAGAGCTCCAGGAGCGTTTGGACACCGCTCCCAGGGATGCCCAGGGTGGGATTGATGGGGTGTCTGTGCAGGGCCAGGAGCTGGACTGGGTGATCCCTGTGGGTCCCTTTCAGCTCAGGGCATTCTATTCTATGACTGTGATGGTGTCAGACTACGGGAGGAGTAAAAGGAAGAGTAAATCCAGGGATCCATGCCCTGGAATGGTGTGAACAGGACAAAGCAAGAGCACAGTGACACCACGGACCAGGGATGGCTCCTGGAGAGTGCTTGGCTGACTGTGAAGGAGGACAGGTAGGAAAGCACATGGAGTAGAAGATCTCCTGGGAACTCCATGCCAGGGCTGAGAGCCAGGGCAGGCTGTAACTGAGGCAAGAGAAGCGTGGGGAGGTGAATGGTGCTGCTGCAGGGAATGCTCCCACCCTGGGCACCATGGGGACTGGAATCTGTGTTTGCTGCCATTTTTTAAAACAAGCATTTGGGTACTTTTCGTGCTTAGATTCTCTCCACAGTCTACCCTAAAGCTGTCCCTCCTTATGGCTGTGCTGTTGCAGCTCCAGGGGCTTGCACTGTGAGGGAGAGGAGCTGCTCTGTGATTTACCAGTGACTGCAACTGGGCAGCACTGGGAGCTCACGGGGTAGCCACCAGGCTCCCTAGCACTTGGGCAGACAGGAAGATGCTTGGGCTGGCAACGCTTTCCTAAGAGAAAATGTTAATTTTGCGTGATCTGAATGGGGAAGACCTTTATTTCATATCCCTTCCAAATTTAGGTGACACCTCCAAATGTGTGACATCTCCAAATGTGTGACATCTCCAAATGCGTGACATCTCTCTACGGCTGCTTGTTGTGCCTGGAGCCCCACATGGGGTGTGAGGCCTGGGGGCAGCCGGGGTCGGAGAACGGCAGCAGTGGGGACCTGGGGGCTGCCCACATCCAGAGGGGCTGGGAATTCTGATCCATTCAGATTTTTAGCTCATTCTTGAATTGCTATAATGTTGCTGTACTGTAAAAAACATGACCTTTTATGTCTTTTTCCTTGGATTGCAAGCTGCTCCTCTCTCGCCAGGACAGAGGTGGCAGGGGACAGTAAAGGACAGGCAGTGCTTGGAGCAGATCCCAGCTCTTCCAGCCTGTCACACGTGCTTAGCACAGCCAGACTGATGGTGGGACATGAACTTGTGTCCCACTGGTGCTCGGGCAGGTCTCTGTGACATTATTGCCGGCATCTGTAGGGTGACGGATGCTGCGTCCTCTCCGTACTTCAGCTGAGCAGGCAAAATGAGAGGTCAAACATGGGCAAAAAGCCTGACGGAGAAATGCGCAGAGCCCGCGGTGACAAACGCTCACTTGTCACCGAGGACACTGGGCCAGGCCCTGCCGTGCCACCCTTCCTCCTGACAAGCTGGTTTCAGCTGCGGGCATGAGCTGGGATCTGCAGGGTGAGCCCAACATATGCTGATGCTTCCCGTCCCTTGGGAAAAGCTCACTCACTGCAGCACCTCCCTGCAGCCAGGAGCAGGCAGGGTTTTCACAGAATCACAGAATGAACTAGATTGGAAAAGACCCTTGAGATCATCAAGTCCATGCTATGACCTAACCTAACACCTCCTCATCAACTAAACCATGGCACTGAGGGCCATGTCCAGTCTGCTTTTAAACACGTCCAGGGACGGTGACTCCACCACCTCCCCGGGCAGACGATTCCAGCTCGCAATCACTCTTTCAGTGAAGTATTTTTTCCTGGTGTCTAACCTAAACTTTCCCTGGGACAGCTTAAGACTGTGTCCTCTTGTCCTGTCACTGTTGCCCGGGAGAAGAGACCGACCCCTCCTGGCTACAACCGCCTTTCAGGGAGTTGTAGAGAGTGATAAGGTCACCCCTGAGTCTCCCTTTCTCCAGGCTAAGCAACCCCAGCTCCCTCAGTCGTTCTTGAGTTCCAGGCCATTCACCAGGGAAGCTGCCCTTCTCTGGACATGTTCAAGCATCTCCATGTCCTTCCTAGACTGAGAGGCCAAGAACTGGACACAGCACTCGAGGTGCGGCCTCACCAGTGCTGAGTATAGGGGAAGAATGACTTCCCTGGTCCTGCTGGCCACACCATTCCTGATCCAGGCTAGGTGCCATTGGTTGTCTCGGCCACCTGGGCACACTGCTGGCTCGTGTTCAGTCGGCTGTCCATCAGCACCCCCAGCTCCCTTTCTGCCTGGCCACTGTCCAGCCACTCTGCCCCCAGCCCGTAGCGCTGCAGGGGTTGTTGTGGCCAAAGTGCAGGACTTGGCTCTTTCCCGTGGGACGCTCCAGCCGGGTGACGGCCTCTGTTCCCTGTGCAGGTGGGAGACGAGCAGCTGGAGCGAGTGCTCCCGGACCTGCGGGGAGGGGTACCAGTTCCGCATCGTGCGCTGCTGGAAGATGATCTCGCCGGGCTTCGACAGCTCCGTGTACAGCGACCTGTGCGAGTCCGCCGACATCGCCCGGCCCGACGAGCGCAAGGTCTGCAAGAACCCGGCCTGCGGGCCCCAGTGGGAGATGTCCGAGTGGTCTGAGGTGAGTCCTGCTGGCCGGGCAGTGCTGAGGGTCAGCACCTGTGCCTGGGCTTCTCTCCCTTTTCCAATCTATCCTCACCCACAGCCATCCGTAGCCATCGGCCTGTCAGGATACGCTGGTTGCAGTCACTGCGTGTGGATCAGTGTGCAATCGATATTTTTCCCCCTAAACTGAAGTCCTGGCTCCCATTTAGGATGGGAGGCCAGAGTCATTGGTCACTCACAGATAGGGCAGGGGCCCACGGCTCAGATCCTCCCATCACGACTTCCTTGGCAGCCTCTTCAAACCCAGCGTGCCAGGAAGGCAATCCCAACTCACACGTGAACTACACCCCTGTAAACTTCCCTCTCTCACCTCCAATTCCTCTGCACCACAAGCAGAATGCAACCTGTTCCTAGCTGTGCCTTGAGCCAGTCCCCAAAGCCACTGGGAGATGGTTTGAGGAGGCTGCCCCTGTTCCAGCTCATTGGTTTGCTTGGGAAAATCTGCGGAAGGGGTTTGTGCCCCTGAATCCCTTTCCAGGCACGGACAGTGCTCCAGCACATCCCTTACAAACGCAAATCCATGGAAACAACCAAACCAGTGCTGCTTCCTCGGGGTGCCTCTTCCCAAATCAAGCACAGACCTCATCTAAGCAAGAGCAGATGAGCTCTGAGCCGAGCTGTCCGTGGGTGCCAACCTGCCCCATGGTTTGCATCACGAGGAATATGACTCTTCCTCCTGGGAAGCTCCCAAAAACTCTTCTTAGTCATAATTTAAGTGTCTCCATTCCCCTGCAAGCTGGTGTGCATAACTTCCCTGGAGCTGACGGAGGGGCTGGTGCATTCCCTGGTGGTGCAGGATGTTTTGACTTTCCCAGCTGGTAGAGAGGAGCTCCCCGAGCACGTGCTGGAGCATTGTTTTGTCCGGCGTAGCAAGCTGGAGTGGTTTATTTTACAGAAATCTGTATTCTCCTCCAGCATTTGTCAGGGACAGATTGCTTGAGACAGTGCTGGAGTGGATTGTTCTTAGCCAGCAGCAAAGCTAATCTCCTTTGGATCCCATCAGAGGTGGGGTGCCAAGTTGGCTGGGGAAATAGGCATTAAAAAAAGCACATTTCAGGGCTCTGAGGATTAACATCTCGGCACGGCGCGTCTGGGCCCTGCGCTCTTGACACTTTTCCCTGCTTTACGTTATGCACGGAGCAAATGCAATGTGTATGTGAGACTGTAGTAACTCAAATCCAGCTCTAAATAATGTCACTGGGCTGCGCGGTGCCAAATTTATCCACAGCGCAGAAATCTCAGTTGTGCGCTTCGGGTGGGGGGAAAACATTCTCCGAAGAGGTGGAAAGGAGCTGGCTGTTCCTGGGAAGGAGGCGAGGGAGATCTCACCCTGTCTCTAAGTGACAGCTAAAACTGCTCAGCTCCGAGCAGGCATTCCTGGAGTTTCCATCCTCTGGCATCACCTGTCGGAGAGAGCAGCACCCTGGCAGGATGCAGCCCTCCCGCACCTTCTGGGGGTTTGGGGAAGAGTCATTTGTGCTTTTTCAGTGTGTGCTTTTAGAATTTTACGTTAAAATGTGCGAAAACCAGCTCCGAAGCCAGCAGCTCGCAGCTGCCAGTGTCCCCTGTCCCCTCCCTGCTGACGCTGTCCCCTGTCCCCTCCCGGCAGTGCTCGGCCCGCTGCGGGGAGCGGAGCGTGGTGACCAGGGACATCCGCTGCTCGGAGGAGGAGAAGCTCTGCGATGCCAGCGCCCGGCCCCTGGCCGAGAAGAACTGCACGGGGCCACCGTGTGACCGGCAGTGGACAGTGTCCGACTGGGGACCGGTGAGACCCCGCGGTGGCCGCATGAGTGGCCATCGTGCCCCACCACAGGCTGGCTTGTCCCTGGCACGGGGGGTTTTGGGGTTGGGCTCATCATGCCTGGCAGCTCCCAGATCCCACAAACCTGCAGGCAGCCTGTGCTGGGAGCTGACCTCCAAACAATCCCACTGCTTCGGCTCTCCCATGTCGCCTCTGCTGGCACTGTCACCCTGACTGGCCACCCTGGGGGTGATCCAGCATCCCAGTGGATCCCCTTGCTTCCCCCTGGGCTCTCCTTGAGGCTCCTGCCCTGTGGGGGATGTGGTGCAGAAGGGGTTAAGCCCTAGGAGACCTGGCTGAGGGCCTCAGTGGGCATCAAAATCCTCTGTCTGTCTGCTGCACAGCATTCCTTGGCAGTGCTGATGCTCCATGCCCAGAAATCGAACCTTTTAACTCTTTTCCCTTTTTTTATTTTCTCTTTTCTCTTTTCCCCCTTTCCCTTTTCTCTTTTCTCCTTTCCTCCCTTTCCCTATTTTTCTTTCCTCTATATTTTCTATTCTCTTTTGCTCTCTCTCTTTTTTTTTCCTCCTCCCTGGCTTTTTCCCTTCCTGCACAATTCTGCTCCAGAGACCCCCTCCATCCCAAGCTATTTTTACCCAGGTTTTGATACATTCACATCAGCTAAAAATAAGTAGTTTCCATGGCAGCAGCAGTGCTAGGAAACACCGAGAGCCTCTGCAGGAGCGGCCGCGGAAGCGCCGGGGAGCACCGGCTGCTCCGGGCAGGGGGGGGCTGAATGTTTGCAGCCACTTCCTTGGTCCCCTTGTGCTCTTTGGGAGCCACCCCGGGGTTCCCAGCTTGACGTGCTTCCCCTTCTGCCTGCCCTGAGAGGGGCTGGGTGTTGGGGCTGTGGCCCTGGCACAGGGTGCCCAGAGAAATTGTGGATGTCCGATCCCTGGAAGTGTCCCAGGCCAGGTTGGACGGGGCTTGGAGCAGCCTAGGATAGTGGAAGGTGTCCCTGCCCATGGCAGGGGGTTGGAATAAGGTGATTTTTAGGGTCCTTTCCAACCCAAACCACTCCGTGATTCCGTGATGATGGAATCTATTGGCTGCGGGAAGGATCTGCTGAGCTTCCCCGTGGCTGTTTTAAGCCAAGCCCCCAAAAATCCCTCTGAAATTTGGGGAAGGTGGGTGTGGGGAGGCAGCAGAACCCTGTGGGGGCTCTGTCCCTGCTGTGGGATGGGTCAGGGCTGGCTCCCCGCTGCCTCCCCGGCGCTGAGTGCCCGCTGTGGTTGCAGTGCAGCGGCGGCTGCGGGCAGGGCAGGATGATCCGGCACGTGTACTGCAAAACCAGCGATGGGCGCGTGGTGCCCGAGTCCCAGTGCAACCTGGACACCAAGCCCCTGGCCATCCACCCCTGCGGGGACAAGAACTGCCCCTCGCACTGGCTGGCGCAGGACTGGGAGCGGGTAAGTGCGGCCCCCGCGGTTCGGGGTGCCCTCAGCGGGGTCGGGCCGGGGTGGGCAGGTCTCAGCTGGTCCCGCTCGTGACCCTGCAGTGCAACACGACGTGTGGCCGGGGCGTGAAGAAGAGGATCGTGCTCTGCCTGGAGATTGTCAACGGCAAGATCAAGACCCGCAACCCCGCCGACTGTGATGTGGCCAAGAAGCCCGTGGAGGAGAGCACGTGCTTCGAGCGGCCCTGCTTCAAGTGGTACACGACGCCCTGGTCCGAGGTGAGCGGGGAGGGAGCCCCAGGGGTGTGGGGCCCCGTCCTTTTGTACCAAGGGTCAGGCTGCCTGCAGAATCCCCCGGGAGATGGGTGAATCTCTGCAGGACCTGGCCCCTGAGGGAGCATCCTGGGGGTTTTTGCTGCACTGGCAGCTCAGGGCAGAGATCCTGCCTTGCCATGGTGCTGCTGGGACTGACCGTGCCCAGGGAGAACAGGATTGGGGTGTTTGGGCTCAGCTGTAGCTTTATTTTTTTTCTTTATTTCTTCCCCAGCACCACTGCTGGGAGTGTGGCTGGGGGTGCACGTGGAGCCCACGGGGTGGCTGCCCTGGGGATGCAGAATTTGGGGATGCTGTGAGAGCACAGGTTGCCCCAGCACCCTGCACAACCCAAAAGGCAGCCGGGATTCGGTGGCCAAGGGGCTGAGCCCAGCAAGCGTGGGCTTCCCCCAAGCCCTGCTGGATGCAGCCTCCCTGATCCGAGCTCCAAGAGCCTCGTTCTGTTTAGTCTTGCAAACCATCCCCACAGCCTGTAATTATCCAAAGCAGCCCTGCTGTAATCCCAGCTGCACGAGGCATCCAGAGGGCAGCAGGCAGCGAGTGCCGGGCCCAGCAGTGGCTCCACAAACCCACAGTGGATGCACAGAGACCCCACAACCCCACTCCGGGGGTGCTCTGGGGGTTCCATGGCCACCCTGGTCCTACAGAGCATCACCTGGACTGGGCCAGCTCGTTTGGGGTGCCTCGTGAAGGGCAGCAGGAGGAGGGAGGATGTCAGTGCCAGGGGATGGGACCACATCCTGGGCAGAAGCTGATGGTGCTGGCAGCAAAGACAGAGCACGGGGACAGCGGTGTGACGCTGAGATGTGACATTCAGCCGGGGGACGAGTTCTCCTCCCACCCTAACACCTCCAGCGAGCAGGTTCTGGCTCAGCACGGTCAGGGATGGCAGGGTCTTGCCTCACCCCCTCTCTCTGGCCCCCAGTGCACAAAAACCTGTGGGATCGGCGTGAGGATGCGGGACGTGAAGTGCTACCAAGGCAAGGACATCGTGCGGGGCTGTGACCCGCTGGTGAAGCCGGTGGGCAAACAGACCTGTGACCTGCAGCCCTGCCCCACGGAGCCCCCAGGTGAGCCCCGCTGCCCCACGGCCTTGATTTTCCATGGATCCCTGCAAGCAACACCGCCAGCATCGTATCTTCCACTGCCCCCATTTGGATAATCACCCCAGGCAGGATGTACGGGGACAGCTCTGTGCCCAAGTGATGGGGGGCTGTGCACTGGCTCTTTCTGGAGATAAATTAAGGGCAGAGCTCAGAAAAAACATACTCTGACCTGAAGATAAAAGGGGCCTTTGCAGCGCTTATTCGGGTGCTGCTTCTGTAAGATTCCAGCTCAAGCCGAGGAAGTTCCATCTGTGCCATTATTTTAATGATTTTTGGTCTTCGGGTGTCCTGTGGGATTTGTAACTATCTCGTTATCTGACTCGCCTGCTGGCTCAGAGTCCCTGTGATCTTTAGCAAACACGCGGTTCTAATCCTTTAACAGGATTTGGGAATAAGGACAGTGGGGAGAAAAGCATGAAAATGGGAGACAGATTTGGGGGCCAGCTCCCGGCTCAGCTCTGGGTGCTCTCAGCTGCCCATTCCCCTGGGATCTGGGATGGGGCATGGAGCTTGGGAGTTGCCTTGTGGCCACCTTGCCCTGGGAGCAGCCTGGTTTCATGCATCCTATGGATTTTAAGCAAAAAAAACATATATAAAAGTATAAATCCTGTGGGTTTGAAGCAAAATATTGCATTAAATGGAGCTGGGAGAGTGTTGAAACAGCCCCTGGCCTCATCCCTGTCTCCAGCATCTCACTTGCCCCTAACTCTGGCTGTGACACTGCTGGATTCCCATTCCCTTTCTCAAGGGAATTGGGGAATTTCTACCCTCTCTGTGTTTGAAATCGTGAATATGTTGGAGTCACCCTGTCCCCTGCCGGGGGAGGCCCTTGAATTTGGGACAACTCAGTGCCCTGGTGGCTCCAGCAGTCCCTGGGCAGCTCTGTTTGACAGCAAAGAGATTGAGCTGCGGGGCTGGGACCAAACGAGACTCCCCAAGCCAGGCCAGGTGTGAAGGAACAGATCAACCTGCTCGTGCCTTTGCCCAGGTTGACAATGACATTTATGGAGAAGCTCCATGGTGTTTTCCAGGGGGTGCTGTCAGGGAGGTGGCAGTCACAGCTGGGACGATGTCGTTCACCCCACAGTGTTTAAGAGCTGTGCAGGCGGCAAAATGCACTCACAGTGGTTTGTTTTCTTTTCCTTTTCCATGCCACGCCTCGTGTTTTCTCTCCCCCCCAGACGACAGCTGCCAGGACCAGGCAGGAACCAACTGCGCCTTGGCCATCAAGGTGAACCTGTGCAGCCACTGGTACTACAGCAAAGCCTGCTGCCGCTCCTGCCGCGCGCCCCACTCCTAGGGCCGGGCTCCTCGGCCAGGGCTCCCCCTTCCCCTCGGCCACACATCCCCCACGCTGCTGACAAGGATGCTTTTGGCCTGGTCTTTCTGTCCCCACCGAAGCAGAACTCCTCTCCCGGTCCCGAGCAGAGGGACGGCGCCGCTGGACGCTGGGAGCCCGCCGGGATCAGAGCTGTACATAAAGTCGTGTATATTTGATTCCCCCCCACCCCCAAACTCCAGCTACACCCAAGCTCTTGGCCCTTGGTTCCCTCCCTCTGTGCAAGGTTGGGGTTGGCGAGGGGAAGGTGTGAACTCCGGGAAGTGCAAGTTTCCCTTCACTAAAGGGGGTTGGTGCCTCTCTCCTGGTTTATCCCGAGACCCGCACGCTCTCGTTAGCTGAATTAACGTGGTGGGAAGCTGATCCTCGTTTGGTAAATGAACTCAAGCCCCTTTTTGTAATATGTAGGTGTATACTTTTTCAGAGAATTTTATCTTATAATCAAATGTTAGTTTCATAGTCCTTTCAACCCCCCCCGATGCTGACATATTGTATATAATATGGAAACATAACTGCACTTTATATCACAAAAAAGACGTGCTCTTTTTTAATATATTTGTTTACAGACAGTGAACTTTATCCATATAATCATTAATTTGTACTCATATGTATATTTTAATAAAATTGTCATATTTATGGTGGTATTTTGTTTTATTCTCCAGTTTGTAGCGGAGTTCTGGGAACACTGGAGTTGGGGCTGTGATTTTGCTGGTGCCCAGGGGAAGCAGAGCAGCTTTAAATCAGGGGAATTACAGCTCCTTGGACAGTGATGCAAGGAAAAGTCCCAACAGTGGGGGGATTTTGGGAGTGTTGGGGGCCCTTTGGGGTTCTGTGGCTTTGGAAGCTGCAGCCCTGAAGCTCCTCAGGAGGTTGCAAGCAAAGAGATTTCATAGGGTAACAGTAAGAAAACGGCCTTTCTGAGCTCCCGAGGGGTTATTGCTCTGTGTTTTTACTGCTGTGACCCCCAGACACTGAGCCAAAGGCTCTTTAGCACCCCCCAAACTGCTGTGTGCACCCCAAGTGCTGCTGTGTCTCTCCCTCAGCAGCAGGGAGCTCCTGAGAGCTTTGCAAACACCACCCCAAGTTTGCAGATGCAGGCACAGAAAAAAAAAGAACAACAAACCCAAACCTCAAAACCCACGTCAAAGTAGTTTATTTCTTTTTCTTTTTTTTTTCTTTTTTGACTTTTTCCCTCCCCCCTCTGAGATTCCCAAAGTCCTGTACAACAGATCACCAGGTGAGGGTTAGTGAAAGCCGAGTTTCCAAGCTACAAGGGAAAGAAACAAGGGAAAAAAAGGAGGAAAGGGAAGGCTGGTGGGAGAAACCACGAAAAACGGGGAGAGAAGAAGGGCTCAAGGCATGGAAACAAACCCCAGTGAGAACTGTACACGGGAGCACGGTCTGAGCGGCTGCATCCCTGCGGAGCAGAGGGATTGTGCTCCCGGGATGCGGCACCGCAGGGACCGAGCCCGGAATATTAAACACGTACGAAACCAACCCCAGC
>VZTD01005030.1:236485-258910 GCA_013397725.1 Rhagologus leucostigma
CCCCCCCACCCCCAGAAAGTCGAAGATACTGATTTGCAAAGACTGACTTGTACTTCAAAAGGTTTCCCGTGGAATTAAAAGCCCTCGTGGTTCAGAGTAAAATACCCAGCCGGGCTGCAAACAGTGTCCATGAGCCGCGGGGGCTGCGGCCACGGCTGCTTCTTCCCAGAACATCTTTAAAAAGGGAAATCACCCTGGAGCACAGCACTGAGGGCATCAGAGTCTCTGTGCAGCCAGTCCATCCTTGCCAGCCATCCCCAGGTGATGCTTTTAACCTGAATAATGCCCAATCCAGGAGAAACAGGGTGGTCTGTCACACGGAGAGTGGTGAGGTTGGAGAGGAGGAATGGAGACAGCCAGGAGAAACCAGAGCAGGAGTCCCCTCATCGCTGCAACTCCTCTCCTAAATCTCTGAGTTGCCCCAAGGGCTCCTTTGCAGCACATCTGGTGCAGAGGGACACGCTCGGGGACCAGCTCTGTGCCTGCGGCTCTGCCAGGGCTGTCCCTGCCGGATCCAGCGTGGCACAGAGCTGGTGCCACAGCCAGGCTGCCCGGCCGCGGGAAATGGCTCACTGGAAAATGCAAATCGGAGGTTCTGCCTAAATTTAAAAGTGTTTTGACACTTTCCTGGTAGGGGAAAAAGCATCTTTTTTATATTTTTTTTGTTTTTTGTTTAAAAAACCCCTCCCAAACAAATAAATGCATGTAAAAATGTGCATGCAAGGGGTGGGCACACACACGGTGACCCCTGCGCCACGGAGCCCTCAGTCAGACGGTGTGTATGGCATTACTTGGAGCAGGGATGCTGATTATCCCGAAGGATGTTCCTCCATCCCAAAGTGTGCTGTGTGTCATCTCCATAGCCGGGTAATGCAGTGGTTTTGCACCCCCAGCCCAGCTCCTTCAGAGGGTCCATGAGGCCACTCCGGGGGCTCCAGGGAGAGGCCGTGTGCCCGGCCACCACCCTAACCCTGAGGGGTTTGTGCCTGTCACCTGGGAATTAACGCCTGGTTTGGGGAGTGCGGCGGGCTGGGAGTGGCGCAGGGCTGTGCTCACTCACACCCACACCCATAGACCCTCGCACGGCTGCAGCAGGGAGCAGCGAAGGACAGGGTGGCAGAAAGGTGGGCAGTGACAGCCCTGCTTTGCTAGAGGACATTTCGGGGTCTGTGTGTGCCCGTGAGTGCACCCTAGGGCCCCCAGGCCATGCCTGACCTGCAGCACGAGCCATTTCCAGCCACCCACGAGCCCCGTCGCTCACTCATCATCCCCGGGCCGAATGGTGAGGAGGGGCAACTCCCGCGTAGAAAAGGATGCTCAGTATCAAAACCCCCTTTATAAAAGAAAAAAGCAAGCAACGCAGCGCTGGAAATCCTCACGTTCCAGCTGCACCCCCGCGCTCCCCACCTGGGGTTGCTCTGCTCCCCCTTTACATCACCAGCCCGTAGGAATACATTCGCTTCGTTTTTTTTCCTTCCCTTTTCAAAACTCCTCCACGAATTCCAACCAGCTCTTCCCGCTGTCCAAAGCCCCGTGGAGGTGCGAGGGGACGCTGGGGGCCGGGCGGGCAGGCGGCCCCTCACACATCGGTGCTGATGCTGCGGCTGCGGGAGAACGCTTCCCGCATGGCCGAGAGCCGGTTGGGATTGAGCGCCTGCAGGTTGGACACGGGCAGAGCCAGATCCTCCTGGCTCACCGTCTTGTAGCTCACCCGGTCGCCCCCGTTGTGCAGCTCCTCGGGGGGCTCCTGGAGGAAGAAGGTGGGGGGCTCCTGCAGGAAGGAGGTGGGAGGCTCTTGGAGGAAGGAGGTGGGGGGCTCCTGGAGGAAGGAGGCGGGAGTCTCCTGGAGGAAGGAGGTGGGGGACTCGTAGGGAGCGCAGCTGGGGCAGCTGGGCCGGCTCTGGGCTGGTTTCTTGGCGAAGGGGGACGAGGAGTAGAGGGAGGGCCCGTTGGTCAGCACTACGTTGCGGTTGCAGTGGAGCGGAGGGATGTGGGAATGCACGGCGAAGTCGGGCTCCTCCTCGTCCTCCTCGGATTCATCCTTCTTGCAGCAGTAGTACTGAAACGGGAGGGGCTCAGCTGGCACCCCAAAGCTCCCACCCCATCGGCCCTCCCCACTGCAGCATCCCCCGGCCTTACCTGGAGCCTACAGTAGCAGAGGACGGCGATGATACAGAGTAAAATGACAGTCGCTAATATTCCACCTGTGATGACCACGGTCCCGGCTGTCATCCGCCCTCTTCTCCATTAACAGCCTGCAAAATCGAGTGCAGGGGGTGAGGGGGTGCAGTGATGGGCTGGGCTGCAGAGCCCCAAGCCCTCTGCTCACCCCTCTTTGAAGTGGGCTAGAAACCAGGAGGGCTCTGTGGGGCGGAATCAGGCCAGACCCCTGCAGCGGGCACATGCGGAAAGTCATCAGGGAGTCCCTATTCCCCCCTAAATTCCACCTTGCAGTTGCAAGGGTTAAAAACTTCATGCAGTGGGTGAGAGATGGAGTGAGAAGCAGCTCTGGGGTCACATCTGGCTGTTCTGCCCTCAGCAGGGGGAGCCAAGGGAAATAAAACCAGGCACCAAGGGCACCCTCCCGGCTCCTGCCAGGTGGCAGAGAGCTTCGGTGATGGGAGGAGCAGCCTTGCAATTCGGATTTCTGAGCTGTCCTCATTTTCCTCTGAGCCTATAATCCATTTTCCCCACGAAAACAATGTGGTATTTTAATTTGGAATAACCAAACTTTAACGACTGCAGGGAGCGGGGTGCTGCCCTCCCAGAGAGCGGGATGTGGCCAAGGCACCAGGATCCTCCACGTCACCACGGCCAAGCCCCAGTGTCGGGGGGCTGTGGGGGCACCCCAGGATGATGTTTGACAGCCCCGGGTGAGCTGTGGCTGGGACAGAGGGCACTGGACATCACAGAGATGCTGTGGCTCAGCTTGGCCCCTGTGCTTGCATTTTGGGGTACCACCAGCACCCTCCTCTCCCTGGAGCTGCTACAGCACTGGGAGCAGCGGAAGGTCCCTGTCCCTGTCCCTGTCCCTGTCCCTGTCCCTGTCCCTGTCCCTGCTGGGCTCACCCCGAGGGCAGATGTTGTGCATCGTGCACAGCACAGACCCTGCAACGCCAGCACGGGTTTCGCTCTCAGCATCCCTCCCTTGAATTCCTCTCCATCCCAGGATAAGCCACAGCTTTTTGCCACAGGAAGGATGCTGGGGAGATGTACGCTGCCTGCTCACACCTGCCAGCAGCTACGAGACAGTGGCACTAAAACTGGCACAAACAAAGCTCCAGCGACCTTTTAGTGCGGGCCGGGAACAGAAGAAGCGACATAAATTAAGGGAGAAATCGTACCCTGACCACCTACTCCACAAGTGCTGGCTCCCGGCTCATGCTGTCAGCTTAAACCAAAAACCAGCCACCCCAGCCCCGAAGTACTTCAGCACCCGAGGAAAAGCAGCTCTATCTGTCAGGGATTTAACCCGCTTCCAAAGAAAACAAACCCGTGCCGTATTTTCAGGCACTTAACGTCCTGCTGAAGTTGGGTGAGTGCTGAATGGATAAAGCAGCGTCACGTTTTGTGTTGCTGCTGAGCGGCTCGGGAGGAGGGAAGGGAATTGATCCCCGCGGCTCCACGGCTTCTCCCACCGCGCGGCCACGGGGCAAGAGCCGGGCCAAATCCTGCCCTCCTTCCTCGGGGAAAACGCTCTGAGGAGGCTCAGGGGGGAGCAGCACAGCCGTGGGAAGGGTTTGCAAACGATGCGTTAGTGATTTAGGAACTCTGGCTGCTGTTTTAAGAGGGATGGAGGCGCCCGGCTGCACCAGGTGCCAGCTGGAAATGCCCATCCCTGGGCCCTCTGCTGCTCCCATTTGTTATCCCCACGCTGCCCCGGAGCCAAGGGCGGGGGGTGCGGGGCTGGGACGGGAACCTGGCCCTGGGGTGGCCACACTCAGCCCCGCAGGCCCCCGAGGATGGGCCCTGCAGCTCCTTGATCCCACAGACGATCAGCATCTCCCTGTCGGCCCAAGACGGGAGGTGGCGGGCAGAGCTCTGCCAGGGAGGGCTCTCCGGCTTTTCCACCCATTAATTAAAGCCCCGGGGCGCCGGCCAGGGTTGCACGGAGCCAATTTCCACGGTTCCTGTCCAGCCGCGCCCAGCCAGACGTGGCATCGTAGCCCCTGCTCCGAGATCCGCTGGGCCATTTGCATTTCTCCCTTTTCCCCTCCCCAGACATGCTTCTCTGATTAAAGCCGCATACCTGGAAGCACTAAAGCCTCCAGCGTGCACAGGGGGAGGAAAGCAGAGCACGCGGAGGCCCATAAGCTGAACAATTCCTGTCTAGACCTCCTTTTTTACATTTGTTCCTAATTTCACGCTCCACAGGCTCCCAGATTCATATATTTAGCAATAAATATCCTGGTAAAAGGAAGTGCTTTGCAGCTCCGCTGTGGTCTTGGAGAAGGTATGCGGGAGGGAGCCGCGCTCTGAAGAGGGCAGGCACGGGAGACTCAGTCCCGAGAGACCTCGGCTCCTTCCTCCAGCGTTAGGAGCCCTCCAGCAACCAAGGATGGCTGAACCCATCCAAATCCAGCCCCCAGCACATCCTCCATCCCTGGCAGACAGCGGCAGGGGACTGCAGGGGGGTGTAACTCCACAGAGGCTGTTTGCCCCCAGCCCAGCAGCCCTTTGGCGTAGGAACGTGGTCCCCGGTGCCACGGGGTGACAGGGGATGGTGGCCCTGGGGTGACTGGGAGCATGCCGGGCTTGGTGCAAGACTTCTCCTTTCTCAGAGTGCAAAGGACGGGCCGTGCTGCCACAAACCCAAACCGAGTCACAACTCCCACACGCTGCTCCTGCAGGAGCTGTTTGGTTTTAGACACAACCCCGTGCCACCTGCCTGCTCTCGCCTGTCCCTGCCGTGGCTGAGGATGTGGACCTGGAGGTTGAACTGTTCCCTAAGGGCCCGGTCTGCCTCAGCCTCTGCTCCTGTCTTACTCCTCTTTCTTCCCTTGGGCGCTGCCACGAGGAGCTGACCGACCTTCCCAGCCCAACCCAGGGGCTGCGGGAAGCTTCTCATGAGCAACAGAGAAGGGGTGGGATGAGAAATCATCCTTTTTCCACCCTCCCCAGCATCTTGAACACGGCCCCCGGACCACCGCGGGTGCCCGGTGCGGGGAGAGGCTGCTCACAGCTGCCCTGGCTCCTGCGCAGGGCTCCGTGCAGCCGCTGCCTCTCGGGAGGGCTGCGTGGGAGGAAGGTTCCGAGCAGCTGGGGGGGCTGAGCTCAGCCCAGCCCAAGGCTCCAGCGAATACCCGGCTCTGAAAGGCTGAGCTCCCGGTCCAGGGCCTGGAGGGCTCATGTGGACTGGCCTGACCCTGCCTGCTGAAGCTGGGGTAGAAGGAGAGCTGGGGATGGAGGAGGAGACTGCTCCAAGGTTTCTCTTAGCTCCCAGTTAAGCCAGCCTCTAGGATTCGCTGGTATTAAGAATAATCTTCGGGACAATTAAATAAATGAGGCTTCCAGCTATCCCATCCCACCCCAGCTCCCCTCTGCAGGGCAGCAAAGTCACTCCAAAGAGTTTTGCACCAGCTGGAAGTGCTGCCATGGCAAGTGGTTAAAAAACAGGGAATGCTGGTCCCGCTGAAGCTGTGCCTGCACAGGGAGATCCTGTCTCACATGCAGAGAGCTGTATCCCACACTTGTCCCACTGTACTGCTACTGCATCCCCCAGCAGCCCTGGGACCTGAGGCAGCACAGCCCTCTGTCCAACATGGAATGTGGGAACTGCCCTCATTCACCTGTCTCCGGGAGCTGGAGATTCAAACAAAACAGCCAGCCCGGGTGCAAAGTGCCAGCTGGCAGCACAGCCAGTGCTGGCAGGATGGATCCCGCCCGGGGCGCAGCGCTGGGGCAGGCGGGAGCGGAGAGCCCACCCTAATGAACACTCAGGGATAAACACAGGCAGAAACACCCCCTGCTCGAGGGACACAGCTCAGACCTCGGCACGAGACCCTGCCCCTCGTCCTCGCTGGTCAGTTTGTGCAGGGGAGCGGGGCTCAGCTCTGCCCTGCGCTTCCAAACGGCCGAGGTGGAGAAAGGAAAGGAGAAAAAAAGGAAAAACACCCATCCCACCCTTCGCAGGGAGCAGGGGAGGCCAGCGCCGTGTCCTGAAGTAACACCACCCTGCCTGTCTTGGCTCTGCTCCGCACGAGCACATCCCTGGCTCTGCTCTGCGCTTGGACAAGTTGTTTCTGCACCGAGTGCTGCCGTGCGTGGGTGTCCTCCGGCACCCGGGAAGGGCCTCTGAGGGGGGAGCGACCCTGGCACAGCCCCCAGGCTGACCCTCGTCCGGGCTGCTGGGGGGGGGACCAGCTCGTTGGGTCACTCCGGGGCAAAGACCCAAGGCAGAGACCTCAGTGAGGCTGGGAAGATGTAAGCTCTGTGTGGAACCTGGGAGATGAGCAGGGGCAGCACGAGTCTGACCCTGCGTGGTGCAGGGAGAGGAGCTCTGCAAGTCTTGCCCTGGGTGGGCAGTGCGGCCACTCCCCAGCTCATCCACGGGCCACGAACCCTGATGCTGACGCTGCTGGCCAGGCCCTGCCTCAGAAGGAAGAAAAAGAGCTCAGCACGATGCCAGGGAAACAGGAGAGCACCTGAGTGATGCTGGCTGTCCAAGACGCCACCGCCCCGAGCCACTGGGTCTTGCTGCAGGCAGCATTCAGGACCTTAACTCAGAGTAACAAGAAATCCCTCTGTAATTAACTGTCCAGGGCAGAGCAGACTAGATCCAAGCCCTTGATGCTGTAAAGTTCAGGATAAGCCTGGCTTACACTCCTCTGATGCCCCGTAAGTGCCACAGCTCTGCCCAGAGGTAAACACCAGAGAGCATCGGTGTGACGGAAAGGCACTGCCACCAGCCTGGGAAGTGGGAAAGCAGCAAATAAACCAGGAGCCAACACCAGTTTGGTGGCAAATCCAGCCTTCCTTGCGCATTTCCCCCAGTTCCTGTAATCCTACCCAGTCAATGAATAAGAGCCGGGCTCTGGGAACGGCCGGGCAAGGTGCCAGCAGAAGACTTTGCGTGGCCGGGGCCAGCGGGCAGGGCAGCTGCCAGAAACACAGGCAGCCACGGGGCTTTCCAGATGGAAAACACTTCAAGCAGAGGGCCAGCATCACTCCCGTGTGCTCCTTGTCCCCTCCTGACGGCAGCATTCCTGGCCTGGGGACAGCATTCCTGGCCTGGGGACAGCATTCCTGGCCTGGGGGCTGATGCTCCGTGCAGGGATTTGAACAGCCGGGCTGGGCTGCGGGTGGGCTGGGGGCTGGGTCACCGCAGACCCCTGGCTTTGGTAAGAGCACCTGGGCGCTCCTCAACGCAAGGAGACACATCTCATCATCCCGTGCCTCCCCATCCCAGCGCAGCGCTGTCCCCATGGCAGCCCCCCTTCTCCAGGCACTCCGTGCTCCAAGGGTTTCTGAATGTTTTCTGAGCAGGGGGCACCTCACTCTCTGCTGTGCCCTGCTGGGAGAGCACTACTCACAAATTCCCAGGCTCACCCCCAGCAGATGGGTCCTCCTGGGTGCTGGAGACGGCTCGGAGATCCCAGCAGCCCCACATTCCCCCCTGCACCCGCCAGGACCGCGCTCATCCCATCTCCGCTCAGACACCGCCCTTGGCAGAGCAGCTCCTGCACTCGGGAGGAGCTTCTCCCACCCTGAAAGGTGCCACTATTGATAATCCCTGGATTAAGAAGGAATTCTGTGAGCCTGGGGCACGTCGGAGAGGGCTCCACCAGCTGGGAGACGCCTGTAACGCTGTCATGGGCTTTTAACAGCGAACACAACAGAGAACAAAACATTCCACACCCACCTGTCCCCTTCTGGTGGCCTTAGAGCCCTTACCTGGCTTAAGGCCAGCTACAGAGGGCACAGGTACAGGGGCAACCCACAGCTCAGACTCCTCGGACTGTCCCCCACCAACACCCCCAGCCCTCCTGCAGCTGGGAGAGCCCCTGGTGCTTCAGCTCCCACTGATGTCCAGAGCAGAAACAACTCATGGCAAAGGCATCTTACACCCAGTGCCTGATCGATTATTTATCAGCCAGGACCTTGCTGGAATAGCGCTCAGCTGTGCAGAACAGGATCCCAGCCACCCCCGGGGCTGGGCAGGGCTCAGGGGACACCCGGGAAAGGCTGAGGGCAGGACAACACCATGGTCAGGAAGGGTTTTAGTGCCCTGGCAGTGAGAGCCAAGGCTGGAGGTACAGATGAGCTGATTTAGGGATGTATCCTCCATGTCTGCATCAATCATAACCCACAATCAACTCCTCCAGAGGGCTGGAGGGACCAGGGACTGCTCCTCTCCTTTCTGCCCATTCTCAGCTCAGCCCTCTGCAGCCAGAAAAGCTGCCCCGGTGCTGCCAGAGCAGTGCTGAGGTGTGAAATGGGTCACGGCGAGCTGCTCCTTCTTCTGCTCCTGTTGCAATTCAACGTAACCACATAGAAAAATGGTATTACAGACAACTAACCCCCGAATTTCATAACGAAAAGTGTTCTGTTAAATATCACGTGTCAGTCCAACAACTCCTTGTTGTATAAGCTTTTTCCAAACACCAAGGACACGCATCCCTGCAGGTGGTCCCTGTCACAGAACCGTATTTTGGGTCAAAGGGACCTTTAAAGGTCATCAGGTGTGACCCCCCCAACCTGCCAGAGCAGCCAGGCTGGATTCCCGTGTGACAGCAGCTCATTGACAACAAAACCCAGCAGAGGAGGCTCAGCCTATTCCGGAGATCAGCAACAGCCACTTCGAACTGTGGGGTTTCCTGAAGCTTAAAAAAGCAGAAGTTCATGGGAGAATCAGGGATCCTCTCCCAGCAGTTTCGAAAGCAGAGATTTGCTCTTAGTCTGAGTTTCCAGCACATTTGAGCAGGTTTCCTTGGATCC
Organism: Rhagologus leucostigma; assembly: GCA_013397725.1. Taxonomy (NCBI): domain Eukaryota; kingdom Metazoa; phylum Chordata; class Aves; order Passeriformes; genus Rhagologus; species Rhagologus leucostigma. The sequence continues at coordinate 245,423 of VZTD01005030.1, forward strand.
AGGGGTTGCCCACCCCGGAATGTGTGCCCTGCAGTAATGAGGCGCTAACGGCATTTAGCACAACCAAATCACGCCTCGCCTCGCAGAAATAATATTTGCACAGCTCATCACAGCTTAAGTTAAGGCTTACTAAGCACAAGGCCAGGCAGGAATTTCAGTGGCTGCAGATGCTCCGTGGAGAGAGGCCGTGCTGCTGGGGGGAGGGATGGGGGGAATCGCTGAATCACCCGGGTTCTGCCCTTGGGAATGTCCCCTCCAGGAGCCTTCCTGAAAGGTGCTGCTGTCCTCATTGCAAAGTGACTGGGGAAGGTGGCTGGGGACACTTCGGCAGCGATGAAGTGCTCACCCTGCCCTGCCCTCTCTGGGAAAATGAACGGCCACGTCCTGAGAGCATCCGCAGAGATGTTGGTGACATCGAGAGGAACGCTGGTGACATTGAGAGAGATGCCGGTGATGATGGCAGGGATGCTGGAGACATCGACAGAGAGCTGTCCATCCCTGCACACCAACCCTACACTGGTATCAGACCAGGACGGGTAAATCCCAATAACCAGGCCCAAGGAACTGGTGCAGAAGTGATGGACTCGCCCCCAGGTCTGCCCCTGCCCTGTCTGAGCTGCCCCAGCCAGGCTCTATCTTGCTTTCAGAACTGCTGTCAAACCACCCCAGAGGCTTTTACCCTCTCCACTCCCACCCTGCACTGCCCAAACAATCCCACTCTGCTTAAGCACCAGGAATTTTTCGCATCCATCAGCTGGGAAGCAGGCCATAATCCCAAACACACACAAGCAGTCTAAACTCCTCCAAAAAAAAAAAAAAGAAAAAAATAAAGAAAAAAAGACAAAAGAAAGATGTGCTGTCTTTCCACCCTGCATCATTTAATCACCTCTTGAGTTATGGCTTAGGCAGCTTGAGATATTAAACATTAGAGAGAGCAGGTTTGGGAATTAGCAGCTTGAGATAAGCTGCTGCAATCACTCTGAGTGGGGAACAGGTCAGGAAGTGGAGCACCCACTGCCCAGCCCGGGGTCTTCTCCCAGCAGGCTGGAAATGTTCCCTGAAAAGCTTGGATTAGCTCACTGAGAGCCAACGATGAATCTTACTCCTGATTAGGACCTTTTCCTGCTGCATTCACCGAGCAGGCAGTGCTCCCTCTCCATCCTCTCACAGCAGAGCTCACTGCAGTCCCCCGGAAAAGCACAGTCAGAGAGATCAAAAAGCCTTAATTGTCAGAAAATGCTGCTGAACCGATGCACCAAAGGTGGAAAAAAGGGAATTTGTTCTTCTGAAAGAGCAACTCCTTCCAGAATTGCTCCATTCACGTGGATTTTGAAAGCTCCTCAGGCTGAACACCAGAAGCTGCTGCTCCAAGAGCTCTGGGGGAGCCGGTGCCTGACACTAATAGCTCACACCAACCTTCCCGCTGCCCCATCTCCCAGGAAATGCCCCAAGAACGGGGTTTCACGGCTCAGACGGCACTTCTGGGGCATGAGGATGGGGAAACACTCACACAGAGTCACAGGAGGAGCTCTCAGCTGACGACAACCCTGGCTGGGAGCTGGAGCTGCCTCCTGCTCCCGGGGGTGCTCAGCACTCCCATCCACAATGATCCTGGGATTTACAGGCCAGGGACAGTGCACAGAGGCACAGCAAGGCCCTGGTACCCTCTGACAGCCACGCAGAGCAGCAGAAGCAGCAGCAGCTCTCCCCGTGACTCCTGCCAGCGGCTGCTTTAGCTCCCGGGATTTGCAGCTCTGGAGAATCCCTGGAGAATCATCCTTATGGGAGGACACGGACTGAGTCACCTCTGCTGCCACCCAGCCCTGTGCTAACAGAAGCCCCACGTGCTTCAGAGCTTCTGGTTGCACCTTTTGGCTTCTGCTTCAGGCAGGCCCAAAGCCACACAGAACCCTGCTCAGTCACACTGCGCCAGCAGCCTGCCCCAGCTGCACCTTCAGGCTCCCTGCACAGCTGGGATACAGCCCTGGCTCATCCCAGGACCTCTGGCTCATCCCAGGACCTCTGGCTCATGCCAGGACCTCTGGCTCATCCCAGGACCTCTGGCTCATCCCAGGACCTCCGGCTCTCTGGCCCTGGCAGTGCCATGCCTGAGAAGGAAAGTGTTGCTACTCCAACGCCCATTTTTCACACAGGGAAGTTGGTCACGGCTCTGCTTTTGAAGTCAGGTTGCCTGAAATCCATCAAATTCCAGCCCGTGTCCGGACTGGGTGGTTTCCACCAGGCCAAGCACTGGGTGAGCAGCGAGCTGGGAGCAGCTCCATGCTCCCACCGCCCCCTACACCGGTGTTTGGGAAGGATGAGCCCCATGCCTGACCCGTGACCCCGCGGATCTCCCGGGAGGCGGAGGAGCCATCGATCCCGAGCTGCTGCTGAGCCATCGATCAGGGCAGGAGGAAGGGCACGCGCGGGGTACGCTGCCAGTAAGCAGTAAATCCAACAGCTCTGCGTTTCCAAGGGGTAGGAACACGGCTCCGTGGGACGGGGAGATCCTCGGCAGATCAAAGCCTTTGCGAGCTGCACACCCTGCTTTCCTTTGCTCGGGAGTCATGGATCCAGGCTGGGATCCGGGGAGCTCCTTTAAAATTAAATGCAGCAACCCGAGAGCTCCGGGGACACCCTCCACCCAGCCACCAACACGTGGACCAGCGCCCCTCTGTCCCTGGCCACCCCTCCCAGCTGCGGGTGGGTGTCTGGCAGCTGGTGACACCTCCATCAGCGTCACACCGTCCCCACCAGCATCCCCGAGCTGTCCTGGGCTCTGGCTTTCCATGCAGCCCACTTACTCCTCCTCAGTCCCCCTCCTCTGCCCTGGGGACACAGACCTGGCTCTGTGCTTCCAGCTCCTGCTGCTGCTGTGTGACACCAGGGGACTCCCTGGGTGCTGCAGGCAGCCCTGCCTGGGATCTCCAAAGGGATATACCTTGCTGCTCTCAAAAAAAAACACATCAGAAAAACGGGTCGGGAGTTTCCATAGCTACAGCTTTACATCGCTCTGGCGAAGGCTCCGGCTCAGGCCGTGTAATGAGGCACAAGCAGAGTGGTTTTTTCCCACTCCGGCCCAGCAAGGCAGCGTGGTGCATGAATAAAGAAGAGGAGAAGAGAGAGGGAGCTCGGGGATCTTGGAAATAACACATTAAACGCTAAGGACTGGCTCAGGAGGCGGCCTCTGGCTCACGCTCCCTGCCCTGGTGCTGGGGCAGGGCAGGAGCTGCACTTGGGGTGGGGAGAGAAGGAGCCCCTCATCCCTCGGTGAGCGAGAGGCACCTTCACGCTGCCTGACACGGGCAGAGGCCAAAACCTGCTGCATTTCAGTTCCTGTCTGCCCGGTGTTCCTAGGGCTGGACCTCAGGGCCTCGGGGAGCTGCTGCAAGCATGGAATGGGCAGAGATTTAGGGCTGCTGCCACTGCCCACGGCACCGGGGACAGGGGGCCTGCCTGGCTTCCCATCCCTGTCCTTTGTTCAGTGTAATGTCACCCCCTGAGGGCTGGTGCCAGCACTGTCACACGTGCGTTTGCAAACTGATCACAGAACCACACAATTCCAGACTGGTTTGGGTCGGAGGGACCTTAAAGTTCACCTCATTCCACTCCCTCCCATGCTGGGAAGACCTTCCACTATCCCAAGTTGCTCCAAGCCCCGTCCAGCCTCACCTTGGACACTTCCAGGGATCACGAACAAGAGGGAGATGGGCTTCCTCATTGTTTGCACCCTGGAGTTTTCCTACAGGCAGTGAAATCTCCTTATGTTATCCTCTTTAATAAGGATTTATCATTGCTGCATCGGGGAATTAATACCGACCGTCTGAGAGGGTAATTTTCAGATCCTCGGCAACTCACCATGAACCAGTTCCAGGAAATTTTGCCTTTTTTCCTCACCTTAATTTTGTTACAGCCTTTCCTGGGAGATGAGAGAGGGAAAGATTTAACTCAGAGAAAAAAAAAACCAACAAACCAACAACTCCACAACAACCAAATCATAAAGAGAAAAAGCGGAAAAGATAAAGGAACTCACACAGCTCAGCTGAAAACCCTCATTAGGAGAATAAAAAACCGGGGAAAAACCTTCACACAAATTGCTCAGCTCAAGCCCGTGTGGGCTGGGAACTGCCGGGATCAAATGTTTGAGATATCAACTGTTCTCAGGGACAGCATCTTCCCGAAAGCAGAGCACGTGTGAGGGATCTTCTTGCCTCTTGTCAGCACCGGGACGACACCAGCCCTGCCTTTGAAATGACTCCCTGATGCTGGCGAGGCCCTTGAGAGCGAGGCAATGGCTCCTGAGCCTCATCTGCCACCTCCTTGCCGTGCCCAGCAGCCAGAGAAACGCTGCCACGGGCACCGAGACGTGGGGAACTGAGGCAGGCGAGGCGAGAAGGATGGACGTGATCAGAAGCTTCTGCTCAGTGCTGGCACTTCCTGAGCAGGCTGCAGCTCCTCCCTTCCTTGCTTGCATGGTGCCTGACCGGCAGCACCTCAAAGCACCAGAAAACTGGAAAGCCAAGCCTCAGAGCAGTGCTCTGAACCCCCCTGAGCCTTTCTGAAGCACCCACAGCAGCCCTGGGAGGCGTCAGGGCCCTGAACCCCCCAGGGATGAGCCCACAGCGATGCCTCCATCCATCCTGGAAAGCAGGAGGAGGCTCACACGGCCCCTCCAAATCCCAGCTGGATTTCAGCTTTCTTCCCTTGCACAGCGAGTTCACTTCGCCTGAACACGTCTGCTGGAACTCCTTGGGAAGCAGGAATGTTCTGCTGGTAAACGACAGAGTTAATGTGCTGGACCGGGAGCCCAGAACAGAATTAGCAAAACTTCGCTGATTTTCTGGGCTGAACTGGGATGAACTGGGAGCCCAGAACCGAATTAGCAAAACCTTCACTGAACGGACGCTGATTTTCTGAGCTCTCCAGGCACCACCTCTCCCCCATGGAGGATTGATTACCATCCTGCCTCAGTGGAAACCAGACAGACAGCTGAAGTTTGAGCCTTACAAAACCCAGACCTGTAAAAATGCGAGCATCTCCCCTGCCCAGTGCCCTGGGCACAGAAGAGCCCCTCAAAATGTGCGATGGAGCTGTTCCTGCAGGAGATGCGCCTTTGGAATGTTCAGCAGACCAGAAATCTCCCCTGGGAATCAGGAATACATTCACTGCTGTCCCAAACCACAGGTCTGGTTAAAAACCACCCTCCAACCTGGCTGCCACTGCTCCTGGGCTTGATATGGGAGAGAACGGAGTGTGTGGGAGCCCAGGAATGTCTGCTGGGAGCCCAGGGTGCTTCAGTGCTGCTTCTGGTCGGTTTAATTGGGATTATCGCGGAACCGCACAAGCCTGTGATATTCGAGGTGATGTTAACAGCCCAAACAAAGCCCTTTTCATTTCAGGTCCTGGCAGACCTGTATTAATTTTTGGGAATCTTCTCTTTTCGAGCGAAGCTCCAGCAGCAGCGTGTGCCAGAGTTACGCATCCCCGGGGCTGAGCAACTCTAATCCTCCGCAGGCAACAGTTCTGCCACAGCCCAGCAATCTTCACACTTTATATTTACTACCAATCAAGTCAGACTGTTTCAAAGACCAACCCTTTGCCTGCCAATCTGAACATTTGACAATATCTGTAATATTTATAAAGGTATCCAGAAAACAGGTAGGATCAGGGTTTTTTCTCCGAAATCGGTATCATTGTTTTGTGTTTTCTGTAACCTGTGTTGTTTTCTTTGAAAGTACAACATAAACAAAGATGTGATGCCAGAAACACAAGGGAAAAGAGGTGCAACTAAGAAAACTCCGCTTTCTGTGGGCTGAATCTGCTCCCACGAGCTCCTGTGAGAATCAGGAATAACTCTTGAGAAAACAGCAAAGCTGAAGTGTTGCAAACCAGAAAAAAAATCATCTGGAACTCTCTAATATTCATTGTGCTTGTCTTTATCTCGGGGGGCTGGGCCTGCCCATGGGATGTCACATGCAGTGCTGGCCACAGGGGCTCCCAGAATCCCAGACTGGTTTGGGAAGGACCTTAAAGCCCACCTCAGTCCCACCCCCTGCCATGGGCAGGGACGTCTTCCACCATCCCGGGGTGCTCCAAGCCCCATCCAACCTGGAACGCTTCCAGGGATGGGGCAGCCACAGCTTCTCTGGGCAACCTGGAGCCCACCAGGTCTCCCCTGCAAAGAGGAGAGCTCTGAGAGCTCCTGCCTGAGCCCAGCGAGCTCAGTGAGGCCAGTGCTGCAGACCCGAGCTGCCCTTGCAGTCACAGAAGGGGTTGGGTGGGAAGGGACCTTTAAAGGTCACCAAGTCCAGCCCCCAGCCAGGAGCACATTCCCTGCTCTGGGTGCACCTTAACTCTGTCACAGTCACTCAGAAAATGGCTTTGGTGACAGCTGGATCCGAGACATCACCGGGAGGGCTTTGAGAAACACCTTTCAAGCACTTCAATGCATTTGGCTGTGGAAGGGGGCCCGGCTCTGCTCTCCTGGCAGAGCTGCAGCCACAGGCAGTGGCGGCTTCGTGCCCGGCGCTGTTTGCACAAGGAAAAAGTCACACAGGGAGCCCACGGGACAGCCTGAGTTCGAATTATTACCCCAGTTGCTCCTTTGTGTAACATAACAATAAACCCACTAAATTTTCCTAACAACAAACGCAAATCAGCGCTCGTTATCCTTCCCCTCCCAGCTCCACTCCCACTCCCTCAGCAGAGCTATTTTTCCCCAGATCCCACCACTAATCTTTCCAGGGCTTAGCTTCCCAGCAGGCAACGCCAATCAGACCGAGACACCTCCTTTCCCTTCCACAGGAGAGCCTGCACCCCTGCGAATCCCTGCTTGCGCTCGCGGAGAAGGTGGGGAGAGATCCCCAACAGCGAGGCCGCGCATCTCCTCAGCCACCCTCCCGCAGCTGGGACACCTCCAGGCTGAGCCTCCTCGCTGTATTTCCTCCCCAGGAAACAGCTTGGATTGCCACAAAATGCCTCCTGTTTTCCTCTGAAATTCCATTTTCCTCTGTCACCCCTGTTCGTTGTGTTAAGTAAAGAGCGGCACCGCGCATCTGTGGATGCCAGGGAGGCAAAGCGGGAGGCAGGAAGAGCATCTCTGCCTGCAGGGATAATGCAGGAACTCAGGGAGCCTCCCTGCGCACGCTGTCGCCTCGCTGAGAAGGCAGGCAGCAGGTAAAGGAGAGAGTTAATGGTTTGCCAAAGCTCAGGCAGGAAGATCCATGATGGATCTAAACCCGAATCCGCACCGATAGCGCAGGGGAATCCAGATGCAAATCGCACGGCAGAGCCCGAGCAACACCCTCTGCCTACATCGGGAAGCAGACGCGGGTTTCCAAAGAGGAGCTCTGCGCCGGGATTGCACTGTCCCTGCCGGTCACCTCGGAAAATACCACAAATTCCCGGGGAGAGAAACCCAAACACCCCAGAGGAGCGAAGGTGGAATATTTGGAACAGAAATGAGCAAAGCTATCTCTAGGTAAGTTATTTTTCTCGCAGGAAGCCGCGCCTGTGAGCGATGCTTTAGCGGAGCTGTGATTTTTGCAGCCGCTCCGGGGACTCGTCTGGCGCTTCCCTGTGAAATCCCCCTCGCTCCCGGCACGCTCCCGCAGTATCACAGCAAACTCCAGCCTCCATGGAGCCTCTGTGTCCTCTTTTACAACAAAGTCCACGACATCTCCCTGCTCTGATCGGTGCCAGTCTGTGAATCTTTGAACCTCAAGGCGTTTTGATCCCGTTCAGCTGAAGCGACCCGAGCTGGGGAGAGGTTGGGGAGACGAGGAATCCATCACAAGGCTGAGGTGATCCCCAGAGGGTTTCAAAGGAAACACATCACCCAGCAATCTGGGGATTTCTCTCCCCTCCCCGGCAGCATTTATAGTTTTCTGGCATTTAAACTGATGTTATTTCCCCCTTTAATCCCAAACACTCCGTGAGTAAAGAGAGGAGCTGGCTCTGCCTGGTGCCAGCTCTGTGGGGACAAGGCAGTGCTGCGAGAGGCCACCCGTGTCCATCGCGGTCCAGCCCTTTCAGGCAGCCCAGGAACAAGGGGCAGCTCTGCCCAGGGAAAAATGAAACCACACAGGACTTTTCCTCCTGGTTTTCTGTGAGTCCCCTCCAGCAGAAGGGAAGGAAATCCCAGCTGTGTGGCCTGCTCACCACTCGCAACTGCCCCAAAGTAATGAGCTTATGAGCTTCTGCGGCTCAGAGCCCGTGATGAACTCGTACCTAGCACAAAGCCACGGCTCAAAGCCAGACCTAAAGCTGGTGGGGCACAGGGCTCCGTCCCCCGCTGAGCAAGATCATCTCCTTTATCCCCTCCCCAGGAGAGGCCAACCAGCTCAGCCTTGGAAGAGCCTAAGCTGGACGTCAGTAGCAATTCAAAGGAAAGAAAACGCTTTTTCACCAAAGCCCGTTTTTCAGGCAGCTCCCGATGGTTATCTCACCACCTAAGGATTTTGTGGTTGCTATCTTGGAAAGGGAGGACGGAGAGGACGGGGCTGTGGAGCAGGAGGGCAGGGCTGGAGCAGCAGTGGGTGAACAGAAGGGAAAAGGCAGGGATGGGCAGCGGGCTGGGTGCCTGGGCTCTGAGCAGCTCCAAAGGGCTCCCACCAGCTGTCCCCCAGCACTGAGACCCTGCAGCACTGACACGGCCTCACGGCAGCACCAGGTGAAGCAGAGCAGAGCCGGAGCCAGCGGGACAGGATGGTCCAGCAGCAGGCAGAGCCCTCTGGTTGGCTCCAGGGCTCCATGGGCACCCCTGGAACTCGCTCACCCTCACTGCCCCCTCAGAGCAAACCACTGGCGAAACAGGAAGATGCGTGAGCCCACGACACCATTTCCTCTCTGAGGGGCAGGAAATTATCAGTGAGCATTAATTGTGCCTGCCCCGGGGCCAAGAAGAGCAGCCAGCAGCGCCAGGAGCAGGTGCAGATGTGTGAGTGACAGCAGGGCCACAGCTCGTCCCTTCCTCCGCGTGAGCAGCGTCCCTGGCACCTGGGCGAGGGGAGGGCAGGACGGCTGGCACTTGGCTCCTGCGGGGAATTCATCTGCCCTCCTTTCCCTTTTTCTTTTCTTAATAGAAACGCTGTTCTCTGCTCTGGGACGTGCTGAGCAGAGGCGTGGGCTCCGAGTGGCTCCTGCTGTGGCCTCGCTGAGCCCTCGGAGCGTGGCAGCCCCCGCCAGCCCCCTCTCCCCGCCGAGCCGCCCGCCCTCGGCTCAGGTGCTCAGAGGCGGCTGCTTTATCCGTGGCTAATGACATTTATTTTCTCCTCAGTGCCTCGGGGAGGGCTCTTTCTCTCGCCCTTCCCTGCTGATGTGAATCCTGCTGCCCTATTATGCTGATCTGAGACCTTTTTTTATTGTTGAACTGCTGGTGAGCTCCCCTGCACCCCCCGTCTGCTGTGCCCCCCAGCCTGCTCTTCCTTCAGCCATTTCCCAGGTTTGATCCACCAGCACTGAAGCAAAGAGCAAACCCCCCTCACATTTTCAGGTTCGATCAGATCCCTCACCTGAGGGACAGGCCGAGACTTTTGGGTTTTTGGTAACTTCCCTCTGAAACGCCCTTCAGAAAAGACAATTACCGGCGCGCCATTAAAGCTTTCACCATCGCACAGCCGGAGAAGTCGCTGGGAGCCTTTTGAAATAACCTTTAAACAATAGATCCTGTCTTGTTTACTGAATGTTTCTGAACTCCACAGTAATGCATCCAGATGTCACCCCTGCCTACCGTAGGCCTAACTATTTCTGGAAACACACCAAAGGCAAATTGCTTGGATAATGTCAGATATTGTTGCAACAAGAATATGACAAGTTTCCATCTCCTTGATAAAAGCCGTGGAGCAGAGAGTTATTTCCCAGGGCAGCAGAGCCGCGTGTACCTTGGACTCAGCCCCGTGTGGGAGCTGCACCCCTCCCTCCTTCAGCTCCTGGACAGGTGGACAATGGCACGTGTTTTCCAGTTTCTAGCTCAGGGAAAACATCAGCGTTGCTGTCCAGAGAAGCTCAGCACACTCACCGCGTCCACGCCAGGGGGTCTGTGGCTGCAGGTGGCTTTTGTCCTGCAGGAGGGAGATGGGGGAGAAGCACTGGAGATGGTGAGCAGGGGCTGAGCTGCCCTGGTGATGCCTCAGCTCATCTTGTGGGAGCGGAGTCAAATGTCAGCTCTGAGCCATCACAAGCGATTGTTCAACGAGCAGGAGAAAACTCTGTCTGAGGCGAGAGAGGAACAGAACTCACCAGCCCCTGGCTCATGTCCCGTCAAGGGGAGCTCACGCTGAGGGAGGTGCTGGACCCAACACCGTCCCTGCTGACCCTCAGCTCCAGAGAGAAATCAGCACTCTTGGACACGTAGGATGGGGCAAAACCACCATTGTTGTGATTCTGGCCTAAATCAAGTCCTGTCTCCCCTCAGTGCTGCCTCTGACACCGTGAGAACCACATCTCCATGGAGCCCGGTCCTGCTGCTGCTGCCCTGAGCTGCTGTTAATGGGTCCTGGCTGTTATTAACCTTTCCAGGGACAAAGAGGTCCAGGGATATTTCAAAATGTTATTCTGACCTTTAATTTTGTTCCCCAACCTTTCCAGCTGCCCTCTGCCCAGGGCTGCTCTCGCAGGTTCCTGAGGTCCCAGTCCTGCCTGGGCTGGTCCTGGCTGTGAGCTGAACGCGACTGAAAGCTCTGGAGAGGGTCAGAGTCCATCACCCAACCTGTCATCCCTCTGCCCATCTGCACTGCTGGGATAAAGGCTGTCTGCTCAGGCAAAGGGGGAGCCAATCCCACCGTAAGAGATCAGAAGGAGAGAAGAAGATAATGCACAAAGACCTGGGAGAAAATGCAGATTAGACGGGGAATGAGCTGCAAGTTCAGCCCCAACAGCTGCCACCTCTGCTCCCTCCCTCCCCTGCACCTCTTCAATGTCACAAGTTGCATCACCAGCCGAGGCTGCGGGAGCCCTGCCAGCATGCAGCACCTCTTCCCTGGCCGTGTCCTTACCCATATCCATGACAACACGACAGACAGGTACCAGAACAGGCTGAGTGAGAAGGGACCCAGCCATCCCTGCCTCTTACACCAGCACTGCGCAGCCAGAGGGAAAGGCCTGAGTCAGGCAAGTCCCCTGGAGCTTGGCCAGCTGCAAAACCCCTCCCTGCCCCACGTGCTGGGCACTGAGGACACATCCTGACTTCCCAAAGGTCAGTGGCACGGACGCTTCCAGGCTGCGAGGATGCACGAAGCTGTCTGGGCTGCACGCGAATGCCCGAGGGAATTGAGCACCTTTATCTCTTCGAATGTGGCACCCAGCAAAACTTTTAAAGATCCTAAAGGGGTGCTCAGGAATGGCTGTAGGGTCAGGGGTGTTCTTCAGCTTCAGAGTGGGAAGCCTTTAGAAAGGCTTGGGTCAATAAACCACGGCCAGCGACTCTGTCCCTTACCCACTGCTGAACACGTTCTCCTCAGAGAGCAAAGCCCCCGAGACCAAACCTTCAGGCTTGACTCTCGTGCCACCTCCACAAGGGTTTAGGGACTGCCACAGATTCAAAAAGGATCAGGAGATGTGACAGCCAGACCCACCTACCAGGCTCTGCTGGAAAGCAGTGATGGACACAGCGAGGGCACAGCCATGAACCCCAGCGCTGGTGAGGTTCTGCCACTCATTGTGCCCGGGTAGGCACAGGTATTTCAGAGCTGCCCGTGTTTGTGATCTGTGCCCGCTGGCAACAAACCAGAAAGGGACGAATGCTGCTTCCTTCCTTCCCCTCAAATCCCCACATCCTTTCTGAACGAGAACCAGTGTACTGCGGGGTGATAAATCAACATGAGTGGCTTTGCAGGGGATTTTGTTGAAGTTCTCTATCTCTCCTGAGCACCAGCACCGTTCCTTAAGAGGTCCTGTCATCGTTCTGCACAGAAATCCTGACACGCAGAGGAAGGAGGTTACACTTCTAATTACAGCTGCACTGTCTTCAAGGTGTTTAAAATCTCTTTTCACCAACTGACAGCCCCTAATGCACCTTTCTGCTCGTTTCAGGCGAGAAGAAAATCAACCACAGAGACTGAAAACAACCTCCAGTTACTCACAAGCCATTGCAACGGGCCAGGAGCCTCAGCACAGGTGTGGGATAGTTCAGGCACTCACTTCATGCACAATTCATGTCAACTACTTTCCCTCCCAGCGCTGTAATTTAGATGCTTCCTCAGCGAAGAGAAGATGCGATGACTAAAGAACCCATCCTACCGGGTACTTTCGCTCAAATGAAGTCACCCAGGAGCACCATCTGCACTCTAAAAATCGGGATAACCCACCAGTGTCCCTAAAATGACAGCTGTGCATCATGACAGACTGAAGTGCAGAGTTTCCTCATCTAGGTTTTATGCTGATTTCGCTGCTCCTTTCAGGCTGGAAGACAATCTGTTGAACCTCAAAGTGCCGTCTTCTCTTACCTTTAATTAATTCTGCCAGAAAACTGTCTACCTTAGTGAGTGTGAGCACACCCCCACTACCTCCCAAGTTTGGTGATCTGTTATGTCAAATATAAATAATCCTGTCTGAAAGCGCTCGATATGGGGAAATGAAAAGCCATCTTCCCTTGGGGGATTTCTCTCTCCCTCCCACAGCCTCCCCCCGAGCCCTCAGGCTACCTTTAATGTGCTGAACAGCATCCGTGCGGCTCTGAGAGCACAGACCTTGATGGCTGCTGGATTCGGAGCGACAAAAACAACCCACAGGTGACTGTGCCATCACCTTGCTCCAATTCCGCTCCGGGTCCCTCTCCGTCACCACTGCTTTGCTGAGCGTGAGGTAAAGGGATGGTTTGCTGCCTAACCCAGGACTGGGGTGGTCCTACAAACTCATTGGGATGAACTGGGCGATTCTGATGCCCTTTGGGGCCAGCACGTGAGATGGGAACAAAACGAATCACATGGCTCCAGGTGAGCTGCCCAGACAACGAAGAGAGGTCGGTTCCAGTCCCACACTGAGTGTGCAAAGGGGACCGAGGTGTCCCTGGGGCAGAAAGGCACGACCTGCACACCCAGGAAAGGCATGGGATAGGGGCAGCTTCCCCACTCCATCCCTGAGAGGTGTTTCATGACATCCCTCATAGGCTTTGGAGCTGGAGATGCTGTAGGATGAGGGAAAGCCAAGCCCGGAGCCCCCCAGTATTTCCCATGCAGGTCTGAGGTGGCGGGACTTGCCCGGTCCCCCCGGGCAGGCAATGGGGGAGCGGATGCCGTGCAGTTCTCCCCGTCCCTCCTCACCCCGTCTCCCCCTCCAAATCCCATCCCAGCCCCACTCCCGGCAGCCGAGGCTATCTCCTCCGCCTGCTGTCCTCCTTGCAGGCATGCCCCGGGATGCGGGATTCGCTGCCGGTTCCCCCGGAGCAGCGATCCCAGGCAGTTTCGGATGCACCGGGAAGCGGGCGGCGGGGGCGGGAGCGAAGCAAACAGGGGAAAAAACACCGCGAGAGACCCCAGCGCTGGGAAAGAC
>VZTD01005030.1:259452-293192 GCA_013397725.1 Rhagologus leucostigma
CCCCTAAAGAGCTGGGTCACCCTCTCTATAGCCCAACCACCCCCTACAGAGCCGGGTCAGCCCCTCTATACCCGGATCACCCCCCAAATAGAGCGGGGTCACCCCCTCCATTGCCACACCACCCCCTCACAGAGCCGTGTCACCCACCACGGAGCCAGGGGACGCTGGTTTGGACAAGAGAGCTTCATCCCCAGCGAAGCTGGCGCAGGAAAAGAATCCCCATCCCCAGCGCAGGGAGAAAGCCACGGCAAATCCCACAGCACCCCCTGTTTGATCCCACACGGCCGCCACGGCGTTTTACAGGTGCCACGAGTTTGTTCCCTGCTCCGTTTTTCAGGAGCTGTGCTGGGGTTTCGGCTGTTTCTGGTTTCACTAACAGAAGAGGGAATGTCTCTCCTCTTCCCAAATCCATTCCCACTCCAGCACAACCTCAGCTTAGAGCCCTCGTGCACAGCTTTTTCCCAACGTGATTTTCACCAGCGGTGATTCACAAGATTGCCTTAATGCTGGGGTTGTGATGACCCCTCAGAGCTGGAAAAAAGCAAACCTTGGGACAAAACCTGAATCCTGGAGGGGCATTACCCCTCTGGCAGGTGGGCAACCTGCAGAAGCACCACCACAGGACGCATGGAGGTTGTCCCCCAGCCCCAAGCTGGTGTGACAGGGGAGCGCAGGCTGCCCCAGCTCTCCCTGAGCTCTGCAGTCCCTGGTCCCCGGGCTCCCTGCACAGCTTCCCTGGGCACAGAGGATGCTCAGTGTGCCTCAGGAGGCTCTGCCAGCTCTGCCTCATCCCCTGCCACCATCCTTGGCTCTTGTCAGACTCCTCGGGCAGCAGGGACCCTTCTGCAGGCCCCCGTCCAGCTGGAAGTGTGACTTTCGTCCTGCAGCATTCATTTCCCTGGCAGAGAAACTCATTCCCGAGAACTAACTTAATTTTTCTCATCAGCAGTTCCAGCTTATTGACACTTTCCTGTCTCTCTCAACTGATGAGAATAATCAGTGTTTTTACAGCACATCTGCTCTTTTTAAGATGGTATCGCTCGTAGCACTCCTTTAATCTATACACAGGGAAACAGTTGCGTTTAATTAATTGCTCCCCAAATAAACTGGTCACCGCCAGCAATTCCAGCACACTTTGCACGCAGTTCAAAAGCCTGTGCAGAGATCTGAAAGGAAAAGCACTCACTCTGATGACAAGAAATGAAGGTGAGGAGAAAAAAACAAAGTTTATCATTCAAGAGTCTACTTCAGACTATTATTATTTAATTATTATATCAAATGACTTAATACTGAACTGTCTGTGTTGTGGTTGCTGTTGAGTTTTTTCTTCAAGGTTGCCTGAACCACGTGCAGAAGATATTGAAGGGCTACGCTTTAAAAAAACCCAACCAATTTTAGCTTTTTATTACTTGTCCAGGTCAAACGTCATCGTCTGGCAATTTGTCACTGTATCCTTGCTCAGAAGGATGAACGATGGAGGTTCTCTGCTTGGCCCATTCATTTTGGTTTCAATGCCTGGCCTCTGGTACTGCAATAAACATCCTCCTTGCTGCCCTGGGAGATGTCAAAGCAATTCTCAGGGAGCCGAGCCCAGGATGAGAAGCAAGGAAAAACAGTGTTATAACAAGGGCTTAGCAAAGCTTGGGCGAGTGCAGAGCTTGTTTTTTGGACTTCGGCGTGAGGTTTGCGCACTCTGAGAGCAATTCTGGGAAGATCGGAATTCTGTGAAGGAGAAAAATGTTTTTGTGATGTATTTCTGTATTGCAGTGATGTGCAAGACCTCCATGGTGAGCACGGTCTGGCCGTGCCAGGGGCTGCACAAACACCGATTCCCCAGACTTTGCAACAGCAGTTTTTACAGAAGGGAAGTGCTAATTAGCATCCACAGTTTGGGAGCCAGTTGATAGCCTCGAGACCTGGCAGCCGGCCAGCCACAACTTTCATCAACCCCAACATTTGGGAAGTGTCCTGTGCCTGCCAAGTCTGTGGGATAAACAGACCCAGCAGCAGCCAGGAGCCAGATCATCGGCAGGTTTTAAGTGCAGCGCTCAGGTTGTGCTCACCTGCTTCCCTCCGCCACCACCCCTGGGTTATTCCCAGTGCAAACCCTTCGGCGAGTTTGTGCGCTCACACTGCTGCAACCCCGAACTCCTGCCTTCTTCCTTTGACTCAGAACTCGGCATCAAACTGCCCAGGAATATTCTGTGATGTTCCCATCACTCAGCATCACTCTCTAGGGTTTTTTTTGCCCCACCTCCAGCTTGTTCCATCCCCAAGGTTTCCCTTTGGTTTTGCTGACCCTGGAGGCGTCTTCCATGTGAGACTGATCCGTGAGCACAACCCACGGCCAAACCTGGGCACTGCTGGGAGCAACGGGCTGCTGGAACGTTGCCCCTCTCGCTGTGTGTATTCCCAGTGGAGTACCCAGGCCTGGGGGACACTGGTGATGTTTTCATCCTGAAAACTCCTTTGGCAACTGCAGTTTGGTGGACGTGACACGCACCAAGTGCGTGGCGCCCCAGGGATGCAGTAAAATACACACTCACCTGAAACAGGGCAGCAAAAGGGCTCTTACATTGCTAAAGGATCCCACTGCTCATGCAGGGCTTTGCTCCAAGAGGGAAACGTGGAGTTAGGGCTCTCTAAACCCACTCCTGCACGTGGCAGGCCCTGGGAGTGGGTTCAGTGACAACACAACCTTGGCATCACCTGCCAAATATCCTCTTTGCCCATTCCTAAGGACAGAGCCTTTTCCTCTGCTTCTCTCGGGCATTTGTTTTTACCTCGAGCTCCCTGGCAGTGACAGGACCCCATGTGTGCAGCTTTGCAGGAGGGGGCTGCAGCAGGCTCAGCTCACAGGGCCGGCCACCCTCTGGTCCTGAAGGAAGGACCGGGTGCTTCTCTCTGCCTCTTCCCCACGGAGGTTCTGTCTCTTGGATGGTCTCCCAAGCTGATCCCAAATATTCTTGGCAGCAGCCTGAAAAGTCTCCGCTGCCTCCTCCTCTCTCTCCAGCACCTCAGTCACCTTCACTGGATTTAAATGCAGAATTTTACATTGCTGAGAGCAGCAGCGATTCCCTGGTTTGTGCTCGTCCACAGCCGCCTTTCTCCACCTGACTGCAGAACCACCCGGCTTTTAACGCAGCCCCGACAGCTGCCCCAAACTGGGACCCTGCTTGGTGTCCCCTTGCACCCACTGCCATGGCTTTAGGCAGGAGCTGGAGGTGCCCTGGGGACACATTTGCCACGTGTTACTCTGAGAAGTTTCTGCCCTTGAAGGTGACAACCTCAGGGTGCCAAAGGTTGAATCTGCTTAAAAGAGTTAACAGAGAAACAGCAGAGAGGAACTGCTCCTTGAATCAGTGGTTTTAACCCAAGCAGGTGAATCACCCAGTGCCCCACCCTGGCCCTGTTAAACATCCCCAGTCCATGACCAGCTCCATATGCCGAGGCTCCTGGGGTGACAGCAGCCTCAGAGCTGGATCAGAGGTGTTCTGAGGGAACACATACTGCAGGCTGATCCGTGGCAGGGCCTGCCTGGCACATTCCGTCACATCTCCCCCGTCAGCTCCTGCCTCTGCACCTGACAAGACGTGCCAGACTCGCTGGAATGTCACCCTGTGCAGCCACTGCTTCGTGGAAGGGCTTGGACAGGCAGGGGGTGAGGTTAAGGGTGCTCAGCATGGATTCCCTCCCATATCTTTGAGCAGAGACACGGATTTGGGGGGCTGCTGGCACACGGGGGTGCAGGAGGTGCTGGGGGAATAATCCTTCCATGAGCATCTGGGCAAGGCTGGGAAGAGGGCAGAGCTTTTTGTCCCAGCCTTGGAAACCCGAAGATTCCTGGAAACACGTTCCCCTTCAAGCTTCCTGAGCTTGTCAGGAGGTTTGTAGGGCAAACCCTCCCTGTACAGAAGCCACGTTGAGTTTTCCAAAGGAAATCTCATTTATCTACAATTTCTACTCTTTATTAGTCCTTCTCCCGGGCTGTCCATCACAAACCTCAAGCCGCAGGGCCTGCAGCCTTTGCCGTCCAGTGCTCCAGCCCTTTTGCTAAGCTGATGAAGCTGCATCCACAAACTCCTCAGGCTCTCTTGGCCCTGTGTCCTCTCCTGGATCTGCTCCTCTCCACGCTGATCCGGCTTGCTGTGGGTTCCTCAGGAAGCAGCTCAGTGCCAGCAAACGAGGGCTGGAGGAAGAGCAAGAAGAAAGGCTGGCACCACGGAGCAGAGCCCCATGCAGGAGGGCTCAGCACCAACCCACCCCCCTGGAAATTCATGTGCCAGGCAGCCCTGGAGCGATGCCCGCAGCAGATTCCAGCTCCTTTTCCTGTTATTTCCACCCAAACTGGAGAAGAGTTCTCCCCTGCCATTCCAGAGGTGGGAGAGATCGCTTCAGGGAAATTAAGATGGGTCCTGCAAGATCAGGGATGGCAGGAGGGCAGTGCAGGGTGTCCAGTATCTGAAGAGGGAAAAACTGGATTCGGTGTGTTTTTAAGTGATAAAACAGATCTTTCCTTGTGGAATTTGGGATTCTCCACCACATGTCAGGTGATGAAGCTTGGAAAGGTGTCGGCTGGGATTCACAGGGAGAGAGAGAGGAGAGAAAACAAGTGGAGGGAGGGATGGATGGATGGAGGGGTGGATGGAGGGATGGATGGATGGATGGAGGGATGGATGGAGGGATGGAAGGATGGATGGAGGGAGGGAGGGATGGATGGATGGATGGATGGATGGATGGATGGATGGATGGATGGATGGATGGATGGAGGGATGGATGGATGGATGGATGGTCATCCCATGGTGGAAGACATCTGGAAGGCCAGGAGTGAGCTGACACAGCCATGGGCTGGGAACATCACCCACAGGTGAGCATGGAGGGTGGGAATTGGAAGGCACCAGTGGATACTGGGAGCTTGGGGCTGCACCTGCTGGACAAAGAGTCATCTTCACGGGAGGACTGGAGCAAGCTTCCCATGCCTCTCCTGCGGAGCGAGGCTGGAGCAGAGTTGATCCTGCCTGGAGCATCTTTTGCGGGGACACGTGAATCTGTGTTCCAACGCGGGGAGATGGTTATTGCAAAGCCACTTTATTTCTAGTGTTGTTATTGGCAGGGGAGTGGGAGTGCAATACAATTTTAGCCACCCTGATGTCTCCGTGTCCCTTACATCCCACCTCCATTCCAGAGCAGCTTTTTCCTCACATTACACGATTCCTCCGACTTTACAAAAGGGACTTTTTGCACCTGAAATGGCACAAAATGAGCTGGTCCTGCAGAGCAGGGCCGGGTGTGGGCAGTCCTGGGAGAGCTGGTGGCTGTGTGTCCCCACCACCATCACCGGCCCCGGTCCCCACCAGCTGCAGGAAGCAGGATTGCTCTGCATGTGGCAGGAGCAGGGGAGGACCAAGCTCTGTGTGAGGCTGAGCCAGGATGAACTTGCACACGGAGAAGGATGCCCATCACACCAGGAGCTGCAGGAGCAGGGCAGGAACCGCCCAGCCAGCAGCACCTTTTTTGTTTAAAAACATTTAAAAACATCCCATTGAAGATCAGAGTGAGTCTCCAGAGCTCCCGACTCAGAGACCACTCCTCGGATAATCTCCACTTCCCAAAGCTCACACAAACCTCTCCCACCTCCCACTGGCACTATCCCCTGGATCGCACAACGCTCTATAAACACACCCAGAGAACGCTTTTGTCTCTTCCTGTCCTTTTCAGATATTTTGGGTATTTGTGGCAATCTCTCCTGTTTATATAACAAAGCCACAGCCCAGTGTTTGTGACACCATATCCATGGAAACCCTAATATAGCATGCACAGGCGAGGAGATCTCATTAGGTGCTTCAGCTGCGGCAGCACTGGGGAGGGAATTTCTCTGGGACGCTCTGCTGGGAAGGGGCCGGGCTGCCCACCCAGCCTGGAGCACCTGGCAGGGCAGTGCCACCTCCCAAAGAGCAAACAGTGCTTTCCTCTGGCTAATTTTGGCCTTTCTCCTGCTGTCCCATCACCGTGGCGCAGCCCAGCCACCCACCTTAGCTCTGCAGAAGATCTAGGGGTGCATGGCTGGAGCAGGAGGAGAGGCAGAAGTGCTGGAGCTTCTCAGTCAGGGCAGCCTGGACCTCACCTTCAGTGCCAGAGCACGAGCAGTGAGACCGAGCTGTAAAGAGCAGCTCAGATCCAGTTCCGTCTCAGATTTGGCTCAGTGGGGAGGTCTGGCTGCACAGCTGGGGCTGGTTCCCCTTGGGATGTGATCCTCGTGGGGAACGAGGCAAAAGTTTCCTCCCACGGTGTAAGATAAAGAAAATCTGGCCCTGAGGAAGGCAAAACAGTTCGGGAGAAAGCAAGGAGCTGGAACAAGCAGAGGCTTGGCTAGGGGGATGTGACAGCATTTGGGCTGTGAGGCACAAACTCAGTGCAAGGAGGAAGGGATGGCTCTTCCCACCCATCCCTGCCGGGTCACTGTCACCTCCCAGTGTCCTGTCCTGGCTGGCACGTGGCACATCTGTGAGTTAAAAGAGCCCAGGCTGCTGTCACAGGAGGAGGTTCCCAGCAAAACCGCACAGCTCGCTGTGGACACGGGGACACTAAGGCCACTTTAGAGAGGGCAGACACTCACCTGGGCCTCTGCTGGGCAATTGAAACTCAGACGGGCAGCCCCAGTGCCCTCCTGGTGCACAGCAAAACCAGAGAGCAGCCTGCAGGTCCCCTCTGATCTGTTACGGGAACAGGTCTGGGCTGAGCGATCCTTTGGGAAGGATGATGAACAATCCTTCCCGCCTCGGGGTGTAATGGAACAGCTCCTGTGAGTCATGGGGCTGGTCCACGGCTCTGATTTGTAGGGTTAGGGGTGGATCTGGCCAGAGGGATCGCACACATTGATCAGGGCAGGGGTCCCTGTGACCCTGCAGGGTCACCCATCCACGTGAGCGCCCCCCCTGTGTCCCAGCCCCCCTTTCCCCCATCTCCAGCCTGAGTCAGACACTGCCAAACCTCATCAGCACCGAGGCAAATTCGATCCTGGTGCTGGATAGGGCTGTGGATAGCAGAGCCCCCGGGGCACGGAGAGCTGCACCGGCCGCGGCAGCAGACAGAAAGCTTCCCTCCCTTCCCCTCCCCTCCCTGCCCTCGCCCAAATTGAATTTCCATTTCTGTTAGCGAGGCAATGGATTATCGCTCGGAGGGGTGCTGCCTGCTTCGGCCCCTAATTTGGCGCATCAATTGTGTTTAAACGGCGTACCTGTAAGTCAGCTCTTGCTGCAGGGGGGCGGCCGAGGGAGGAGCTGCCCCCCGGCTCCCTGCCACCGCTGCCAGGCACTGCTGCTGCCAGGGCTCTGGAAGCCACCGCTTATGCCCAGCTTTGCACCCAGGGTCATGAGTGGCAGCGAAAGGCCAGGGCGGTTTGTCGCCAGGAGGGTTCGGATGTGCGGCTCTGCACAGATGCGGTCAGCAACACCCGGCGGGGGTTTAATGCTGCTGCCGGGGCTTTCAGCATCCAGCAGGGCCCGGCCAGCCCAAAGCAGCCCTGCCCTGGGGCTCACAGCCCGCTCCAGGCATTCCATGGGCGTCTTTTCTGCTCGGGGACAGGGACGTGGGGTGTGCGGGGACACCCGAGTCCCACCTCCAGCACAGGCTGCTCCGTGCTGGCTCCAGCCGGCGTTCCCTTCCCGCAGAGCTCCCACACGGGCACAAAGAGCTGCTCTGCCTTCGAGGAAAGGGGCAGGACCCACGGCTCGCACCCCACAGCTGCTCCCGAATGGTCCGAGTTTCCGAGTCAGGAAACTCGGGCGCTTCTACATCTCCTTGAAGTCTTAAAATAAACACCCCGAGCAATGAGTGGAAAGCTGGATCCTCGCTCCTTGCCTGGATTTATGAGCCACGACTCGGGAGAAACTGAAAGGAGGGGGGGAGAGAGTGAGATGTACATAATTTTTTTCCTCTCTTCAAGTAAATTCTCACTGCTTATCTGCAAAGTTCAGCTGTTTTCAAGCTGACCTGCCCGTGTTCTGCTGTTCCACTGCAAATTCCTCCTGTACAGGAGAGCTCAGGAGCTCCACTTGCACACGCCAGCAACCTGGGGTTCCATCTCTGATAGAGGGAGGCAGAACTCGTTAGCTGAGGACCCCCTCCTGACCCCGGTGAGGATCACTTTGCCTTCCTGCCGAGCTTGGAAGCTCAGCTTCTTCTCTTTACAATGAGGAAATGAAGCCAAGAGAGGAGGACAAGTGGGTGAATCTGCTTGGAGGAGATCGGGGATGGGGAAGGACAAAAATCTGTTCTGTGGGGCTTTTGTAAGGCAGCCAGGCTTCTGTAACGCTCGAGCACCAGGGCTGCGGGATGAGGGACGTCCATCTGACGCCTTCAGTGCGTCCAGGAACGAGCCCAGGAGCCTCAGGAACAGGGGAAAATGCTGCATCCTCCTTCAGGAATGTGAACAGAGGCGTGGATGGGGTGAGGTGCAGCTCCAGCTCCTCGGGCAGAGCCCAGGAACAGCTCCAGTGAACACAACCCCAGAGGTGCCATGGTGCGAGCATTCCCAAGCAGCTCCAGTGACCTCCTGCTATCCATCCCGTGCTCGCAAGGCTTTTAAGGCTGACACCAGCAGCAGTGGGAGGGCTGGTGTGGGACTGGGCTGTGCACTGGAGTCCCTGGGGGCAGGGGTGGGGCTGAGGGATGCTCATCTGGGAGAGCTCAGCGCTCCATCGCTCCCTCTGCCTCGGCCTTTTGCCTGGTGGAGCTGAATGAGAGCGAAAACCCTGCGAGCAGCAGGTCACCCGGCAAGGAGAGACGGCCGGGATCAATTGACGCATTCCTGAGTAATGGTTGTGTCTTAGGACAGTAAAACCTCATCGGGTTTAACGTCGAGATGCACACACTGATGATTCATTAGAACGCCGAGCCGAATCCATTTCCTCTCATTACACAGGGCTGGGAGAGGCGGATCTGCCCCTGTGACAT
Source organism: Rhagologus leucostigma (assembly GCA_013397725.1). NCBI lineage: Eukaryota > Metazoa > Chordata > Aves > Passeriformes > Rhagologus > Rhagologus leucostigma. The sequence goes on from VZTD01005030.1 coordinate 268,408, forward strand.
TGCTGCAAGGACCAGGAGTGAAACCCAAGCCCCGGAGGGGACCGAAGGGGACTCCTCACAGGGGGGGGATCCGAGAGCACGGCCCGGCACGTGAGGCGGAATTAATAAAACAACGCCGCGGAGCCGGAGACCAAAGCCAGGCAGGGTGGGTGTGCATCAGAGAGCTCCAGGCAGTTCGCTGTAATTCCAATTAACGTGGGAAAGTTAATAACCGAAAGAGAATCCATCAGACTTTAAACAAACGGGAAGGGGGAGGGGGAAGAGACTAAAGGTGTCTTTAAACCCGAGCCAAAGTCCCGGCTGCTACAAAAGCAAGGAAATAACAAATGTTTAACACATCCAGCGGTCCGGGCAGGTGGGAGCTTCAATGGATGCAAAGTGGGGTGGGAGAGGAGCTGGGCTTTGCTGGATTTGAAAGGGCCAGAATTAAATCCCACGAAGGCCAAAAAGGAGAGGAGAGAGGAGAGGAGACATCCCTTCTCTTGCTGTTTGAGGGAAATCAGCATTTCCTCTGCCACTGAGCTTTGCAGGGAAAATATTTCAAACCCTGTCAATGTTATTGAATGCCTCGGAGCTCAGACAAGGCTCGGGGTTCTTTGTTCTCACTGTCTGGCCACCTTTGAGGTGATCCCAAGCTGGGTTATAGGGGCAGCCAGGCCAAAGGCACCACGAGCAGACCAGAGCATGCCCACGAGGGCTCAGCCAGAGCAGCCTGTGAGCAACCAGCCCTTCCCAGCCACTAAGGAAGATTTAAGAGCGAATCACATCAGCCCAGTCAAATCCAATTGCTATTGATAATGTCCATGTGCAATTAGAGCCAATTAAGGGGAGACAGCACATGACAAGTGTTTGGCCAGGAGCTGACGGGGGTCAATACACCAGCCCAATTTCCCAACAACTAAATGCAATTAAAGAGTATCACTTACCCGGCTTGCCCAGGAGGGCCAGCACATAAATGGGCACGGCCAGGCGCCGGGTGCCGTCCCAGCAGGATGCAGAACTCCAAGAGCAAGCCCTGCTCCTGCCCCAGCCTCAAGCTGCGGGAGGTGGCATCCATGTACTTCACCATGGTGGCGGCGTTCCTGGTCATCCTGGTGGTGGCTCTGCAGGGCTCGGCGCCCCGCGAGAGTGATTTCCCCTACAAGGTGCCCCTGGATCCCCAGGGGCTGCTGGAGCTCTCCTGGAATGTCAGCTATCCCGAGCAAGCGGTGCACTTCCAGCTCCTCGTCAGGGAGCTGCAGTTCGGGCTCCTCTTCGGGATGTCGGACAGGGGCGAGTTTGAGAACGCGGACCTGGCCGTGCTCTGGAGCGATGGGCACAACTCCTACTTCGGGGTGAGTCACCTCGTGTGTGCTTGCATGGAGGCTTTTGGGGTTCCCTCCCTGCAGGTGAATCTGGCTCGTGGTTCGGTAGAGTGAGGTACAGGGCACGGCACACGCTGGGCCAGCCCCACTGCTCTGGGTCCGGAAGGTCTTGAGTGTTTCTACCCCAGAGGACCCCACAGATCAGGAGGTCTGGCACAGGGATTAACCCGAAAGAGAAAAGAACAAACACAGCAGCACATCAACAAGGCTGAGGGACCCGGGAGCTGGATGTCTCTGCTGTGTTTAGCTGCAAAGACACACACACAGAGGATGCATCAACACCCTGCTCCGCTCGTGTGCTGCTGTCAGTCACATTAAAAATTAACCACAGCTCCCATTAATGGCTCTGAGACAGGGCAAAAGTCACCAGGCAGAGAGGCTGCTCCTGCCAGCAGGAAGAACCTGGCTGAGAGCTGCATCCACAGGGATCTGTGGGATAACAGGGCAGCCTGGGGCGCTGTCAGAAATTAAAGGTGCAAATGTATTTGGGTGAGATGTAAACGGGAGTGGGGGGAAGACTCATTTCCAGTTGCGTTGTTTGCTGTTGCTGCTGCAACCTCCATCCTTCTTGCCCCTGTCTGTTTGTTGGGTTTCTCTTTGGGTTGTTTTCCCACCCCTGGGCTCTCCAGCCCTATCCCCAGCCCACCACGTTGGGCTGATTGCGACTGCGCTTGGCTGAAGAAAGCAATTCCCATTTTTCCCCGTGTGAGGCTTTCCAGTAAGTTAAATTTTACCTCTCTGCTTACTTCGATTTAAGCGTAAAACACATCCTTTCGCAATCAGCCGCAGTGTGATCCGCAGTGTAATGAAAGCATGAAAAGCAAGGTTTATTATCTGCGCTGTTTTCCTGCTAATTACCAGCCTTTCAGGGTCTGTGGTGGCCCGAGTGCTCCAGGATTTCACAGCATCCTGTTAAGAAAACATAAAGGATCATTTCTAATCTGCCTTCGCGTGCTCGCCCAAAGACAAACAGCACTGAATGAAACACCCGGCAGCGCTCGGGTTTTCTCTTTCACTTGGTGCTGAACAGCATCCTGCAAGGAGATCTCAATAAATCTCTGCAGCCCTGGTTTTCTCCTCCCCAGCAGCTTTTCTTCTGGATAAGCGTGTCGGCTGTTAAAAAGATCCAGATTTGCTCAGCCCCCCCTGTACTACGAGATTAACTTGCGCTCCATATCCCTACGAAAACAAATGTCATGCGAGCTCCATGGAGCTGATTTCCCTCTCCCCCTCTAAGGACAACATGTTCTGGAAATATGACTCTATAGTTCTGGCTGACATGATGCCAAGTTGCTCGATCCTTTATCTTCTGGTTTTCCCTCCCAAGATAAGAGAAGCAGCGCCACTTGTGTACGTACAGCCGGCTACTTCCTGGGTGCCTTTTCTGAGTAAACAAGAGAGACCCACAGGAGAAACCAAAGATCAAAGAAACAACCCTGCTCAAATCCAAATTATCGCAGGATTTTCTGCTCCAAACCTTCAAACCCTGAGGCACGGGAATAACCTATGACTTTGCTTCTTGGGGTGGCTTTGTCACCACCCTCTACAAGGAGCGGTGCTGGGCTGCCAGAGCAATCTGACCGCAAAAAATTAATGATTTTGCAGAGGGGCAGCAATTTCTAGGGCTGACAGTGTGTCCCAGCAAGGGTCTGATCTCAAATTGAGGGAGGCTGGTTCATGCCAAGGATTTTGGAGGGAACAGCACCCCTTTCCACAAGGTCCCCCTAAGACAAACACACCCCAAATGCAGCACAGACCGATGCAACACCTTCACGTGCCCCTGAGGGCTTTCCTCCCTCCCTTCCTCACCTCTCCCCACTCCCATCTCACCTTGCAGAGGTCTTTCTGCAGACTCTAACTGCTGGGTCAGGTATTTCACAGGTCTGCCTGAGCACCAGGGATCCTGGGGCAGAGGCCATTCCGGCATGGATCTGCCCAGGGGATGCATGGAGCAACCAAAGCACAGGCTTCCTCCAGGTCTGGGGTGCTGAGGGTGGACACGGAGGACCTGTGGTACCTCTGGAGGTACCTCCTGGCTGAGCAGGGTGCTCTCTCTCTCTCGCAGGATGCCTGGAGCGATGCCAAGGGGCAGCTCCACATGGATTCCCAGCAGGACTACCAGCTCCTCGGGGCTCGCAGGGCTCCTGAGGGGCTCTACCTCCTCTTTAGAAGAGCCTTCAGCACCTGTGACCCCAAGGACTACCTGATAGAGGTATGGCACCGCCCTCACCCTACTGTGGCACTTCCCAGCCCTGGGGCACGGCTCCAGACCCACCCTGCAGGGTTGTGCCCGGCCGTGGGCGCAGCATCAGGTGTTGGTGCTGTGTGAGGCAGAGAGGAAGTGAGCTGCAGATGTCAGCCCTGGGCCATGAGTAATGTTTGGCACCATCTATTCACAACCCCTCCGAAAGCTCTCTGAAGTGTAGCTTTTAGCTCGTTTGCATCACTGAACACGCGTTGGGTCTATATAAATCCCTCCTGCATCACTCTGCTCGGCAGTCTGGAGCCAACTGTTGGGAGTGTTACGAAGAGGGGTTGGTGTATCAACAGGAGGCAGAGAGGAGGGTTGTGACAGGAGCTGGGACAAAGGGACAGCAAATAGAGGTGCTGCTCCCTGCTCCTGTGCGGCTCGGTGACGTCTCCCTGGCTCTGCATCCACCGCTCCTCTGCGAGCTGGGACTTGGGGGAAACCTTCCCGGTGGGGGATGTCAGACAGCTCAGGGCCTCAGCCACAGGCCCTGGCTGTGGGAAGGAATCTGTGCGAGGCTCGTCTCGCATGAAAGCCTTTGTGGGCAGGATATTTCAGAGCCAACGTGGGCACGGAGTGTCCTGGAGTTTGTGCTGCTGGTGTTCAAAAGCTTGTCTTGTGGTGAGAAGTGTCTGCCGTCTGCCAAGACACTGAGAGCCCTGGAGGGGAAAATCTGTGTGTGCGAACCAGGAAAACACTTGCTGGTCTTTATTCTCTTATCCTGTAGGAAAAGATTATTCTCTTTTTCCTTTCTCTCTTATCTCCTGTCCAGAGCTCTCTGCGTTCTTGTTGGCAGGAGACTTTCAGCAGAGCTTCTTGTGGGACCTTCCCCCTGAAAAGCAGCTGGGAGAAGAGGGAAGATTTTCAGGGAGAGGTTTTGTTTCTGCTGTTACTCCCCAGGCCGTTGCTGGGCTGCAGGGTGGGGTGAGCCCTGCACTGATGGGTTTGTCCCAGCCTGGAGGTGCTCGGAAGGAGCAGGGAGGATGTGTTACCCCTCTGGGACTGATGCCACCTGGGGAAAGCTTTTTCGATTCTCCCACCTGGTAAGGAACCCTCAGTGAGCACTTCAGCTTGAGAAATACCCTGGAATCCACAGTTTTCCTGGGACAGCACAGCAAAGTGAGCTACTGGGGCAGTCAGGTTGGGCTCATAAGACCCATTTCTGGGTTCATGTCACCCATGGTCCATGCAGCTCCTGTTTCTGCGCGAAAAACCACCTGATACATTCTCTCGCTTCAGGATGGCACCGTGCACCTGATCTACGGGATCCTGGAGAAACCAGTGCATTCCCTGCAAGCCATCAACATCTCTGCCCTCCACGGGGGGCTGCAGAGGGTGCAGCTGCTCAAGCCCAACGTCAGCACCCCCGAGCTGCCCGGCGACATGAAGACCATGGAGATAACGGCCCCGGACGTCGTCATTCCCAGCCAGGAGACGACCTACTGGTGTTACATGGCAGAGCTCCCGGCAGGCTTCCCCAAACACCACATTATCATGGTAAGAGGCAGGAGAAGGGGCCAGGTCAGTAACTGTGTTCACGTCCTGCAAATGCCGTGTCACAGGGAGGCTTTCAGACCCAGACAGCTTCCCAAACAACGCCGTCCAGGCCCACCCCAGCAGTCAGTAGCATCCTCATGGCTCCTAGAGTGTCTCAGCAGGGAGGTCTCTTCCCACCTGGCACATCCAGCAGGTTCCAGGGCAGGCTCAGAGCTGACTCCCTGCAGAAGGGGCAGACCCACAGCAGGATTACGGCACACAGAGAGCCATGAGGAGAGGTACAGACATGGGAAACAAAGGAACAGGGCTGGTGAGAGCAGCGCAGAGCGAGCCAGGGTGGGAACTGGCTCCTAAAAGATGAGGCATAGCCCGAAAAAAAGAGAGTTACAGACATAAATGCAACTTGTGGGCATTGCCCAGACATGTTGCTTGGGCCACCTCCTGAAAGGAGAGGCAGAAACCTGCTGGCAACCCCGAGGAAAGGAGGAGCTGCTGGCAGAGCACCCAGCAGGTGTGGGGGTGGCTCAGGAGGTGACCTGGCACGTCCAGAGTCAAACCCACACCGCGGGGAGAAGGGAAACCGTCAGACACTGGAGCTGCAGCGAGCGCTCAGTGGTTTCGAGGGGAGAGACGGCGCTGCAAAGGAAGGCTCAGAAGGAGGATTTTCTCCCCAACAGATGGTGTGAAGTGAATCATCTGTGTGTAAGTAAGAAGTGTGTAACTCCTGATACCTTCCCGCTGCTGCAGATCACTTCTACAGCTGGCACTTTTAGCCAGAGCTGTTCCTCAGGCTTGAGTCACTCTCTCTACCCCGAATCCCCCTCCCCGTGCCCCAAGCAGCTGTTGGGTAGAAACGAAACCCAAGAGCTGCAGGCAGAGCTACAACAACACTGTCAGGACTCTCTTCAGGGAAAAGCAACATCCCCAGGGCCACCTCAGCCCTGCAAAACCGGTAAAGGACTCAGTCATCACAAAACAGACCAAGATTTTCTGGTCAGGTGCATTTGTTGTTGGAGAAAGGATGAGTTTTTTTCTCTGAGGGTTCTGTTGGGCTCTGGGTTGGTCCCTGAGCCAAAAACTAAATGTTTCCACAAGTGACCTAATGTTCCTTGGGCACTAATAACATGTGAGTTCCCCTTTGAAGCACCCAGATGCTTAACTCTGGCACAACCTCCTCCTGGGAGCCAAAATACGAGGTGAAAGCTCTTGTCCCTTGGTGCCTCACACCCAGAGCAACCTTCCCTCTCCATCCTGGGGCAGAAGCCGGTGCCGGGTCACAGACACTCCTGCCCTGGCTCCTCGCGGAGCCTGCAGGCCCCAGGGATGGGCTCTCAGTGTGCCCTCTCCTTCTGGGACCTGCTTTGCAGTACGAGCCGGTGGTCACGGCGGGCAACGAGGCTCTTGTCCACCACATGGAGGTTTTCCAGTGTGCGGCCGAGTTCGACAGCTTCCCCCGCTACAACGGGCCCTGCGATTCCAAGATGAAACCAGAGCGGCTCAACTACTGCAGGCACGTGCTGGCAGCCTGGGCCATGGGGGCACAGGTGGGTGTGACGGGGGACACGTCCCCCCTGGGTGACAGCTGCCCTTCCCGATCCCATTTTGGGATTGCCCCACAGGGGCTGCCCTCGCCCTGTTCTGTGCTGGGGTTTGGCTTCAGGCCTGTCTGACCTTCCCAGCCCGGTCTGACCTTCCCAGCCCCATCTGACCTTCCCAGCCCAGTCTGACCTTCCCAGCCCGGTCTGACCTTCCCAGCCCTGTCTGACCTTCCCAGCCCGGCCTGACCTTCCCAGCCCGGTCTGACTTTNTTTCCCAGCCCAGTCTGACTTTCCCAGCCCTGTCTGACCTTCCCAGCCCGGTCTGACTTTCCCATCCCCATCTGACCTTCCCAGCCCGGTCTGACCTTCCCAGCCCNGCCCGGTCTGACCTTCCCAGCCTGGTCTGACTTTCCCAGCCCAGTCTGACTTTCCCAGCCCTGTCTGACTTTCCCAGCCCGGTCTGCCTTTCCCAGCCCGGTCTGACTTCCCAACCCCATCTGACCTTCCCAGCCCGGTCTGACCTTCCCAGCCCCTCCTGGGTGTGTCTGATTTCCCAGCTCACCCCAGCCCTCCTCCTCTTTTGGTAAATCAGTGGGGTGGGACACTGGAACAGCTCCCCAGGGAATGGTCACGGGGCCCCAAGCCTGAGAGAGCTGAAGGAGCCTTTGGACAACGCTCTCGGGCGCTTGTGGGATTCCTGGGGCTGTCCTGTGCAGGGCCAGGAGCTGGAATTTGAGGATCCTTTTGGGTCCCTTCCAACTCGGCGTATTCTGTGATTCTGTGACAATACTTGGGTGTTGTGCCACTGCATCTGGAATGAGAGAAGCTTTTGGAAGCAAGAGCAGCTCTCCAAGCACGACCAAGGGCCCAAGTCACATCCCTCAGCCCATGGTGTGGGGCAGGATTATGCCCACACACTCCCTTGGGCTTTTCAGCCTTGTTCCCAGGAAAGCCACCCCTCTGCTCCCCTAACACCCTCCCTTCTGCTTCCAGGCTTTCTACTACCCTGAAGAAGCAGGTCTTGCCTTTGGTGGCCCAGGCTCCTCCAGATATTTGCGCCTGGAGATCCATTACCACAATCCCCTGGTGTTCAAAGGTGAGGGGCTGGGTGGTGCTGCCCGTTGCCTTCCCTGTTAGACCGTGGTCGGAGAGCTGGGGGAATTCCAGGGGAGGACTGACACCTTCTGGGGAGGCCTCTGGCCTAAATCACAGCCCTGTTCTCAACTTTGTGGAGAGCTGATGGTCCAGATCTGTCCCTGCAGGAAGAATACATTAAATTCCCACCTTTTCTGGTCTCAGCAAAGTCGTCCTCACTGAAGGCTGATGTCTGCGTGCCCAGAGGTGGGGAAGGATGCTTGGGAAAGGAGCTTGCAGGCAGAAAACTACCCCCACGGAGTTCCTGCAGGGGTGTGATCCAGGGCAACGCCAGCATTGAGCTGGGCTGTCTCAGGGGTCCCCCCACTTTCCACACAAGGTGGTGGGGCTGGCTCTGAGCTCAGAGCAAGAGTGGCAGCTGTGCCAAGCCACCAGAGAGACCAGGCTGGCTGGGGAGGGGGGGGATGTGGATGTTGTTTTCCTGTTCTCCCGCTTCGATAACATTGTCAGGAGACACATTGGAAAAAAAAAGAAGGATTCCAAACAACCCAGATTCTTCATTACCATAAAAACAAGCAGCTTCTTGACTACCCAAGTATATTTTTAGGAGGCCGGAGCATATGTACTGTGGATCAGTCATAGCACATTCGGCAACTCGAGAAGAAACACGGCTATAAATACGGAGTTCAGGTCTTCCATCATTTATCTGCTTCTGCCTGTTAACCAATAGTGTCTCCCCCGTTATTCTTATCCCTGGGTGGGCTCCAGCCTGGAGACAGGGAGTGCAGAGCTGGCCTGGACCCCTCCTGATCTACTGACCCCGCTCTTTCCCTCGGCCTGCGCGGCCTTCTGGGGTTTTGGGATGTGCCCGTTAAAGAAGCTGCAATGAGCCACATTCCTGAGGGAGTCCTCCAAAGCACTCCATGCTCTGTCCTGCCACTTTGGCCTCTCCAAAGGCACCCCTTACCTCACTCTCTTGGGACAGTTCAGCCTCAGGTCAGTGCCCTCTCCAGGGAACCAGGTGCATCTGGGGCCACTCATGAAGACTTGCACGAGAATCTGTGGGATTTAAAACAATTTCAAACAGATGAAGGAAGCTGCGAGCGAGAGGCTCCCCACGGCAGCACGGCATCATTTTTCACCTTTTGACCTTGTCACTGCAGTGACCTATCCTTGTCCTCTCGCCCCCCCAGGTCGCCGTGACTCCTCGGGGATCCGGCTGTACTACACGGCCACCCTGCGTCCCTACGATGCCGGAATCATGGAGCTGGGCTTGGTGTACACGCCAGTGATGGCCATTCCCCCTGGAGAGGACAACTTCATCCTCACAGGATACTGCACTGATAAATGCACCCAGCTGGTGAGTGCCATCCCCTCCAGCCTGGCTGCACCTCGGAGGAGAAAGGTTGCCTGTGGCTTTTCCCAGGTCCCAGGCAGCACCAATCTCCGGGCTCCCAATTCCAGGTTTTAAACTCACCGTGAGGTAGTGCTGGAAAGCAAAATCTGCTGTGTGCAATAAACAGAGAGCAGCTGGTTGGGATGCGCTGAATCCCCCTGGAAGCAGCTCTCCTGGGGAGCCATCTGCTCCAGCTCCCCGGGGTGCCATTCCCGTAAAACTCACTGCCGAGCTGGCCATGTCCCAGTGGTGCTTTCCCTCACAGGGATGGGAAAACTGGCTCCTGCTTGCAGCGAGCTTGCCAAGAGCTCTCTCGAAGATGGTTCCAAAGGGCCCACCTTGCTCTCTCAGGGAAGTTTTGGTGTGTGTTTTTGTAGGGCCTACCCGCAAGGAATGGTTTGGGCCACCACTGACGAGGGCAGGGAAGGAATGAGGATCTGGCTCAGCCTGCTCCTGCTGCCCCGAGGCGTTGGTTTGGCAGCAATGAGGGTCTGTCCCTCCACAGGGAGCTCAGTGAGATGTTTTTCCAGGGGTACAGTGATCTCCTAAACCCCATGTGAGAGCCAGAACAGGGACAGCGAGTTCCCAGCACACAGCAAGGGGATGTGAGGACGGGAAGAGGGACAGGGCTGGGCACGGGGGCTCGAGCTGTCCTTCCTCCTCCCAGGCTCTGCCCGCCGCTGGCATCCACATCTTCGCCTCCCAGCTCCACACGCACCTGGCAGGGAGGAAAGTGGTGACGGTGCTGTCCCGGGACGGGAGGGAGCGGCAGGTTGTGAACGCTGACGGGCACTACAGCCCTCACTTCCAGGTACAGGGGGCTGCAGGGGGCCCGGCTGGATGTCACGGTGCCACGGCACCGCTCTGATGTGTCCCCTTCCCTCCCCTGCCAGGAGATCCGCATGCTGAAGGAGGTGGTCGCAGTTTTCCCGGTGAGTTGCTCCAGAAACCATTACAACTTCCAAACAGGACATCCTGATCCCGTGGCCCTGAGTGCCCTGCCTCCTTCCATCACCCCATCCCATCTGGGCACTCCCGGGGGGGCTGCGGGAGTGAGGGTCCCGGGCTCTTATCTGCCATCTCCACGCAGATACTTTGGAGACGCCGGGCCCCCTCTCATACGGCACAGGACTGGTGTGTGGGCAGCCAGGAGCTAAATTAAGCTCCTAATTCAGCTGGGCTTCGTCTGGCAGAGGGAGGCTCCTCGGGGGGTGAAGATGAACCATGGTGGTGGCCCTTCTCCTCGCTCAATGGAAGGAGAGGAAGAGATTTGGCATCAGAGTGGGAGTGGGTGGGAAAACAGGGGTGGTGCCCCAGGGCTCTTCAGATGAGGAAGGACTTGGCTGCAAAGCTGAGGGCACCTCCTGGAGCTGCTGTGCCCCACGAGGCTGCTCAAAACACTCAGCACCCACTGGAACCATGCCCAGGGCTGTGCCCTGGGGTGTCCCCGTGGTCCCCAGCCCCGACTGTGGCGGGGAGGCTGTTGTGCCATCAAGTCAGCTCCAGATTTGGCACTTCAGACTGTTGCTAAGTGCAATTTTTAAGGTGCTTTCAACACTGCAGAAATTCTTAAAAAGCGAGGAAAGCAGGAAACACCATCCCTGGGATGCAGCCCTGGGGAATCTCTGCAGGGGGTGCAGGTTTAGCAATCTCCTGTGGGGTTGCAGGCAGTGCTGGTGGGCAAACGGGCTCCTGATATGGGGAGCAGGGATTTCTATGTGGCACACTCCCCAGTCCCTAAATTTTCCTGTGTTTGAACCCCCGCCCAGGGCGATGAACTCATCACCACCTGCACGTACAACACCGAGGACCGGAGCAGAGCCACCGTGGTGAGTGCAGGGGCAGCACCCCTGCCTTTGTGGGGCACCCCAGGGTGGGTCGGGGGCACCCCCAGAGTGGGCACCTGCACAAAGCCAGGCTGAATCACAGCCAGAAGCAAAGGGAGGGTGGGAAGAAGGGAGCTCACAAGGCTCTGCTGCCTGCAGCGGGGATGTGAAGGTGCTAATTGTGAAGTAGCATGTGTCACTCTAATTCCCATCACAAACTGTTCCACCGGGGATTAATTGTAATTAAAGAGAAGTGGCATTTTTTGACAGTGCATGTTATTTCCTTACATAGGCAGTGACAAAAAATTAAAAGAGCCTGTCAGAGGTACCATCAACAGGGACAAGGCTAAATATAGCAGAGGGATTATAGGAAATCTGCATTTTAATGTAAACCACACGGTCTAGCCTGGAAGTCTGTCCTTGCACAGAGGGCAGACAAGCAGAGAGCTGCCCATGCCAGGGCTCTGAAGGGGTGTGAATACCTATCTCTATCTCTCTAGATATCCAGATATCAAGATGTAGATAACAGATAGAGATTATAGATATAGATCCACGTGAGCATGTGTCTTGGTGTGAGACGGAGAGCTGCCGACTGCGCCAACTGCCGACTACGCCAATAAGTATTTGTGCCGGTTTGGCCAAAATCTAGTAATATAGCCCCTGAGAGAAAACCAGGTTGCAACCACCCTTCCCCCCAACAGGGTTCGGGAAAAAAAGAAATTTTTCCTCGAAGGAAAGTGAAAGAGATAAAAACTATTTATTTTAACAAACACACAGGAAAAGGATAATGATGCTAAATAATGGATTAAAACCCCTGCTATGGAGAGAAACCTGGGAAGATTTCAGAGTCCTTCTGTAGGTGTGGTCTCTCTCCTCCTTGGAGCTGGTCGGTGAGGGGGTGGGCCCACCCCCGGGCCTCGGGGAGAAAATTCTCCTGATGTGTTCTGATGTTGTTGAAACAGTTCAGAAGAGAAGAAGGGAAAAAAAACCCAAGTCCCAGGAAACAAAATTCAGCTCTCCGTCTCACACCAAGAGGGAAAAAAACAAACCAGCTGGCTGAAGAAAAAGCAAGCAGGGTGCTCCATCCGTGCCTTCCGCAGCCAGACAACACTGAGGAGTGTAATCTCTGTGTCCTTGAGAAGCTGCTTTGGAAAGTTCATCCGGGTTTTTTTTTTCAAGCTCAGTTTAAAGGCACAGAAAAGGCACAATATTACTTTTTGGGCATAGAGCATGATAGGGGATACACATGATAGAGTCACCCCAAGACAGCGTGCACACAGGGCTGTGAGCTCTGTGCCCCGCTGCCCTGCCAGCCAGACCCCGCTTCCATCACCTTCCTGCCTCTGCCACAGGGAGGGTTTGGCATCCTGGAAGAGATGTGTGTGAACTACGTGCACTACTACCCCCAGACCCAGCTGGAGCTGTGCAAAAGCGCTGTGGATCCAGGCTACCTGCACCGGTACTTCAACCTCGTGAACAGGTAAAGAGCCCCTGCACAGCGGGGCTGGGGGGACAGGGAGCTCTGGTGAAAAAACCAAACCCAGAGTTTTGAGGATGTCTGTGTAGTCAGAGCCACCAGAAAGGGAGAGCAGTCCCAGGGAGGGACTTCTCAGCGAGAGTCAGTGTGTGGCCAAGTGCGTAAATGCAGAATATTCCTTGTAACCCAAGGCGGACACCAAGGATCCGCGCCAGAGGAGGAGGCTGCACCCCATCCACCCATGAGGAGAGGGGAGATGCTGACCTTGCGTGGGGTGTCCTACCCACGGGCCGGTCCCAAATCCTGCCCTGCAGGTGCTGGCTGCTCCAGGCTCTCCCTGTGCCCAGCGCCCACCTCGGAGCCGTTCCAGGTCGCCGTTCAGGCAGGGAGGAATTAGTCACAGGCAGCGCTGCAAGGGGACAGCACTGCTGGGTTTCAGCGTGGCCTTTCTCCTGCCCAGGTTTAACGATGAGGAGATCTGCATGTGCCCACAGGTCTCTGTCCCACAGCAGTTTTACTCCATCCCCTGGAACACGTTCAACAGGGATGTGCTGAAATCCCTCTACGGCTTCGCTCCCATCTCCATGCACTGCAACAAATCCTCCGCCGTCCGGTTCCCGGTAGGTACAGCCTCACTCCCAAAGCTTCCCGACAAAATTCCCGGGTGTAGGGTCAGGTCTGCGGTGCTCGGGACACATCCAAAGCCGGCAGGCTCAGGGCAGGGGGCTGGAGCTGCCAAGAAATCCCTGGCATCAGCAGGACACAGAGCCCAGCCCAGCCCTGTGCTCAGACAATACATCTGGAGCCCACCGTGGTTGCTCCCAGCCAGATCCAATTAGGAGATGCATTTGCATAAAGTGATTTGGAGGCTGCTTTTGCTGGGTGTTAAAGCAGGGCCAGATCCAAGGAGAAACGTGAGGTGGTTTTTAGGATTTTGGCAAATCACCCCAGGTCCCAGCAGAGCGAGCTCATTACGCACAGCATCTGTGCAGCCTCCGAACGTGGTGATCCAGCAAAACGTGAAGGGTAAAGGACTGGGAGGTCTTTAAAATAAAAACAGGCCCAGTGATGAGGGACGTGACGATGATGGTGATGAAGATTTAAAACCACTGCTGGCATCAGCCTCCAACGCTGTTTATCAGTGTAATAAATTTGGATGATACCCTGTTCCTGGATCCAGTGCTGTCCACTGCAGTGCAGGAGGATGCTGAGCTGATTGCAGGGATGACCATCAGCTTTCTGCCACGGTAAACTCCCTTTAGCAAAGTTTCACTCTGGAGTGGGCAGAAACCTTTCCAGTTTTCTGGAACTGGACACCAGGCACCTCTCAGGGACAGAAGCGGTGCAGAAGTTTTGTGCAGCAGCAGAATTATGAGTTAAACCTCTTAATTTATGACCCAGACAACTCCCTTGATTTCAGAGAGATCTGGGGAGCTCTCAGGAAGGGACTGGAGCAGGGCAGAGCTGATGCTGGCACAAAGTGGGTCACGAGCATCGCAGCGAGGGCGAAGGAGCCTCCGCTCCGCTGGTGTTTCAGAGCGAGCCCGACTTGGAGACGTCTCATTTATTCCATACTGTTTCTGCCAAGAGAAAAGCACCAGCTTCTAATTAAGCTCATGTTTTTGCAGTTCAGTGATCCCAAATCTGATGATTTCTGGAAGGAACTGAGTGCTGTTAATTATCGAGCCAAATCTCAAGGCACCACTTGTGAGCGGCAGCGGGGACGGTGCCGTCCCCAAGTCCCCGGCACCCGCAAGGGCTCGCGTTAAACTCTCTCTGTTCAAATTCCCACTCGAAAGCACTGAAGACAACAACTGTCGAGATGCTCCATGTGCCTTTGATCTCTCCAAAAAGCAGGCTCAGGGTTCAGGATGTATCAGCAGGGCAGACGCCGCAGCAGATGGGCTCGGGGCTGGAGCTGAGCCCTGGAGCAGGCGCACCCTAAAGATGCTTAACTGCTCCCCTAAGCCATAAGGGCACAGGAGAGGAGTTGTTTCTCCAGCTGGTGCTCCCCTGCAGTGCTGTCCCCTCTCTGGTCACTCCCCATGAGCTTTGGAAAGGTCCCTCCATCCCACTCCATCTTTCCCCAGGGTTTTCCCGCTGCTGGTGCAGGCTCTGGCCCGTTTCGCTTGACATACCAGGAGAAATTTCAGCTGAAAACATAAATTCCACTTTCATCTCGCTGATGACTCACGGCTCTACCTCTCCTCTCCAGACCTCCCTCCTCCTCCTCGCACTGCGGCTCAGCCTCTCGCTGACATTTCCGCATGAACACGCAGCCGGCAGCCGAACCGGAGCATCGCCGCCCCGGAGCTGAGCCCCCCGTGCCCTCCCAGCCCCTGCCCACGTCTGCACCGGCCACCAGGCCAGGCCAACGTCACATCTGAGTTAGATCCTGCTCAGCAGGCTCAGCCCCGGGCACTGCCTGCACCTGGCAGGTTGCTCTTTGCAGGAAGCATCCCCAAGACAAGGTGCCTCCACGATGCCCAGAGCTGGGGGGATTTGTCCTGGCCGTGGTCACCGTGAGCCGTGACGGCTGTGACAGCCCTTCCCCGGCTCTGCTCTGTGGCTCCACAGCCAGGCTGCTGCATCCTTCCTGCTCCACGGGCACATCCATGCAGGAAATTCCTGCCAGTAGCTGGTAGGGAGCGTTTTCCAGAGCATGGTGGGCCTGTGGGACTCCCTGGTTTGAGCTGTCTCCCCCTGATTTGGCAGGTAACGCTTCTTGGGGTGGAAACTCCCCAGCTGGAATGGGTTTGTGGAACATGGAGCACCTCAGACGTCTGCGCCGCTGAGGGGATGTGTAGGTGCTTCTGCACTAGGAATAATTAGTGATGCCTCACGAGAAAACACCCAGATTTGGGCTAAAACCACTTCAAACATTAAAGCTCACGTCATTTCTCTGAGCAGGCAGAAACACCGAGCCTCCAAGCACCTGCAGGCCCGCCGTGGTCTCAGGGTGCTGACCTCTCTTGCAGGGCGAGTGGGAGAAGCAGCCGCTCCCCAGCATCACCGAGAGGCTGCCGGAGCCCGTCCCTCGCTGCCCGCCCGCCCCGGGGCCTCAGCCCGCTGCCCCCGTGCCCCTGAACCTGGGCCGGCTCCGGAGGGACTGACACGGTGCTGCCAGCAGTCCGGGAAGCGCCTCCAGGCAGGAGCATCCGTGGGGAACATCCCGTCGCGCTGCCCACGCCGCGGTGCCAGCCGGCGTCCTGGCCCTGCCTCCGGAGGGGATTCGGCCTCGTGAGCCGGGGTTCAGAAAGTCCTCCGGGGATGGGGAGCGCTATATTTAGTGCGTGATTAGCAATCCTGGCTCTGAGTAATGCTGCTTCCCACCCCCGGAATAATAACGGCGAGGTTCGCTATTGTGCCGAGCCCGGAGCGGGGGAAAGGAGCTTGTTTTCCCGCGGGGAAACTGAGGCACGGAGCAAAAGAACGCGTGGGAGCGGCATAAAAGCCTTGCCGGTGTCCCACGGTCCCGTCTAGCTCGGGATGGCTCCGCAGGTGCCCCCCCACGCTGGCAGCTGTGGCAGGGAAGGATGGAAGGACAGAGGGATGGAGGGGAGCCTCAACACCCACCCAGCACTCCCCTCCCTCTCGCAGGAACTGCAGCTCCCCACCACACTCCTTCCCCCACTCCTCCATGCTCGGAATTATTCTCTTCTGATGCCACCAGATGCCAATGGCTGGGAACAAACGATGCCTCTGGGATGGGGTTTAGGAAAGGGGAGGGGGGGGAAGGGGAATGACAAATCCTTTGTCAGGAAAAATTGCTCCATTAAATATCCAAATGGAAAATAAATTGCTTTTCGCTGTTGAGCTCCAAAGGGAGAACGCTCAGGAGGAGCAGAGGAGAGGCTGGAGGTGCTGCAGGAGAGTCCATGTCCATCCCAGCTTGGTGCCTGTCCCTGCTGCCCTGGGACAGGTGGGATCCAGGCCAGGTGGCCCCCAAATTTCCTTCCCAGCCACCTTGAGTGTAAGGAAAACCTCAGGTCAGAGCACTGCGCACCAGAAAAGCCTTTCTGAAGCAAAACGTGATGTTCCAGGCACAGAGTGGATCCCTGGCTTGGCAGGGAGGCAGAATGCTCCTTCCCTCAGAACTGGACCACAGCCGCTCCTCCCCTGCCCTCCGCCTGCCAGAGGGAGGGCAGTCACCTCCTATTCAAGAGGAAAATTCATCTCAATCTTGTTTTTTAATGTTTTCAGCAAAGCCAAAGCATTTCAGAGTTCACGCTCTTGCCCGTGGCGCTCGTGGCACGAGGGTAAGGAGTTGAAATCAGCTCTAAAGAGGGTATGACCCAAGCAAACCTAGTCAAGGGAAATAAAGGGAAGAGCAGGGAGTGAGATTATTTCTCCAGGCAGGTGAAAGCTTCGGCAGAGAGCCCAGCGAGGGGACCAGAGCAAGGGATGGTGACGGGGACGGGCTGGGAATTGCCGATCCTTCCCTTCAGTCCAGGCCTTGTGCGTGTGAGGCAAAACCTTCCCTGCTGCCCCCCAGGCTGGCTCTGAGCTGCCAGAGGCCGCAGGGGTTTGAGCTCACGGCTCAGCCTCTGCCAGCATCCCCCTCTCTGTCGGGAGCTAAAAGGAGCCACCTCCGAGGTGACCTTCGGGAAGATGCCACAAGGGACGGGGGAGCTGCCAGCGGATGCGGCCAAGGGCAGCTGTGGGGTCGGTGCCCCCGCTGGCCGCCTTACACCACAGCTTGTGCCAGGAGCAGCCCAGAGAAGCTGTGGCTGCCCCTGGAAGTGTCCGAGCCCAGGTTGGGCAGGGCTTGGAGCAACCTGGGATAGTGGAAGGTGTCCCTGCCTTGTGGAACCCATGGAATGAGGTGAGCTTTAAGGTCCCTTCCAACGCAAAGCATTCCATGGTTCCATGATTTTATGACACACAAACAGCACTGGCAGAGCAGGACCCACAGCGTGAGCCTGGACAATGACCCTGCTCTCCTGCCCCTCCTCAGCCCCCACCCCAGCACGGAGCCCCAGGGCACAGCCAGGACGAGGTGACACCCATGGGAGTGGGGACGGATGCAGCAAAGGACCGGAGGGACGGCAGGTTTGGAGTCCCTCCAGCTGTAATAACAGCAGAGTTAGTTTAAAAAAAATTCATTTCCAGGCAGCGTGAAACGACATTTGGGGGGAAAGAGTCTCCAGCAAAGTCAAAAATTGATACCACTTCATGTGCAGGGAGAGCAAACACTGTTTGCAGGCCAGTGAACCCGGGGAAAACAATTACTGCTGCGGTGGCACCGCTTCGCTTGGAGAGCAGAGCGAGCGACGGAGTCTTTGGACTTTTTGGAATCTCTTCCTCCTCTCCCCCCTAATTCGACCCAAATTTACTTGAGGAGTTCCAGGCAGGTGCCCGGCTCTTGAAGCTGACCCTGGAGCCAGCTGGGGCACGCGGGGGCCGGGAGTTCAGCCGGCAGCTCCTCTTCCCTCTCGGCATCCACAGCAGCCTCAGTAAAAGCCCTTCACGCGTTTGTTGTCGGGGTCAAACGGGGACTTGGTGTGAGCTCGGGCCGGGAAGGTCACTCCCATCCGCTCCAGCTCGTAGCTGCCACTCTTCACAAAATCCAGGGAAACCTGCAAGGCAGAGCCGTGGAAAAACCCCTGTAGGGCGCCAGCATCGCAGCTCCATCCCCAGGCAAGCTCCCACTCGCCCCACAGATCTGCTCCCTGCACAAAACCCAGCTCTGCCATCCCAAGAGGATGTGCGGAAAGGAGGAAAAAAGCTGCTGAAAGCACTGTTAAAAAAAAAGAAATAATCAGTATTTGAAATTTTTTAGGTTTCCTTTTTCTCCCTGTGGAGGTATATGATGGAAAGGGAAAAGGGGAAAGGAAAGGGGGAAAGAAAGGGGAGGGGAAAGGGAAAAGGGAGAAGGGAAAAAGGAGAGGAAAAGGGAGATGGTGAGGGAAAGGAAAAAGGAAAGGGAAAGGAAGAGGGAGAAGAAGAGGAAGAGGAGGAACATTCATCACTGGGAGAAAAGGGGGTTCCCAGGGGCAACTGGCCCCCAAACCCACTTGCCCTGGGGCTCCTGCAGGGTTGCAGGATGAAAAGTCAAGGCAAGCAAGAGCAGGAGTCACAGCACACACACAGCTCTTGGCTGGCACAGAGACAGGCCCTGGAGGTGCCACCCCAGCCTCCATCCCCACACTGCTTCCCTGCCCTCTGCCCACAGCACGCCGCTTAATGAGGGCACCTGACTGATTATCCAGGAGCCTCCCAGGGTTAATTAAGAGCCTGGCCTGCTCCTATTGGCCACTGCTCCCTACGACGTGAGTTAATTCACTATTGCAATTAAATATTTGGCTGCAATTAACACCCGAGGCAGCCCTTGAGCCGTGCTGGGACCTTACACAGTGACAGTGGGTGACACCAGCTTTGCCACCGAGCCGTGACATCCCTCACCTTGCAGCCTGCACGGGGGAGCTGCTGTCCCACCTCCCACCCCAGGTTTGTGCCGCTGCAGGGAGGGAGGCACAGCCATCACGGGGGTCTGCACTCACCGGGCCCCCCGCGGGGTCACGGATGTAGCCGTAGGCGATGGTTTTGTCGATGGCAAATCCAAAATCTGCCCGGCGGATGTGGCCGACCACCTTCCCGTCCCTCCAGACCGCCTCCAGGCCGAACATGGGCACCTTCCTGCGAGGCACGGCCAGAGCTGCCACAGCAGAGCCCCACCACGGGGCAGAGGGGTTTGGGGGGACCCTGGCTCTGCCCCAGGCCAGCCCTCCCACTGCCCACAGGCTCATTCACCTCTCCCTGCTGAACCCCAACTCCCTCCAGCCCAATTTACAAAGCCTCCCGCTGCTCCGGGCGAAACAAGATCGACCCCGTCACGCCGCCTGCAGCTCCCATTAAACACCCACCAGGGAATTTGCGGCGGGATTTAAATTGGAGGTGGAATTAGAGCACGGAGAACAGCTGAGCTGGCTCGCAGCCCAGCCCCACGTGTGGCCAGGTGTGGCACCTGTGTGTGCGTGCACACAGGGCCGGCTGGGCTCGCTGCAGGTGCTGCTCCAGGGGTGGTCCCGGGCTGGGAGCTGCGGCACGGAGCAGACCCAGCAGGGTACTCACTCCTCCGTGGTGAAGCACACGAGGCGGCGGAAGATGCCCTTGGCTTTCTGAGCCTCCACAGCCTCCCGGCCCAGGAAGGGGATGCTGGACTTGAGCTTGCAGGTGAAGGCCAAGCCTGCTTCTAGCGGGGTGTCATCGGGGCGCAGGTCCGCGTGCCAGTGCCGGTACCCTGCAGGGAGCAAGCAGGGTCACCCGCTGGTCCCTGTCACAGCGGCAGGACATCGAGACATCACCCCTGCCCCCTGGACACCCGCTGCCCTTCATTCGCTTGGCCCTGGATAAAACACCCTCGAGAGGAGCCCAGACAGCGGAAGTCTCAGCATTCTGAGACTCTGCCGCGCCTCCGGTCACACTGACCCGCCCTGAAACTGGGAAAAGCTCTTTGCTCCAGTTCCCCCGCTGCAGGAAAAGCAGAGAGTGCTGCTGGAAGGAGGAAAGGACCTTTCTCGATGCTGAGGCTGTCGATGGCTCTGTAGCCGGCGTTGGCGATGCCGTGCCGGGCTCCCGCCTCCATCACCGCCCGATAAACCTTCACACAGTCAGCCCGGGGCACGTGCAGCTCCCAGCCCATCTCGCCCACGAACGACAGCCTCATGGCACGCACCTGCAAAGGCACGAGGTCAAACATCCCTGCGGTGGCGCTGGGAGAGGCCACACGCTGCCATGCCAGGGGAAAAGCCAGCTTTGCCGGGGAACCTTGTGGGGACCTTGTGGTGGAAGGCCTACCAGTGCTCTCCCTCATGCACCACGCCAGGGTCAGGCTGAATTTCTCATCTCTGGACGACCCAAGCCTGGCACCTCAAACCCAGCTACCGTCAGTGCCAGTGGGCAGAGGTGGCTGCTGGCAGCGTCCTCTGGCTACGGATTCCAGGGCCGGGGTTGGATGTGGTGCTCCAGCTCCAGCCGAGCTTTTGTCTCCCTCTGCTGATCCATTGAGACAGGGAAGCTGGTGCCCAGCAGGACTGTCCTGCTTTTGGGGCACTTCACGGCTGCTGGCCCCGGAGGTGTTCCCTTCTTGGACAGTGCTCCCACAGCAGAGGCACCCAAAGGCTCCCGGGCAGGGGCTGAGCCCGGTGTCCTGACCCACATCCCACTCCCACCAGGAATGCTCAGGTTTCCCCACGGAGGTCGTGTCCCAAAGCTGTGCTGCCAGACCGGCTCCTCACCAAATGCACGAAGCTCCAAGGAGGACTGAGCAGATCGGCACGAGGGACTCAGAGCCTCTCCAGGGAAGCCTCGTTGCCGGGGATGGAGCCGGCCTGCAGCCCCAGGGAACAGACTGCCCTGCCCGTGTTCCCCCAGCTCCTCAGCCAGCCAGCCCTGCCTGCACCCTCCTGCTGTCCCCACGAAACCGTCTCCATTCCCAAAGCTTTCCAGGCCGGCTGGGACCACCCCAGCTCAGGCACCTTCCCTGGAGACAGCCCTTGAGCCTGAGCTGCCTTTCCCTCTGATTCATCCCGTTGTACTTCTCCACTTCCTCCCCCACAAACCCCCTCTGGTTCATCCCTTCAGATGCACATCCACTGCAAAGGCAGAGCTCGCTTTGGGAGAGAGATTTAACTCCAGAGTTTCGCTCTGGATTGTGACCTGGCCTTTTAACAAAGCAGTTTCCAGCTCAGAACGTGCTTCCAGGCTGGTTCTGGTGCCCTCGGGGCTGGCCTGGCCATGCTGGCTCCGGGTGCGGTTGGGGCAGAAGCTGCATTTTGCCATTTGCTGAGCTCTGGTGCCAGCTGTGCTCTCCAATCCCGGGGACAAATGCAAACAGACACCAGCAGCTGCTGCCCGGAGCAGGCAGAAGTGCCCAAAGGCTGCCTGGGCTCTGTGCTGCCAGCATGGCCAGGGGGCACGGCTGGGAACCCAAATCCATTCCTGCTTCCCCAAGCACAAAAATCAGGTCCTCAGGCAGAGTTTAAGGCAGCTCGTAAGAAGCTTTAACCTCTGCAACAGGACTGGGGAGGGAGAAGGAACACACAGGATGGGGAATTCATTTTGGGACATTGCTCCAGGATTGGCTCCTGGCACAGCCCCGCAGCGGGGCACAAGGGCTGGTGATCCCTTCCCCAGGGGCACAGGCACAAGGGGCTCAGAAAAGCCTTTTCCTCTACACAAAGGTATCATCTCATTAGGGAACATCCAGGGCTGAGGCTGCTGCGAGCCAGCTTCCATCTTCATTGCAGCAGGAGGTGCTCCGGGGATTGACAGGCAACTTCCCGGCTCATTAACCCCGGCTGTGACTGCAGCTAGAGTGCTCTTTACAACCAAGAGCAAGTTACTCCCGGGAGAAACTTCCCCTCAAACCACCAGTGCTCGGTGGGGATGAGCATCCCGGCAGGAGCAGTGCCCCACAGAAAACAGGTATCCCTGGAAAATTGGGGTGCCAGTGATCAGCTCTGCACAGGGAAGGACTGGGGTGCCCCCACGTGTGGGTACCCCAGGCAGGATTCGCATCCCACCACGGAGGGGAATGCCGAGGGCTGGACTCAGCAGCTTTGCTGGATTCCCAGAGGAACAGGTCTTTCAGCTGGAGCTGTGAAACAGAATCAGTTCCTGGGTTTTTGTGCAGCGGTTCAAAAGCGTTCTGAGTACCGTAGAACAGGAAAACCTGAACTCTCCCCTGTCTCCAGCAGTGAGATTCAAAGGGGGACCTTTCTCTGCTGTTCCATACAATGAGAGACTCTATATATAAACTCACAAACCAATCCATAATTTCCAGAGCCATTAACACTGCTGGAACTCTCCTTTGACTCCAGCAGATTTTGTTCAACTACTGAGTTAATGCAGGAAAATCTCAGTGATAACTTTTTTAAGATGCTGGGTTCAGTTTAATCCCCCTGGAAGGCGATAATATCAGGCGAGGCTTCAGCCTGCTGCCCTGAGAAATCCTCCCACTCTAATTCCGGCGTGGGATGGAGTCCCTGGTGTTCATTGTCCCGTAGGACAAAGGAGACCTCCTGAAGGGTGGCCCTGGCAGCAGGCAGGGAGTCCCCTCCCAGCCCACACCCCTCAGGCAGGAAAGCTTTCCTCTGTCCATCAGGGAGTTTACACTCCAAAGAACCCACAAAACCTCTGCCAGCCCTGTCTCCCTGGAAGGACGGGATTATTTTTTACAAACTTGAAGTGAAACGCAAATAAACTCATCACAGGAACATTTCTACACCCTTCCCGGGGGATAAGCAGATTATTACAAGATGATATCAGCATGCTACAGGCTGACAAGGGAGGGTGTGGGGAGGATTAACGGAGACTCAAATCCAACCCTTTGGACAACCTGCACCAGCGGATTGGCTTTGAAGTCCCCCAGGCCTTTGGAGTGTCCCTCCGAGGGACACTGGACTCGCTGTGGGTTGAGCTGTTGGGCACCCAAAGGCCAAGGTGCGCTCCTGGAGATGGCTTGGAGATTAATCTGACTCGGGCAAACTCTGTGCCTTAGTTAAACCACCTCAAGGCCTGGCCAGGCTCTTGCTCACAAATCAAGACGCTCTAATTTGATTTAGCAGCAATCCCTTCAGCAGGCAGCTGCAGGCGAATTAAAGCCATTTTCATTCTGAATGAAAAGTGGCCGCACGTGGCTTAACCCAATTTCCTTAACATCCAGCCTGCTGCAGCTCCCGGCTCTCCTGCTGCCTTTTGTGAGATTTACTGCTTCACCTTCACCTCCTTCATCCCCCAGCAGGCACCAGCCCGAGAGCCAGAGCGAGTCCTGGGCACGGTCCCTCCTCCCAGCCGGCTCATCCAGCAGGAGAGGGATGCTCTGGGATCAAGGCCTGCCCAGGCTTCCCATGGGAAGGACGGGGTACAAACTCCACCCTCTCTTCCAAAGTGTTTTTGCAGCCACAGGAATATTTCACGTGGGATAAACATCACTGAGAAACCGAGGCAGAGTTTCTCGGGGAAACCTTGCAAAAGCTTTTCCCCGATACCAAACTTGCCAGCAGCAGGTTTTCCCAGGACGTTTCTCCTTCGAGAAAATGACACTTCGTGGTCACCAACCCTTCTATTTAGGATGTATCAAGCAGGCTCAATCAGCAGCTTCAGGGCATATGCGAGCCCCAGAGCCTGGGCAGAAGCAGGATGATCTGTGCCTGCACAGGAAGCTTAGGGCTGTCAGGCTTCTGCTGTGATCAAACACAGCGGCTCCCAGGCTGCCCAGTCCCTACTGCCGGTACCTGATGAGATTTGCATTAAATTGTCCCCATTTTTTTATGAGGAGGGGGAAATGGAAAGTGTCTGCAGTGTCAGGCAGATCTCATCACCGGTGCTCACCCTAATCCGTGGAGGCGTCTCTCGTTCCTCTGGCATCGCTGCAAAGCCACGAGTCACCCCGTCCCTTCCCCAAGCTCAGCCCAGGCTGTGGCACCTCTGGGAGGGCTGGGAGAGCGGGATGGCACCTGGCAGGCAGTCAGGGAGGGGAACACCCCGTTCCCACTCTGGGTTTTGGCCTTTCCTGACAAAAACCACAACAAAACCTCTCTGCAATAATGTGGAGGCACATTGCTACCAGAGGGAGATGGCACAGGGTGCCCAGAGAAGCTGTGGCTGCCCCTGGATCCCTGGCAGTGTCCAAGGCCAGTCTGGACGGGGCTTGGAGCAACCTGGGATAGTGGAAGGTGGCCCTGCCTGTGGCAGCGGGGTGGAATGAGATGAGCTTTCAGGTCCCTTCCAAGCCAAACCAGTCTGGGATTGTACTCTTGGCTGTGCAGGCTGGTGGGTGCTCAGAGCCCAGAGCTCCCTGGGAGCTCGAGGAATGGCCCCTTCCTACCTCGCATCCTGCAGCCGTGGTGATTTTGTGTGTGGAGAAGGGGAAGGCCTCGTTGCTGAGGTCGGTGTCGAGCACTTCTTGGAGGACAACACGGCTGTGGGGAAACAGCAAAGTGGGCGCAGTGAGGGGACTCAGTTCCCAGCCTGCCCTAAAGGTTATCCCTAAAACTTTCTCCCTCATCTTGCTGGCAGGACAGACTTCTCACTCCAAAGAGGAGCTGAGGTGGCTGATGTGCAGTGCTGAGGGAACCTCAAAAGACATTTCAGTTCCATGGACAATGGAGTGTTACCCCAGCCGGATCAGCGCTCGTTGTCGTGGGGCTCACACCTACCCCTGCCCAACATGGGCACCTGCACCTGAGGCAAACCCCTCTCCATCCCTGCCTCCATCCCTGCATCCCTCCCTCCATCCCTGCATCCCTCCCTGCATCCCTGCATCCCTCCCTGCATCCCTGAATCTCTCCCTCCAACCCTGCATCCCTCTCTCCCTCCCTGCATCCCTCCCTCCATCC
>VZTD01005030.1:293269-307251 GCA_013397725.1 Rhagologus leucostigma
CCTCCCTCCATCCCTCCCTCCTGCTCTCCATCCCTGCATCCCTCCCTCCACCCCTGCATCCCTCTCTCCATCCCTGAATCCCTCTCTCCATCCCTGCATCCCTGTCTCCATCCCTGCATCCCTCTCTCCATCCCTGAATCCCTCTCTCCATCCCTGCATCCCTCTCTCCATCCCTGAATCTCTCCCTCCATCCCTGAATCCCTCTCTCCATCCCTGCATCCCTCCCTCTATCCCTGCATCCCTCCCTCCACCTCCCCACGGTCAGGTTGCAGGGAAGGGGCCACACCGCTCACCTCAGAGGGCCCTGGATGCTCATCATGCCCAGCTCCTCGGAGCAGTCGAGGAGTTTGCACTGGAATTTCATGTCCTGCAGCACGGTGGTGATGTGGGACCAGTTGTGCTGGGCCACGGCCCCGCCGATAGCCAGGTAGTAGCCGTCCCCTGGAAAACAGCCCCGGCAGCCTTTCAGGGCTGAGAGTGCTGGGCTGGGCTGGTTCTGCTCTGCAGAGCCTGAAGTGCAGCTCTGAGCCTCTCCAGTCCCGGGCGGGGACTGCCAAAAAAAGCGGGGATTAAAGAGTAGTGGGATTAGGGAAGGCTTTGGGGCTCTGCTAACTGCTTTTTGTGGGGCTCGGCACAGCGAAAACCATTAAAAGTGAAAGTGTGTGCGAGCATCACGGGAGAAAACTCCTTGAGACCGACAGCACTTTTGTCCCAGCACAGAACAGAGCCTCAAGTGTGGAGGGAGCTGTGAGCTCCAGGTGGGAGCAGGGAATGCTGCAGTGACCAGCCCATAACCAGCGTGGGGATTGTACTACACACAAGGAAGAATTTCATCTCCTCGGCAATCCTGGGTGGAAAAATCCCCAGGGATGGCGTTTGAGAGCCGACTAATTTGCAATCAATCTTCCCTCTGTCTTTCCTGCCGCTACGAAATTGCTCTCTGGTATTCTGTCATAATGATAGTAAGTGCAGCCACCTACTGTAATTGGAAAAATAGACTTTGCTGTGATTAAACTCCTCCAGCGCCCGACACAGCCCGCAGCTCTGCCAGCTACTTCCCACCCCGCTTCCTGTGCCAGGGTCCCAGACAGGAGGGAAGAAGGATTCTCCCACAAGGAAGGGAAAAAAAAAAATCACTGGCACCCCATGCTGCTGGGACAAACGGGGTGAGATTACCCCACAGCACACCTGAAGGTGACACAGCGTGGGGACAGGGCTCTGTGGCACCGGCCAGCCAGTGCACACCCTGTGCTTGGCCAGAGCCGAGCTCGGCATCCTCCTCCACAGCTGCCTAATGCCATTTCTGCCCCCAGGGCTGCTCTGCTGCCTTTCAGTCCCCCTTAATTGCAGCTGATAAGGGCTCGGACAGAGGTCAGAGCCGCCAGCCGGGGCTGGACAAACCCAATAACGGCGATGAGCAGTGCAGGGCCCCGGGGACAGGGGCCGTAATCGGGTTACGGGGACCGGTGGATAGAGGTGGAAAAAGCCAGGTGGCTGCCATTAGGAAAATGCAATCACCCCCGTGCCTGCAGCCCCTCCGGCGTGGCAGGGGTGGAGGAGGTGCTGGAACGAACCCGCCCGGGACTGGAAAGGTCTTTGTGTGCATTGACACAGCGGAAAAGGCAGCGGGAAGGGCTGGGAACTGAACGCAGACAGCGCCTGCAGAAACCCTCCCCGCTCCAGCATCCCCGGGCTCAGGCCTTTACCTTCGAAAGCTGGGGCCAGGGGGGAGCCCGGCGCCCCGGGGCTGATCCTGCTGACGGTCAGGTCGCTCTCCACGCCGCCCTGCCGGTTCAGCATGCAGGTGTACACGGTGGAGCCTGCGGGGCACACGGGCACCGCTGCCCATCAGCCAGCCCCGGCACGGAGCCGTGGGGCGGAGGGAGGCGGGCAGCAGGAAAATGTGTTTTCCCCATCATTAAACCATCCGCCTGGCTTTGCCCTGACCGACCCTGGCTGTGCCAGCAGCAGGAGGGGGAAAGGAACGGTGCTTTTTCCCCTTTGCTGTGTGAGGAGCTGAACTTGCATCCTTGGAAATGCCGCTTCGGGAAAGGGGACGAGGAACCACAGCTGGCGAGGGCTGAGCTTGATCTACTCCAGCACCCACCGCAGCTCCAGATGTGAGCCACAGCTGGAGGCAGAGGGAGACCCCTCCCTCATCCCCGAGCTCAGAGCACTGAGCCCCTTGTGCAAACGAGGCAGAACCCAGACTCGGGTGAGGACAGGGAGAGCAGCCTCTCCCACGCGCTTCCCATACCCTCTGCAAAGGCAGCACTGAAAGGAAAAGCCAGCCCGGGTTCCCCTGGGGTGTTCTGGGGTGTGATTTCCCCGGCAAAACGAGGAGCTGAGCCTGTACCTGGAGCTTTGCTCACATCAGCACTGAACAGCCAGTCGGCTGCTTTTGTAGCTTCAGGTCCGACCAGGTAGAATTTCCCAAAATAAGACATGTCGAAGAGAGCCAGGGCGTTCCTGCACGTTAGACATTCATTCTTGATCTGCAATTAAAGCAAACACGGCGCTGAGGCTGAGCCACGCTCTCAGCCCACAAAGGGAAGCACAAATCAAACCGTTTATGTAACGGGAAATGCTACCTGGACACTGGCCTGGTGCCTTTAAAGGCTGCACAGCCTCAAAACGCTCCTGAAAGGATCAGGTATTCGCTGGAGCGAGCCTGACAGGCCATCCCGAGTGCCTGATCCCATTCCTTACCTCACTAACTCGCTGACAGTTAGCATTAATAACACCTAAATTTCATCAAATTGAATTTTTTTCCCCCAAGCTGGTCTCAACACTTCAGGAAAGCGGCAGCATAATTCCCACGGCCTCTCCCCTGAGGTTTCTGAGCACGGGCCGCATATTTCTCTTAATATTTTTGGAACATTTTTCCCGGTTTCGGAGCTTCCCTTCCCTCTGAGCATCACCAAATCCACCCAAAGCAGCCCCGCAGCTCCCTGGCAGTTCCGGCAGGGCAGGAGGGGCCGTCAGCCCCACTCACGATGTCGTGGTGAGGGGGGAAGTCGAAGGTGTACTCGTCCCCCAGCAGGCGGTTGTAGGTGTAGTCCCTGTGGCGCTCCCGGCCGTAGGCGCCGTAGTAGTCGTAGTCCAGGACCTGGGGGAGCGGTGGGAGCACGGGGACAGGGAGGAAGAGGATGTGAGGCTGAAGCCAAGGGACTCCTCGTCGTATTCACCCCACTCCAGGAGAGCTGGCTGTGCTGGTGGGTCCCCACCTGGGCATCCCTGCTCACCACAGTGATGGGTTCCCACCCCAACATCCCTGCCCATGGAGATGGATCCTCACTCCAACATCTCTNGATCCTCACTCCAATGTCCCTGTCCTTGGTGATGGATCCTCACTCCAACGTCCCTGCCCATGGAGATGGATCCTCACTCCAACATCTCTGCCCTCAGTGATGGATCCCCACCCCAACATCCCTGCCTATCAGGATGAGTCCTATCAGAGCATCCCTGCCCATGGGGACGAGTCCTGACCACAGAATCCCTGCCCTCGGTGATGGATCCCCACCTCGGCATCCCTGTCACGGTAAGGGGTCCCCATCCCAAAATCCTTGCCTCAGTGATGGATCCCCACCCCAACATCCCTGCCCTCAGTGATGGATCTCTACCATAGCATCTCTGTCCTCAGTGATGGATCCCCACTCCAACATCCCTGCCTATCAGGATGAGTTCTATCAGAGCATCCCTGCCCATGGGGACGAGTCCTGACCACAGAATCCCTGCCCTCGGTGATGGATCCCCACCTCGGCATCCCTGTCACGGTAAGGGGTCCCCATCCCAAAATCCTTGCCTCAGTGATGGATCCCCACCCCAACATCCCTGCCCATGGAGATGGATCCTCACTCCAACATCCCTGCCCATGATGAGGGGTCCCCACCACAGAATCCCTGTCCATGGGGATGGATCACCACTCCAACATCATCCCTGCCCATCAGGATGTGTCCTACCAGAGCATCCCTGCCCATGGGGATGAGTCCTGACCACAGAATCCCTGCCCTTGGTGATGGATCCTCACTCCAACATCCCTGCCCACGGTGAGGGGTCCCCACCACAGCATCCCTTCCTTCAGTGATGTATCCCCACCACAGCTGGTCCCTCCAGGCCGAACATCCCCCAAAACCTGTGCTGTTCTTACCGGGGCTGCTCCCCCAGGGCTGAACCAGCCGGGTCTCTCCCAGCCGTGCCTCTCCTGGAAAACACAGCCCTGTCGCAGCAGCTCCTACACAAAAGAAACGGGAGCAAATAGTTTTTTAAAGAAGCTTTTTCACTGCTTTTTGAGCAGCACTCAGGCTGCTCTCCTTGGGTGCAGATGTGGGCTCAAGACCAGACTTGTGACCTCTTGGTTTTGGCTATCAACAGCCAAAATCGGCCCTGCAGTTTGTCTTTTAAAACAGTGCCAAACCTAAGAATTGCCTGATTTTTGTCCCCTCAGGAAGGATATTTCCCTCAAGGGGGGTCAAGGGGCAGAGATCCACAGCCCAGCTGTGCACCCCACCAAAACCTGGTGCCCAAATTACTGACCAAGAGATGCTTCATGCAGAGAGCAAGATTCCCCACGACGTTTACAGAGTAATTATATAACAACATCTAATATTTATACGGCAACCTTCTCATTCCTCCTCTGTGCTCTCAGGAAAATCTCCCTGCACGCAATTAATTAGGGATCCATTAAGAGATTTTTGTTTGGAGCCGCAGTTCGGAAAAGAATGGATTTTGTTGAACATCTCAGAAATCATTCAGTGCCTATTTATAAAACACAGCACATGTTCTGGAGCTTCATGGATAAATACCAGGCTGTCAGTCAAGTGGGCATCGCTTATTAGACGTGCTATTAAAAAGTAAATTGCATCCTCAGTGACAGAAAACAACTGAGCTGTCAACCAAACACCGGGGGCCGGCGGGCAGGGGTGGCTGCTTTACTGCTGGAGCCTCTGCCCTCCGGTTGGAAGAGGAATGGTGTGATGGAATCAGAGAGAGGCAGGAATGGGCTTGGGAAATGTGGCTTGGTCAGGGCTGGGGCTGGGATGAGGCTCTGGAGCTGAGAGTCACCCTGAGCACCTCAAGGGATTTGGGGGGCTCCGAGCTGCTGGTGCAGCAAAATCCTGGGAATTGGGTTTTTCTCTCAACTGCTGCATCTTGAGAGCGCCCAGCTATGGAGATTTGTGTGAGGAAGTGGCTGGGAAAGGCAGGAGAAGGAGGAAGCCCTGGGAGCAAAACCACTCAGGGGGTGCTGGCAAAACCATCTCCAGAGGCACATCCCTCTTCCCACATCCCTCCTTGTGTCCCAGACATCCCTCATCCCACATCCCTCCTTGTGTCCCAGCCTCATCCACACTGAGAGACGTTGTTCTGGGGAGAAGCTGCTGCTAAATTGTGAGCAGGACATGATGAGCAGGGGCAGGAGGTTCCTGTGAGCATTCAGCATCCTCAGCCCTCTCAGCTGCCCCTGGCGCGGACTCAGCCTCGGAGCCCTCCTCTCCACTTTTTCCTTGCCCAGTGATCATCACCAGGCTCTTAATCTGTGTCTGCTGAGTTAAATACCACGGGAATGCTCGGCGTCTCTACCATTAAACTGCCCGTGGCCCCAGCACCCTCACAGTGAGCTTTGGGATCCCGCAGGGATCTCCCCGGCATGGATGGATGGGAGCACAGAGGTTTTGGGGAGCGACACAGCTGCATCCACTCCTTGTGAGCTCCTTTTTGCTGCTGTGAGGGCCAGCCCAGGCCGTGCCCTCACCTCGTGCAGGGGGTCCTTCCTCACGTTGCGTCCTGCCAGCGGCTCGTCGTGGGGGAAGACGACGGAATAGTTCTTGGCGTAGGACTCGTGGCTGCGCTCCCGGATCCAGCGGTTGTTGTCGGTCAGGGAGTGGTGAAACCTCCTGGAAGGCAGGGAGATGGCAACATCTGGATGAGCCCCCTGGCTCATGGCCCTCCTGGCCAGACCCAGATGTGGATGCAGCTGCTGGTGTAAAATTGCTGTTCCTGCTCCAGTTTCGTGGGGAGGAGCAGAGGGACCAAGCAGGGCTCGGTGCTGGCCATGCCAGTGCTGACCATCAGAGCTGCAGCCCCCACCGAGCTCCCAGCCCCACCCCAGGGCAACTGGGAGCAGAAGACAGCCCTGCTGAGGAGGGGAAATAGAAAAAAAATGAAACTTGAGGCTAATTCTGCCCCACTTCCACATGGGAACAGCCTCAGGGCGCACCCCGGGTTTGAACACAGCCCTGATGAGGGAATGAGCTCTGGACATTCCTTACATTTTTCACCCAATTCTCCCCAGGCTGAAATATAAATCAAACCCGAATCATTTTCAATTCACTTGATGTATTTTCGTCTTTCAAACAGAAAAGCTCCTTGAAGGAATGTGCCAGCTCAGCCCCTGGTCAGGCTGTTATTCCCAGAGGCCTGGAACTCACGGAGAGCAGCCCTGGGCACAGGTGGCACCTTCCCCAGGGCTGAAGAAAAGGAGCCAGGTAGGGCTTGAAAGACAAAATGTCATTTCTAGGGACTTCTAAAAGGATACTTTCAGCTTCCCTCCTCGCTGCCTGGGTGCAGAGGAGAGGCAGGGCATGGGGCTGAGCCCTGCAAGGAATACAAGTGATGCTCCCCGAGAGTTGTGAGAGCAGCTGCCTCTTCTGCTGGCAGAAGGTGACACGTGGAATGTCACCAGCACCCCCGGTTGCCCCATCAGCCTCAGCCCCTTCACCACCGAGCTGAATTTCTGACAGCAGCAAGCGGGCAACAGCTGCCAGATGAAATATTTACAAGCAAATGTTCTGAGAGGATAAATATTGAAATGTGCAGAAAAGGGAGTTATTTAAAGAGGAGCTTGGTAATTGTCACCAAAAGGGAGGAATGGGACTGACAGCTCGGTGACAGGGCACAGGGGACATGGGACATGTTTGGGTATCCAAGGGGTGGGAAGCCCCTGGCTGCTCTGAGCGGGGCTGGGGTCCCTCAGTGTGGGTCAGGGGGGCTGTGCTGGTCTGGGATTTCTCCATCTCTCCATCCCCATCCTGAGCCCAGCTGCTGGAAGGGGGCAGCTGGGGGCATCTCCTCCTGATCTCTGCAGGCCCCTCACTCCCACGGCCCAGGCCAGTGTGGCATTTCCCAGCTTGGCCTCTAAAGCAACGGGAGATTTTCAGAGCTTTGTCCCCGACAAGGTGGTTGCTGTCACTACAGCCCTGTAAGGAAGCCCAAACCCAATCAAAGATAATCAAGCAAGTCAAAAGCAATTACTGAGCCAACATCTGCACAGTCACAGCTCCCGGCCCGGGTGGTGCTGCAGGGGGGGCCGAGCTAATCTTTGTGCTGTTGAAATCATCCCCCCGATTATTAACTTAGAGGATTAGGCACGGCACTAATTGAACAACAAAACCCAAACGTAATTACCCCGTCCTTCCCCATCACCGCCACCTCCTCGTGCCTGGTGGAAGCTATTTGTGTGGGAGTGGAGCGAGGCAAACGAGATAAACCCCACGTGGACATTCATTAAAGCCCCTGCGTGTAATTGATTCCAGCTCCTCGGAGGGACACAGACGCTGCCTGGGCACCCATTCCCGATCCAGCACCCAGCCCTGCCTGGAAAGCATCCCCAGGGACCAGCAGGGATGAGGAGGGAGCTGGGGCAGTGAGGGTGACTTGCCTGATGTCGTAGCCGTACATGTCCTTCTCCGGCCGGCCGCGGATGATCCAGTGAGCCAGTTCCCTGCCGCAGCCGCCTCCCAGCATCATCCCTGGGGGAGAGGGGGGGATGCAGACGAGGCCAGGAGGCCAAGCACGGCTGTGGAATGCCAGGATCCGCCTGGGATCCGATGCCAGCAGGGTGTGAGCCCTTCAGGTCTCTCTTACCGGCGCTGTTGAAGCCACAGCCGAGGAAGAACCCTCGGACCTCCGGAGCTTCTCCCATGAGGGGTTTGTGGTCAGCTGTGAACGACTCTGAAACACAGAGAGGGGCTGTGCCAGCGAGGCCGGGACAGGGGGATCACACACTCTGGGGACACTCACACCCCTTACAAACAGGTTTCCTGCAGCTTCCCGTGCTGACCCCGTCCTGCTCCCAGAGAGGTCAGTGTGGCCAGAACTGGACCAACACGGAACACTTCCCAGCCCGGGTTTTGGGAGTTAGACTGAAAATTTGGGAAGGAAAATTGATTCCCCAAGAGAAGGCGCACGAGGCACTG
This sequence comes from Rhagologus leucostigma, assembly GCA_013397725.1. Lineage (NCBI taxonomy): Eukaryota > Metazoa > Chordata > Aves > Passeriformes > Rhagologus > Rhagologus leucostigma. The sequence goes on from VZTD01005030.1 coordinate 301,465, forward strand.
TGAGGGCTCTTTTTTCCTTCCCAGTCCCCCAGCCAAGGGGGCTGCACTGATCTGTTTGTTGCTGTTTCAACCTCTGAGCCCAGTTTCCTGGTGGTGACTGTATTCCACCTTCGTCAGTTCCTGCTGGGAGATTTCATGACTTTGAGCCCCTCGGTTCAGCTGAGGGACTGCTGGGGGTGTCTCTCCTGTGCTCATAATGTCTCCTGCTGCCAGGGCTATTCCATGGGGCCATCAGCCCTGGAAATCCCTCTGCAAATCCTCACCAGGGAGGACAACAAAGCCCCTGACAGAGGTGTGCAATCCTCCTCCGTGTTTGATGGTGGTCCATCCATCCCTCCATCCATCCCTCCATCCATCCATCCATCCATCCATCCATCCATCCATCCATCCCTCCATCCATCCATCCATCCATCCATCCATCCATGTGAAAGGAGAGAGGGAAGACAGTTCAGTGTGGTGTTTCCCCACTCAGCAATGCCCAGTTTGTTCCCCCCGATCCCCCTGCTCCAGAGAAGGCAGGAGCAGACCCAGAATATTCCCGCTGTCACCAGAGCAGCTCCTCACGTGCCAATATCCCTGCACAGACATTCCAGGCTACGAGCTCAGGGAGTTAATGGAGCAACAGCCAGAGCACCTCCCCTGCCAGCAGGGCTGACTTTGCCCTGGGATGGGTGGTGAGGGCTCCAGGGACCTTGGCACAGTGACCACAGCAGAGGGCACAAAGCCTTGGCCATTTGCTTCAGCCCAGCGTGACTCAGCTGCCACAGGCTGCTGGTTTCAATCGAGAAGGAGAAGAGGAGGAGAGCTGAGCCTCGGGAAATGACATTATTGTACAACGAAGAGGAGACATTCATCTACCAGCAGCCAGTTCTGCTCGGCTCGCAGTGTAATCAAACCACTGGACCCAGGGCCAAGGTCTTCACCTTGTACCAGTCATGTTTGATCTGCTGCAGGGCAGGAGATGTGCCCTACTTTCTCCTCATACAACCCAAAGAGCTTCCCTTTAAGTGCCTCAGCAAAAAGGGCTTTTATTACAGTTGATTTTTTAGTGTACAGTGGATTTTAAGGCCAAACCAAGTGTGCAAGGCTCGGGCTCGATGTCTGGCACTGCAGGGATGGTTTTAACTCCACACCAGACTGCCTGGGATGTAAATCTGGGTAAATCTCATGTCACTGGACCAGGAGCGAGTAGTAAAAATAATTAGAGAAGATAACACTTGGGAAAGTAACAGCCACTGCGTGAAAAACATCTGCCCCTTAATTTTCCAGCCCAGCGGTCACAACACCAGCTGGAAATCCATTCACCCCCAGAATGCACCAAGGCAATCAGCTCCCCAGGGAAATGGTTTTAAACTGAAAGAGGGTCAATTGAGATGATAAGAAATCTATAAGGTGATAAGAAATCTGTAAGGTTATAAGAAATTATAGGATAGAAGTGATTTACAACAAGGGTGGGGAGGCCCTGGCATGGGGTGCCCAGAGAACCTGTGGGTGCCCCTGGATCCCTGGAAGTGTCCAAAGCCAGGCTGGATGGGGCTTGGAGCAGCCTGGCATAGTGAAAGGTGTCCCTGCCCATGGCAGGGAGTTGGAATTAGATGATCTCTGAAGACTTTTTCCAAGCCAAACCATTCTGTGAGTCTCTGGATGTGTGATTCTATTCCTCCACCCAGGCTGGGCCTGGAATGCCACCCCTTGGAAGATGCCACCACTGCAGCCAGACCAGCAGCACTTCCTCTGCGTTCAGAGAGTTTTTCTTCTCCCCAGGTTATAAAGTTTCCCTTTGCCTCCAGCAAGATCCTTGGAGAAACCCAGCCACCATGGTGCCACCGTGGTGCCACCCCAGTTGTCACCACAGCCACGTTACCTGGCCCGCAGACAGTGGATTTAATTCCCGTTTTCTCCAGGACTGGCACTCTGTTGACAGCACCTTCAATGTGTTGCATGAAAACATCCCAGTCCAGGTCAAAGAGGCCAAAAGCAAATTTTTCAGATACCTAAAGGTGGGAAACAGGAATCAGGGCACGGAAGGTGTGAGACCTTCTCATCTCTGGCAGCCTCGGAGAAGATAAATCGAGGCTGCGTTGAATCTCTGGGGTTTTTGGGTTTTCGTGAACAACCCAGACAAACCAGAAGTCTGAATTAAGGGTAGAGGGATGGGCACAGCATCTTCTGGCTCTCCTGCACTGCCTATCTGTGCCACAGACAGCCCCAAAGGAAGATGCTCCCCCTGGTTTCCCCACCAGCCACCGGAGGTTGGTGCCCGCAAAATGCGGGGGCTGAGCACTCACGCCTGTGCCCACTCCTCCAAGGTGTCTTCCCCGGAAACCTGCCTCGTTCCCCCAGAAAACCTCCCGGCTGCACTCACCTCCTCCCAGAAGATGGGGTTTGACTCATATCCACCCACGGAAAGGGCATCGCCTTGGAGACGGAGATAGACCGAGGCGTCGTGATCACGAACGTTTGGCATGTTCTGAAAAATGGGGAGGGGAGGGGTGCAGGGTTCAGAGGAGGCCGAGAGCCGTGGGGACACCCCTGCAGCACCCAGCGAGGTCCAGGGCACAGGGTGGGCACCTGCAGCAGTGACCTGCCGAGGATGGGACAAGCAGTGGCTCTGGGTGTTCCCTCAGCACCCAAATTCAGGCACCTGCGTTGCCCCGAGAGGAAAGCAGCCAGCAAACCTGGCCAAACCATGGGCAGAGCAGCTTCCACAGACAGCTGAGCAGCACCCCGGGGTGCCCTGGGGACGGGGAGCAGCCCCTGTGGTTGATCCTAGCTCAGGAATCATCACTCCTCTGCCAGCCGCCTCTGCAGGAGGACGCGGCAGCTCGACGCGCAGGCAGCGGCACACGAAGAACGAGGGATTTGCTCTCGTGAATAATGGATGGGGAAACATTTAGATAACGCTGAAGAATCGGTGTACGGCCTACTGCAAGCCGTGTTGACAAGTGGAATTAAGTGGATTGAACAGGAGGCACCGAGGTCTGCGAGCTGCAGCCTGTCCTCTGAAGTCTTTCTCGCTGCGCAGGGCACCGCGGAGTTACCGGGACAGAAATGTAATCATGGACCACGGCACCTTTTACAGCGAGGCACCTCGTGCTGAAAGGTCAGACACAGGCCGTGGCAGCAGGATGGAAACTAATTAATGTGTCACCCTCAGAGCGCTGGGGCCTGAGAGGACGGAGCCTCCTTCAACTCCCTGCGCAGCCAGGTGGCAGGAACAGATTTATTGGGACGGTTTAGGAACGCTTGGAGAGCTACACCTCTGCCTGCGAGGGCTGGGGCTTGCTCAGAAAGGGTCTGGGATCTTTATGAATGCTGCTTTCAGACACCAAACACAGAGATCCTGAGGGGAAAAACTTATCCCGCCAGTTGTAACCTCATTAAATATTAAATCCGACTCTGGGGTGGTCTGAGAGCCCCGCTGAGGGTGTGCACTCCCCCAAGAGCAGAGCCTGGCCTGGCAGGAATGGGGGGTTCCCACAGCTCTGGGGTCCCTGGAAGGGTCAGGGGTATTTCTGCCTCTCCAGCCCTGTCCCCCAGGGCAGAGGAGCCGAGCTGCAGCCGTGCAGGACTGACCTGGATGCCCTCGATGCGCTCGGTCACCACGTAGGCGTGGTGCATCCCCACCAGCGGCACGTGCACGCCCGCCAGCCGGCCCAGGGCCCGTGCCCACACTCCTGGAGAGACAGCAACGACCCCGAGCTGAGCCCCTCTCCATCCCCCACAGCCCCGGACAGCTGCAGGTGACAGCCACACAGGGGACAAGGGCTGACGCAGACCTTCTGCCTCACGGGAGCAAAGCCCCCTGTGAGCTGTGGCCGCTGTCCCCGTCCCACACCTTCCCCTGTCCCACACCTTCCCCGATCCCACACCTTCCCCGATCCCACACCTTCTTCTGTCCCACACCTTCTTCTGTCCCACACCTTCTCCTGCCCCACACCTTCCCCCATCCCACACCTCCCCTGTGCCCTGCCCCCCCGTACCTGCACAGTTCACCACGCAGGGAGTCTGGATGGTCCCGTGGGCTGTCTCCACTGCGTGCACCCTCTTCACCCCAAAATTGTCAGTTCTCACCTGAATCCCAGTGACTGCGCAGTTCTCGATGATCTGGGGGCAGAGGAAGGGTGGCAGAGTCACAGCAGGGTCACAAGGGCAGGGGGACAACCCGCCTCACCTGATATCCGGCCCCCAAATCTGGGAAAAGTGAACCTAAGGGGCGTTCTGAGTGCCTTGTCTTGCTCCTAAAGGTCTTTTTCCACCCTCTATTTTCCCTGGATCTCACGGTTTCCTGCCAGCTTTGTCACTGTGACCCAGCCAAGACCCAACACCCTTCTTGGGAAAGACCCAAATCTGCAGGAGCAGCTCTGCCCCGGTGGGAAAGGAGGAGACGGGGAAGGCAGAGGATGAAACCGACAGGAATTAATGAGTAATTACTAATTAAGAGCTACCGTAGCGCCTCTGGCAGTGGCTGCTCTGGCGAGAGTTGAGCAGGTGCCAGCGGGATCCATGGTGCCATCCTTGGGGACGTACAGGGTGCCATACAGGTCATCAGTGTTCATCAGAGGGTACAGGTCCTTGGTCTGGGACGGGGTCAGGACGTGGGACTCCACGCCGTACACCTTCCCCAGCTGCCAAGGGACAGGAAAACCGGGAGCTCAGGTAAGGAACAAAGCTCGGTTCAGCACTTGCTGCTGAAGGAGGAGGAGGAGAATCCCGGGACATGGTTATGTCCCACGTGAGGCAAACCCTAAATCCAGCATGGGGTGACGCTCAGATTTCAGGGAATACGGCCCCGGATTCGCACTCGAGCTGCCAGTGCAGCTGGAAAAATGATGCTGCACAATGGGGAAAAGGATGTTTGAACTGTCAAAAATCCATGGTTGGATGTAATTTTGCCGACTTTGGAGCAGTTTGACAGATTTTGGCTGCCTTATGAATCAGGAGGCTGCCCTGGAAGGGCCACTCGCTGCTTTCCAGGTGGGAAGGCAGCGAGGGATGGGACATTCAGAGACCGGCGGGCTCCACAGCCCTGGGACCTCCCAAAAAACGCCCCCCTCCTGCAGCCCACCCTGCCGGGGGGACACACCCGGGGCTCCTCCCTACCGACATGAGCCTTTTGTACTCATCCAGGCGCTGCTTGTTGGAGGCGATGAAGAGCCCCCCGTTCTCCACCCAGCCCGTGTGCAGCCCCGTCTCGGCCGGCAGGTCCCGGCTGACCACATCCCGCGTGTGCGCCAGCAGCTCCACTTCCACATCGCTGGGACGCAGCTGCCACAGGAGACCTGCGGGGGACACGCGCAGGGTGGCACGGCCGCTCTGTCACCTCTCCGTCACCCGCAGCGGGGTGCAGAGGGGGTCCCCCGCTCCTCCCCGTGTCCTGTGTCGCCCTGCGGGGCTCGTGCTCCATCTCGTGGATTCGCGGCAGAGCTACAAAGCACCGGTTCCTGTTCTCCTCGGGCGTTAAATGAAGGGAGAAAAGCGGTTTATGGAGTGGACGGACCCCAAAAGTGACCAAAAAAATAAAAGCTTATATAGCTCTGCCTCCCTGGCGAAGAAAAGCGGCTGAAAGGAGGGGGGAAAAGTTTGTGGAAATGAAGTGTTTCCTTTTCCTGCGGCCGCATAAATCTCGGGGGGTAAAAAAGGAAATTTGGGGGCCGTTGAAAAAAAGGTTATGGCAGAAGGAAAAGCAGAAATTCTCAACGTTTAAAGCCAAAACTCTCCAGCCCGTCCAGACGCAGCCTGTGCAATGGATCCCCCCCCCCCCAGGGACAAACGCCAACCCCAAAC
>VZTD01005030.1:307259-362454 GCA_013397725.1 Rhagologus leucostigma
TCCCAAACCCTGAGCATCCCACCTCGGGCAGCACCCAAACCGCGCCCCGCCGCTCACCCGCCGTGTGCCAGGTGGTGCCCGAGGTCAGGCGGTCCCTCTCCAGCAGCACCACGCCGCTGACCCCCATCTTGGCCAGGTGATAGGTGGTCTGGCAGCCCAGGCTGCCCCCGCCGACCACCACCACCTGTGCCGAGGCGGGCGGGGGCCGGCTGGGCTCGCCGCTCCCGGGGCCCTCCTCCTGCAGGGTCCGCTCGTACGGGACGCTCTTCTCGGCCGTGGGGCCCGAGGCGCTGCTGAGGGGCCGGGGGCTTCTCCAGGGGGCTGGCAGGCTGCGGGGAGCAGCGGCCCGCCAGGCGCGGCTCACGTAGGACATCTCCACCTGCGAATCCCGAAATCGCCTCAGTGGCACGGCGAGGGACCCCCAGCCAGCCCCCTGCTCACCTCACCACCCATCTCTGGATGCGGAGCCCTGGGACACGTCCCTGAGCGGGCTGCTGGGATCCTTTTCCAGCGTGCAGCCCCCAAACACCCTCCAGAGGGGCCCCTTAAAGAAGAGGCTTGGGAATTCCCAGGGCACGGCAACCCCGCGCTCGCTCACGCCTCCAGAAACCACTTTTGTTTCTCCCCGCTGGAATTCAGGAGCTGTTGGGCCGCAGTGGAGGTGCCAGGTTCGCTCCCTATCCGAGGGTGGTGCCGTGGCTGCTGCGGGAGAAACGGGGGCAGATCCTGCCCGCGGACACCGTGACCCCTGTGCGGGTCCCGGCCGAGCACACGGCTCGGGATTTGCTCCCGGCGCAGGATTTTGGGTGCACATGAGGGGTGCAGCGGGGCCAGCACAGACTCCCTCCCACACGAGCCACAGGCCGTGACCAGGGTTTGCCCTGGGGATCACCCCACTGGGACCCCCCCGCTTGCTGCCACGCGGCCACCAGAGCTGTCCCCGCAGTGTCCCCGCAGCGTCCCCCCAGCTTCAAACTCCCTCTTGGAAATCCTGTGACACCGCAGGAGTTCCCTGGACAGCCCGCGGCACATTCCCGCCAGGCTCCACTCACCACAAGGCTCGCTCCGGGCTGGCTTTCCCTGCCGGGATGTCGTGGGGCCCCTGCCTTCCTCCGATGCTCTCCTCCTCCTCCTCCTCCTCCTCCTCTTCCGTCCCCTTGGCCCCTGCTGCAAAAAATATTAACTAGCGCTCGGAGGCGAGCGGAGCCAGCCCGAGTGGACAGAAAAGAGGGACTTACCTCCCTTGTCCCCCTTCTCGTGGCTCTGCTGCTTCTCAAACCAGACAAAAAGTCCGGCAGAGCGGAGAAATTCAAAACAGGGAGGAAAATGCGGTTTTTCTCCCCGGCTCGGTGCCCAGCAGAGAACAAACAGCCCAGCTGGGGCCAGGGGGACTCGCAGCCTCCCGGGCTGGCTCGGCGCTGGCTGGAGTTGTCAGCTGGATGCCAGAGAGCAAACACGGCGAGGAAAGGCACCATCTGACCCTCCTGCCGCAGTTCCCAGCGGCTCCAGCTGAAGAACAGAGTTAAAATTGATTTACACCTCTCCTAAGCCAGACCTGAGAGGTCAAAGGGAAAGTGGAAACGCCAAAAAAAAAAATTTAATTTGGAGTTGGGTGGAAAAATAAGGGTTTGATTTCAATCTCTAAACCCGAAGGTTTGTTGTTCCTTCTGCTCAGGGCTCAGCCCTGGAATTAGGGCCTGTTTGGGCACGATACACCCGTTCTGCTGAAGGGCCTCACGTCGGTATCTCAGAGAAGCAGAAGTCGGGGTGGAGTTGGGGTTTGGCTGGTGGTTGGGAGGGGTCAGGGTCCCAACAGCATCGTGGTCCCCCAGGCAGCATCACCCACCCCTGCAGAGCTCTGAGCAGCCCAGGGGTGGATTTTTGGGGTGTTTTAAGCATCCAGCAGTGAGCCGGGAAGTGCCCCCTTGCTGCTCCTCAGTAGCCCATCCCTCTGCTCTCGCCCGCTGGACACCCTGTGGTACCCAGTGCGCATCCAAACTCGCCCAGTTTGGGAAGGGTTTGAACAGGCCCCGAGGGGTTCACTTATTCCAGCTTTAGCCCCCGTCTCCAGCAGCATTTCCCCTCCTCCTCCCAAAGACAAAACCGGTTTCTCAGTTTCCCAGAGAGAGCCCCAATTCCTGCAGGCTTCCCCATGGACGAAACTGCTCAGAATAACCACAGAGCTGCAAACAAGTCTAAACTCCTGTTTGCAGTGGGGTGTTTCTGTTTGACAGGCCAGAACTGTTTCATCAGCCTGTCCTAATTATAAATACGACCTTTGGGTTAGACCAGACCTAGAACAATACAAGCCCGAGCCCAGTTCAGCAGCCCGAGCCCTTCACCAAGCTCAGGATGGACAGTGGGGAAAGTGGCAGCTCCTCCAGCCCCTCCGAGCCCTGAGTCACCCCAGAGCAGGCATGAAGGGGGTTATTTTTTGGGATGGTCGGTCCAGTGTAGAAGGAGCCTACAGAGTTCAGTCTTCCCCGATAATTTTTAGGTTAATTCTAAAAGAAAGCAGCGCAGCGGTTCATGAGCCAGCTGGAGTTTTCTAGGTCACAGAAAACGTGGTTAATGCAGGGATGAGCCAGCCAGGCGTGCTGCAGACTGCCAGCATTGCCTCTGCCACCCCAATCCTCATCCTTATCAGAGCTGCGGGCTCAGCTCTGCCCCGCAGCCTTCAGTCTGGCAAACTTGGCAAACACCACCAGCACACGACCCCGAACTCAAAGCACCCGGATCCCACAGAGTCCTGCTGGGCAGAGCTTTCCTGAGCTCTCCTCTTGGCCACCCCCTGCCTCAGTTTCCCCACCCTGATGGCACAGCAGCTTGGACCCTGGTTTTGGGATGCACCGGGCAGCACGTGAGCTCACCCCCGGCGGGGCAGAGCGAGGTGGCCACGCACCGGCCGGTGGCGCGGGGCTCGAGGGGCAGCCCCAGGGCCGGGGCAGGTGGCTGTCACACTGTGGCAGGAGCAGGAGCTGCTGTTGGCAGAGGGCAGCCAGCAAACACAGCCACCCCCACGCCGTGTTTGCTCAGAGCCCAGAGCCCGGCTCATGGCGGGGGGATTTTGGCAGCAGCTGCTCTTGCTGGGGGAAAAATCAGAATAATAAATAAACCCCCGTGCCTGGTGTGTCCCCACTCCTGGGACAGGCTGGAGCCAGCTGTGCTGGCCGTGCCTGGAGATTTATCCTCCTGTTAATGCCCCTGGAACGCTGCTCCTGGCGTGGTTACTGCACCTGGCCCTGGCTGGGCACGGTGGATCAATGCCCCATTTATTCCTGAGCTGTCAGACCCTGCACTGGAGCAGCCCCCAGGGGAAGATTTTGGCACGAAGCCGAGCGAAGCCGCGGTGGTGGCACCTGCCAGCTCCAGCCACTCGCCGAGGGCTCAGCGTGCCCAGCCCCTGGGCCGGCAGGGATGTTCCCAGAGGCAGCACAGAATGGGAGCAGAGCTTTGCGTTGCCCAGCTCGTGGTTCCAGGCTCCCGTGCTGCGTTTGGCAGCCCGAGCTGTGCCACGGCCATTCCACCCCGCCAGGGCCGGGGAGAGGCTCGTCACCAGGTCATCACCAAACCCTGGTGTTTCATACGTGGTGAATGTTGGAGAAATTCCCTCAGACCAAACAGCAGCAAGGAAAGAGCTTATCCCAGGCAGGGCCAGCACCTGGACCAAGCCTGAACACCCGGCTGGGCATTACCTTCCCAAAAAAGCATCTGTGGACACTGAAAGGTTTTAGCAGAGGAATTCTTCAGCTTTCTGCTGCATTCTGTGAGAACTTTATGTTTCTCACAGGAGCTATGAAAAATACTGTCAAGGGGCTTTGTAAACTATTTCTCTATCTTTACACCTGCTGGTTTTACTAAAGGATTGTTATGATATTTTGAGAAAAATATTTTGAAATGGGTGTTGTGTGGACTGACCAATCACCCTGATGGGTGGTTGGTCAGAGGTCCAATAATTTTCTGCCATTCAAGCAAACATTAAGCGAACTAACATATAAAAACCCATCTGTATATTAATAAATAATTCCGTTCTCCTGAATTCTGGGTGCCTTGTTAATCTCTGGCCCGGGTACAGCAGTGACAAGCATCCAAAATTTAGTGCCCAGCTCACATCCCTGCTCTCTGAGCAAAACCCCTCTGCTCACGGCTACAGCCCCTTCCAGCTGACCCTGGGAAAAGTGAAGCACTGGGGGCTCCAAGGGCAGGAAAAATTAATGTTCTTAATTAAATGACACGGCAGCTCCCGGGGACATCACAGCCCTGCTCGGGGTGAAGCCTCAGGTTTTCATGAGCAACTGTGCAACTTATTTATTGCTCTGGAATCTGCTGCTGCCTGCAGGGCCAAGTGGGATGTGGAATGTGATATTCAGGAGTGACTAAAAGCCGTGGAAAATCAGCCTCTTTCTCCCACCCCGCAGAGCTTCAGCTCAGAAAAGGGGTCGCAGGAAAGCTCCTGGGTGGGACAACTGCAGTGGCAGCTGCTCTGGGAATGAGAACGAACCTGACAGGCACCACAGGAGGGATCTACTCCGAATTTCGGAGGGGTAAAAACACTTCCTGTTCGTGCCAGGAATCAGGAAGGATCCATCCCTGTGAGCACCCATCTCCCAAGCCACCCCTGAGCCCCAGTGCAGCCAAAGGGGTTTCAGTGACAAGGACCCCGACACGATCCCGAGCCTCCTGGCACAGTAAAAACCATGGCTGATAAAAAAAACCTATCAGCAAAATTACACTTTATTTCATTTCTTCCATTGGGGAATTTACTTTGATGAATTGTAACTTAAAAAGGCCTGGAAAAACCACATGCAAAAGGGTTTCTAAGTAGCAGCTAAAGTTTCTATTCCAGCATTACAAGCTATTCCAAATGATTTTCCAAATTCCCAGCTATGAACTATTCCATAAACAAACAGTTTTATCTTTAAACCCCCTCCACCCTACCCCAGTTAGTGCAGTGCAAAGGAGAAACCCAAGGAATTTACATATTATTTTCCAACGTATCCCATTGCGATTCCGAGCGGCCTGCGATGAACTAAAATAATATATACAGTTTTCTCGCCATCATAAAAAAAAACATTTCCCTTTCTTATTCACAGATATATTTGTGGCAAATGGCTGAATAATTACTTACAAACAGAACAATCTCTCTTCAACAAGTTTCTTACACCAGTAAACACAAGAGGGAGAGCTCTCTCTGGGGGGAAGGGGTTTGGCAGGGCAGGCAGAGGGTGGGGGTCCCTTTGGGGTGGAAGGGGCAGAGGTGCCCTGGTCCCAGTGACAGGGCTGTGCTCGCCCGAGGGGTGCCCTTGCCACCTTACAAAATTGGCCACGTTAAACAGGAGGGGCTGTAAGGCTTTTAGGATCTGAGGCATCACAGGAGCCATCAGGAGTTCGTGTGTCCCGTCCACCCAAACACCCCCTCAGCTCCAGCCCAGCCTCCGGAATGGGAATGGGACCCTCTGCTCTGCACAGGAGCAGGGAATTGCCAGCTCCCCGCTGGCTGCTCCCCTCAAATTGAGCACGGAGGGGCTGGCTGGGAGGGGTTAGCACCAAACAGTACCTTGGGAAAGCCCTGAGCCCCCTCTGTGTCCCTGTCACCTCCCACCTGCCCTGGCCAGACCCCCCATGAGTGGGGCGCTCCCAGAGCTCCAGGAGGGACGGGGAGCAAAGCAGGGTGGCTCTGGGCTTGCCACTGAGCAGCAGCACGTAATTCCCAAGTTCGCATCATTCCCTTGTCCTCGAGAGCTCCAAACTCTTCCATTTCTTATCCCGAGCGTGGCTCTGCTGCTCCGTTTGCAGCACGGATGCAGCCGGGGACCGAGGGCATCAGCACCGCTCGCCCGCCCAGCGCTGGCACCTCCCACACTTGCACCAGGATCCCGCACCGGGAACACGATGCTGCACAGCAGGAACACCACAAATCCCAGGGGAACAACGCCAGGGCACGGAAGCACCAGCTCAAAATGCCACGTATTCCGAGAGGCAGCTCCTGGGGCTCAGACATAGGGCAGTTTGTTCCCTGTCACGAGTATTTTGTTCGGATTTGCACTTCGGAAGGGAATTCTGGAGCTGGAGAGCGAAGCCAGTGCCCAGCAGATGATGGCTGGGATTCCCTTCCACTTTGGGAAGGGCTGACTCGGACAGACGGGGCTCAGGACACAGTGGGAATGTCACAACAGACGGACCTTTACTTGACAGCAGCAGCAGGAACAGCCTGTGGGAGGAAGAGAGGGGGGCAACGCTCCCAGCCCCCCAAAAGTGCACAGAGCTGGGAAGAGGAGATGCTTTCACAGCTCAGGGACAGCAGTCAGGAGTTGACACCATAGCCCTTACCCAGGTGGGTTCACCCTGAGCTCATGAGGTGGGATTTGTCACGGCTGCAAGAAAAATCAGCCTGGCTTGGGGGAATCCTGCTGGGAGCGAGGGGAGGACAGACCCAGGGACACACCCTCTGCACGTGCCCGGTGCCTTGGTGGCCTCGGAAACCCTTGTGTGGCAAAGCACATCTCCAGTCCTGCAATGCACTGAGACCTCCTGCTCACCAGCGGGACCAGTCCGCTCCCTGGGCACCCCCCTGCCCGCAGCTAGGCTGGTGGGACTGAGGTGGCTGTAAAGAAAATGGGCTTGGGGGGTGCCAAAGCGGCTCTTTCCCCTCCTGGCTGACCTGAACGTGCACTTCCAGCCTCCATCCGAGGGTCAAAATGGTCACAGCCTTCTCCTCCTCCCGGGCCGTGGGATTCCATCTTGCCTCTTGCCCTGGCCACAGCACGGTGCTGCCCATGGCTGCCAGGGCCACTGCCAAAATCCCGACCTGGGGAACCACCTGAGTGGTGTGGCAGAGGGTCTGCGTTACCTCCTTGAGGCTGCCTCCCCTGGAAACCCCCAAATTCTCAGCCGGGCACAACGCTTCAGCCTCACCCTCCCACCACCATCCCCACGGTGGCTTTCAGAACACCTTGACAAAGAGGGGCGCGGCGCCCATCCCCGGTGGGCACCCCAGAGTCTCTCAGCTCTGTCCATGCAGGGGAGCGCGCGGCTCTCCCGGGGCTCTCCCGACGCCGTCCCGCAGCCCATCAATCTTCTATACACGGCACGGGGGCGAGGCCGGGCGGCCCCGAGGCTCGGCTGTACAGAGGGGGGGTGGCGAGGGGCTGCGGGAGCAGTCCTGGGAGGTGTCCGGCACGGGGACAGCGCGGCACGGCGCGCTCGGGCTGCGGCTGCTGGCTCTGGGCGCTCGACGACTTCCACCGGCCCTCGCCGCAGTCACTGCACCCCCTCCTCCTCCACGTACGTCGAGGGAAACCAGCCCACCTGCGGGGGGACACGAGAGGTGAGCTGGGGGCTGGGAAGCTCAAGGGGCACAGCACAAAGCCTGTCGGAGTTCAAGGATTTGGACGGCTCAGGCACAGGGTGGGATTGTTGGTAGCCCTGTGCAGGGCCAGGAGTTGGACTCCACGATCCTTGCGGGGCCCGTCCAGCTCTGTGACTCTGTAAGGGAGCTCCTGTCCCGTCACCGGGATTATTCCCGTGCCACCCTGGGAACCTGCTGTTCCCAACCCTGGCTGTGCCACAACCCGATGGCGTCAGCCACCACCCTCACTCGGGATGGAGCTAACTCCTGTACATCTCCTGGCACACGCCGCCTGCAATACAGAGGGGATCAGGGCACGAGGAATCTGTCCCCAGTGCCACACGCTGTGTGGGACACCACGCCGTGCCACCTGCCTGCTGGTTTTCCCAGGATGTGGAGCCTTCCCCCTGCACAGCCTGCCCACGTCCATCCCTCACAGGCAGCTTTAGGGAAGATCAGACCCTCCCACCACGTGCTCCCATCCACCTGCGTGCCCTGGACACCGCTGTCACTGTCACAAAGCACCAAATGGCCACACAGAGGTGGCTCTCATGAGGTGACAGCCCACCCAAAACCCAGGAAAGAAGAAGGAGCAGGACACACCCCCCGCCCTTTGCTGTCCTGACAGCAGGGAGGACTTCCCGCCGCAGGAACGGGACAGGAATCTCTCCGGACGCACTCACCCTTCCGTTGGTCTCCCCCTTCCACCATCCCTGGTCCCCGCCAATCCTGCTGTAGATCTTCACCACGTCCCCCTCCCGCAGCGACAGCTCCCGCATGTCCCGCGCCGCGAAGTTGTACCGAGCCACCGCCGTCCCTATGACCCGGGGGGTGAACACTGCCAGGGGACAAAGCACAGCGCGTCGGGAGCAGCCCCATGCCGGCTGAACCTGGGGAAAGCTTGGCGAGGTTCAACCTGGGTTTTCCACCGCGGCACCGAGAGCCGGAGCCGCTCGGACGGAGGGGTGGCATCGCCTGAGCTGCTCAGCCCTGCACAGATGGCGTGGTCGGGGTTAAACTGGATTCCTGCTCGGCTTTGAAGGGCTCTGTGGGCTTGGGAAGCCTCTCTCTGTTGGTCAGGGGCTTGGTGGGGATCACTGGGGTGAAGGGCACTTTTGTGACGTGGTAAAAGAAAGGATTTCATAGGAATACAGAGTCTTCAGCAGTGAAATCATGGAAAAATCCTGTTCAGCTCTCAGTCTCAGGTCTGGGAGATTGCCTTGTGGAGCTGCCACCCAGCTCCCAGCACCTGATGGAACCACCCGGTCAAAAGACTTTGTAAATCAGCTTGGATTTAAGCTACGTCAAAAACGGAGTTCCGGGAATGGATTCTCCCAGAGGTGTTGAGCAAATCCCGTGTGCTTTGCCACGGAGGAGCAACGAGCTCCTAACCTGGAACCTCCCTGCTCCTGTCCCTACCAGGGAGCAACCTTGGGAACTTGGTCCCACTGGAGACCAAATGGTGCCAAAGCCTAACACTGACCAGCACCTTGTGATGAGGAGGTGACCCCGGGAGCCATCCTGGGAGCCGAGCTCCACCAGCACCGGCACAGCCCCCGCCCCACGGATCTCCATCACTTCAGGCAGGGGATGCTCAGGGGAGGCACGAGGAGGGGGGGGAAGGCAGGGGCAGCACTCAGCATTCCTGCCCCAAGGCCTGGGCAGGGGGAAAAAGGCTGGAGAGCAACAGTGGGAGGGATGGGATGGGCAGAGGAGGAGAAAAATGCACTTTGCAAAAAAAGAAATAAACACCCCGAGGGGATGTTGTGCTTCACTCCCCTCTTTGCCCTGGGATTTCCGAGGGTTAATTTCAACTCTAAAAGCGTGCAAACCAAGGTTGAACGAAGTCTGAGGGAAAGCTTTGCCCAGGTTTTCAGCTCTCGGGGTGGGAGGAGATGAGGATGGCGATGGAGGCGGTTCGGACACACAGTGTGCAATCACTGGAGGGTTCACCCGTCCCGGCCAGGCAGCCAGGCTGGAGAACGCACAAAAATCACGGCAGCTTTGAGCTCTGTCATCAGGAGCTTGCTCAGAGCCCCTTGCTACACAGATCACTTCCTGCAATACTTTCTGTGCAGTTAGAGAATCTCAAATTCCCAGATTTATGCCTGCAAAGTTAAGTGTTCTTCCCAAACACAGCACCAAGGAAGGCGCGTGTGGCTTTGCTGGTGATTTTCTCTGTCCAGCCTAAAGGAGAGACTGAAAGATGAAAACTAAAATGGGAATTAAAACTGGCAGGATTTTGCTCCGATCCCATCAGCGGGGAGGGTGACACCAGCCTGGAAAGGCTGGGGCACCGCTGCACTCGCTGCAGGGAGACCGAGCCCCAAAACACAGCTGACAGCACAGATGTGTCCCTGTCCCCTCAGCAAGGGGCTCCTGAGCAGCCTCAGACACCAGAGCTCAAAACCTGCAGGACACTGGGATGTTCTCCTGGAGGACAAGGAGGATCAGGCTGGGAGAGGGTGCGATGCTGATGCTCGTTGGGTGAGACACACGGGGTGACCAGGTCGAGCTTGAAGTACATCGTGAGATCCCAAAGTGCTACATCCGCTTTTTTTTTTTTGGTTAATTTTAGCCCCTTTTCTCAAACAGCAACAAGTCCATCTCCTCCCTGCCTTGATTTTGGGGAGATGGGGGGAGTGCATTTTGCTGCCAGCCAAGCCACGGTTAATTCATTTAATTATTTCCCAGGGCAGCACTGGGGACCCCCTGAACTGCCTGTGGGGATGGAGGGACAGGGGGGAACCCACTGGTGATGGCTTTCAAGCTGGGGATGGTGGCAGGTCTCTCCAGCAGGGAGAGGCACTGGTACCTGACCAGAAGGGACTGGAGGAGCTCTGAGAAGAAAAGTTGAGGCCCTGAGGACTGAGAAAAGAAAAGTTGTAGGAAGCGCAGGAGGCTGCAAAGAGGTTAGAGAGAAACAGAAAGAGGCAGAACACGCATTAAAAAGGAAATGAAAATAAAATATTATCAGGCACAATGCTTTCAAAGCTGATGGAGGAATACAGGGCAAAGCATGCAGAGGGTCTTGTGCAGGGGCTCGGAGCTGGGACAGCTGACAGAAGGTCTGGCCATAGCCCCACAGCCACTGTGAGGGGCTCAAAATTCATCCTAGGCTTGTATTTAATGCAAAAAGATATTTAATCAGCTTTTAAAACCTGTCTTCCTTTGGTATTCTTTTTCAAATGTACCACGGAGGAAAATTTTGAACATTTATTTTTCCCCACAAAGCAGCTGGTTCTGCACTCAGGCTTTGGGACAAAACAACATCTTGCATTATTGTACATTTTGCTTTCCCTTTGTTTTGATTTTTTTTCTTCTCTTTTTCCTTTAGACACAGACTTACCCTTTCACCCATCACCTCCACTAAAGGAGTCCCACTTGGGGTTCAAACCACCACAAGCCACACTGGAACTGGATCCATTGAAACACAAAAACCTCACGCGGGTGGGAAGGACTGAATAAATCCCCCAAAGTGAGCATCACATCCCCGCTCCCAGCCAGAGGGTGGGCAAACCACAGGGTGCAAAACCACAGCAGGGGAACCAGCCTGTCCCAGCAGAAACTGTCCCTTCAGAGAGCAGTGCCAGAGAGCCCCAGCTCGGCCACACCCCCCTGATCCCACCAAGACCCCTCCTGAAAATGCCACCAGCCGAGGAGAATTTATCTGCAAACCGAGGAACTCAAGCCCCACGGCAAAGCTGTAAATCCCTGCATCCACTGCTCCTACAGCTGGCTGGAAGGGACAGGTTTTCCACGACACCCAAGCCGGGCTTTACCTGGCGAGCGGGTGAAGGTCCTGGAGGTAGAGCGCTCCCGGGATTTGTAGGGATATTTCAGTGTTGTGTCCAGCTGCTTGAAGCTCTCCTTCAGCGAGTGGCTCTGGTAGTACTCGACCAGCTCCTGGCAAGGAGGGAGAGGCACCTGGCTGTCTCTGCCATCCCCTGCACGACTTGCAGGGAACGTGTCAGAGACTGAAAATAGTTTATACCTCAGATATTGATATAAAGTTTTAAAGAAGTTACAGCCAGAGAAACCTCCTTGAAGAACTTTGGACTGTAAGTCGAACTGCTGATTAGATTAAAGGAAACCCATTGTTCAGTCACCACAGGCTGAGGGAAAGGCATGCATCCACAACAGGCCAAAGCCTCCAGCTGCCGTCCCAGCCCGAATTTGGGGTGGGGGCTGAGAGCACAGCTCACAGAAGCCAGGTTTACACAGACTCCCCCCAGCCGAGGGAGGAGGAGGAGGTTTTGGGTGCATGGCGTAACCTCTGGTGAGAGGCAATAAATACTCATCCTCCGATTACACAAACCGGCCCAGCCGTGGAACCCCCAACCCCACAGGGCACATCCTGTGAGAGGCTTTGCCCCACAGGACTGCAGTGACCCAGAGACTGCCCCCACTCCAAGGGGACATGCCTGCCTAGCCTGAGCATATATACCCATGGGATCCTCTGTTTTTAGGGGGACCTTCACCACCAAGAAGACCAGCTGGAGAGGATCAACGGGACATCGCTGGGATCCACGGAGTGGTGATATTTTCCTTATTCTGTCCCTGTCACTCTCTTTCTGTCCTCCTCACCTATTTTCTACTTCTTTCTTTCTTTCTCTCTCTCTCTCTCTCTCTCATATCTACCATCAAATAAAACCCATACTATCGTCACTAGGATATGGTCTCGTTTGCACCTTAATTTGGGCAGAAGAATTTCTAAAGAACCTTAATAATAATTGGATCATAACAGACAGCGCACGAGCTACAAGGGGGAACCAAAACCCACCAGCAAGCTTTCAAACTTCTTGGCCTCTGTGATGTGGATCCAGTTGTCCTTCTCCACCACCTTGATGTGCTTCACCTCCTCGTTGAACCTGCCAACCACAGCAAAGGCACTCAAAGAAACACAGCCACGTGCTCCGGCCCTGGCTCGTCCTCTACCAGTGAGAAATACTGAATTATTAAATTCCTAAATGAGGAATCACTCACTTAATACTGATGGCAAAGCGCTCGGCCTCAGCCGGCCGCTCCCGGATCAGGTAGGTGCCGCTGACGTGAGACTTGAGCAGGTTGTCTGTCTGCTGCCTCTCCATGTTCCCTGCAAACCTGAGCCCAGAGGTTAATTAGTTCATTTAATTCATTAAAATGAACGTGTATCTTTAAACAGGCATGTTTTGGATAAAAAGATACATCTTTTTTAAAGGCATGAAGGTTGGAAGGCAGGGAGAGAAACGTCCCAAACATCCTGAGCAGGAAGGGAAGTGCCTTGGGATACACAAGAAGCTGCTGAGCCACTGAACCACACAGAGAGTGGCCTCTTCCCTTTGAAGTACCTGACACCTGGGAAATCCCACTAATTGGGAATCAGTCCCTGGGTTAATGAGGCCTCAGCAAGAGCTGGAGAGCAGGGATAATTTATATCCACGAATTCCTAAACCTGGCTGGAGTTGGAGAGAAGGAGCAGCAGGCAAGCCAAGCGCAGCCTCTCCTGCCAAGGCAGGACTTGCCTCCTTCCTCCCACAATCATTTTCTGGGCACAGAAAATGGGAAGAGGAACCAGCATCTCTCTTTTTGCCTCCGACCCTCTCCACTGGTGAAGAAATCCCCAGAGCTGCTGCCAGGGCTTTCAACACCCCAATGCCACTGTGGCAGCTGCCCCATGGCCACAGGGAAGGCGGGATGCAGAGCCCTGCTGGTCTGCGTTTGGAATTCCTTGCTGGAGCGGATTCCCGAGGAAGTAACAACCGGAAAGCAAGGCTGGCTCATGTTCCTGCCCACTCACCACGGGTACGCCGTGTAGTCGATCTCCCGCGAGGGCGGTCGGCTGTTGGGGGGCTGCAAATTGAGAACGGCTCGTTAGGGATGAACCAGCAGCTCCTCGGGCTGTGGGTCACGGGTGGGATGCTCCTCTCCAAGGGAGGCTTCCCTCCGCCAAGCTGCTCTTGGATTCCGGGCTCGGGCGGCGGAGGGCAGTGTTGTAGCTGAGCATTCCCCTCCCAGCTCCCAGCTGGGCTGAGCAGGCTGTGTTTGCTCATTTACCTGAGTGGTTTTTAATTGGGAAGCAGCTGACAACATTACAGCAAGCGGCTAAAAGCAATTAAAATAAACCAAATGCAGTTTTCCTGCACTGGGCCTGATCTCGAGCGCTCTGATCCGAGTCAGGCCTGAAGAGAAGGAACAGAGTCTGGGTGTGATCACACCAAGCCCAGCCTTGGGAACGGGGCTGGGACCCCCTGACCTGACACCTGCACCCACGGGATGAGGGATCCACCTCCCCTGTGAGATAGAGGCCTCGCTGAAGGTCCAGGGAAGGACTCAGGTCTCAAGGAGAAGGCTGAGGAGAGTGATAGGGACAACCCCAGCACCTGCACCCACCCGGCACTCACAGCTCCATCTCCTCTCCGGCACTTACCCTGGCATCCACGGGGCAGGGTTTCACCGAGGAGCTGGGGAAATAACCCGACTTCTTCGTCTGCAGCAGCCTCCCCTACAAAACCAAGCTGGGCATCAGCCTGGGGCGTGCACTGGGAGCACTGGTGTCACTGTGCAGGGGTGGGGACGGGCCCCAAACTGCCTCCCAACCCCCAGCACCCCCCTGCACCAGGAAAGCCCACAAAGAAAAGGGATAATGCAGAAGTCACTGGTTTAAGACTTCCCAGGAGTTCCCCAAGGGGAATCGCTCTCACCTCCCACCACGGTGAGTCGGGGTCCCCCCTCAGCAGCTCGATCACGTCCCCAATTTGAAAAGTCAGCACTGGCTTCCCAGGAGGGGCTGGGTTTCCATGGTAATTCTGAACAGCCACCATTTTAGGACCTGGCAGAGAAGCAAAACAGTTTCACAACCTTGTCCCTGCTGAAAAAAAACCCAAACAAAACCACCCCTCCCGAAGCCTGTAACTCCTTATCCTGTGATAAGGCAGGATTTGGGGGCAGGAAACATGAAAGCAGAAAGGAATGGTGTCCACAGCGAATGTTCTTGGCTCCTGCAGTTCCACGGACGATTGAGTTCCCTGAGCAAAAATAAACCCAGGAAGGACCGAGCCGAGCTGGAGCTCCAGCTCCCAGCCCTGCACCTGGACTGGAGCCTCACCGAGGCAGAGGAGCTCCTGCCAGGCAATGCCTGGCCAGCACCAAGCCCTGCCAGGCTCAGCAGGGACACCACGACTGCAAAAGGGACCAGTGAACACTCGGCTGCCACTAAACATCAGCTGGACCTGGGACTCAAACACCCCTGAAGCTCCCAGTCAAAGTCCACTTGTCTCGCCAACAACTGCACATTAAATAAACTTCCCCCCCCTGCACCAAACCCGCAGTGTTTATCCTCAGAATGCCTCCCCACCTCTGCCTCTCCCCGCCCAGCAAGAGCACTCTGTGCTTGTTTTGTTGGGTTTTTTTTTTTAACCACAAATTCGATTCAGGTTTCTTTTTGCCAGGCTTGGCTTTCCTTCCATCAGAAACAGCACAAAAACAAATTGTTCTTCTCCTCTGAGCCAGAGCAGGGGCAGGGCAGGCCCAGAGCTCTGTCCAGGCCAGTTTTCAACACAGGAAGATAAAAAATTGCTCTGTGATTGATGGCCCATCAGAGGCCCTGAGCACACTGGACATGCCAGCAAGGAAGATGCTCCCCATCAGCACCAAATCTCCCTGCCAGGACATGCCAGGTCTGCTCTGAAGGTTGATTTGGCACGAGGATGTTGTGCCAGGCTCTCCTTGGTCACTGGTGCGATGGGCAGAAGCTTTACTGGCCCAGCAGGGCTGGCCAGGGGCACGAGGGCACCCAAAGAAATGACGTGGCAGCAGGAACAGGAGAGCCCCCGTCGCTGGCCATGAGGGTGCACAGGACCCTTCTGCAGGTTCTAAAGCTCTCTCCTGGTTTGGGAAGGAGCCTCCCCCTCCCACACACTCAGAGCTGGGGACTCCTGCAGCCACCACCTCTCCCTGCCCTCCTGGCATGCAGCGATGCCCTTACCGGGTCCTGCGCCCAGAGAATCCTGCAAAGAAAGAGGAAAAAGTCTCAGTGAGGACACACCAGTCTCAGTTCTCTCTACGAGCGCCCACCTGATGTCACCGGGATGAGAAAACCTCTCCCCAGACCCCCCTGGTACCCCCCAGCCCACGGTGCTCACCCCAGCTGGGTGCTGGCACCTCCTGAGGGCTGTGGTGCTGCTCAAACTGGGCCAGTTTTAGGCTGCAGAAGAGGCCACTGGTCCCCAGGCCTGTCCCACAGGTTGCTGGGACCCCTCTGAGGCCGGTGCTGGCTCTTCCCACGAGCTGCCCACACCCAGACTGGACAAGGACACAGGGGGTGAGGAGAAGGGCCAAAGCACGTACCTGGTCTGCTGAAGAACCTGCAAGAGAAATGGCGGGATAAGGGGTTAATTTACCAGGCAACGAACCCCATTTTCTGCTTCTCCTGATGCTCTGAGTATCAACAAACTGGCAGAAGGGTGTGAACTCGATGGAGGAAGCCCAAAAGCAGAGATCGGGTCACTTGAATCATTTCTCTGCTCCTGCAGCCAGACAGGGGCATTTCCTCACTGCCACAAAGTTCTGCAATTTTGTTTCTTCCTCCCTCCACTCCCCACCCAAAACTTCTCCAAAGCCACCCTGTGACAGCCCCTGGACTGAGCATCACCAGGGTTCTGCCCTGGGCGAGCACAGGCGAGTCACAGCTTTGCCCAGGTTAGACCAAGGACACGAATTTTCGCCATATTTTGGGACACCTGGGGTCCAGAGACGAGCTGTCTCCTCATCAGGAATGCTCTCCCTGCTGCAGACCCTCCTGCTTTCACTGTTAAATGATGAAGAACTGATCATCTCTCTTAAATGCCCACCCCCAAGAGCTGGAGCATCCCACCCAGTGCCCAGGGCTGCTGTGATCCTCTGCCATCCACGGCATGCAGCTCTGTGGTTTTTGGAGGATTTTGGCTGCTCTGTTCGCTTTTTAAACCCCCAGCCAACGTGAATTGCAGCCCTGGGAGGTGGGTGGGAGCACACCTGTATTTTTTTGGGCATTAACAATCATCAGTGCTTTGTAGAGTGAATCTCTCAGATCGTTCACGTGCAGCAACGAGCTGCTCAGAAAATGAAATAACTCACCCATCTTGCAGGGAGGAATGATCTCCAAGCACTCCTTGTGAGCACCTGCTCCACATTTGGGGCAAAGATAGCCCTGGTAGAAGGTTCCTCTGCGCCAAAAAACAGGAAAAAAAAGTCAGAAAATCCTAATCCAGCCTCGGCTTCGAGATTTTTCTTTCCATGTTTTACTGCAGAGCAGCGGGAAGGTCGTTGCTCACCTCAGGAACATCCTGCAGGCTTTGCAGTTGGTTGTCTTTTCAAACGTGTACATCTGGAAGTTGTGGTGATTTGCAGTGGCTTTCTCTGGCTTTATGTTGGACCTGAGGGAGAAAGCACCTGGGGGTTATCAGCCTGTCCCCACGGGGCTGCTGGCATTTCAGTCCAAGCTCGGACACCACACGGACAGACAGGAAATGCAAAGTGAAAGGAGATCAGGGCTGGGTCGTGGAGAGAGGATTTTGCCCATCAACCTTCTCCTGGGACAACAGTCACGGATTTGGCCCTTGCCTGAGCCAATCATCAGCCCAGAGCTGTAGCACAGGGACAAGCCCTGCTCTGCTCAGGACCAGGGCCTGCAGCACCACCCTCCCTCCTCACCCTCCTCAGGCCCCAGCCTGGTGCTTCCCCATGGCCCAGCACCACGGTGAGGTGTCCTTTCAGAGAACCACAGAAAGGTTTGGGTTGGAAGGGACATTTAAATCCATCCTATCCCACCCCTGCCATGGGCAGGGACACCTTCCACTATCCCAGGTTGCTCCAAGCCCTGTCCAACTCAGCCTGGAACATTTCCAGGGTTGGGGCAGCCACAGCTTCTCTGTGCCAGTGCCTGCCCACCCTCACAGGGAAGAATTCCTTCCAAATATCCCATCTCAGCTCCAGAGATAAAATCCAGTTTCAGAGCTGCTTTGGTGGGGATGCTCAGAGAATGGTTCCAAGCTCCCCCTGCACAGGAACCCATCCAGCAAGCTCACATGAGCTCTCCCATCACAGGTTTTGCTTTCGGAGCTGCTCTGCAGTGACCTGATGGCCCAAGACACTTTCCTCCCATGCCTGGGAACTGCACCCAGGGCTAGAGCAGCCACTCATGCTCACATGGCCATCTCAAACTGCTCCATCCACTTCCTCTTCATCTCCTCTGTCTTGCAGAAGAACTGGAAGCCCTGTTTGCCCTGCAGGTGGATTAGGTAGAAGCCGTACGACCACTGCAAGAGAAAAGAGAGCTGATGTCAGAGCAGAACAAGCCACACTTCCATCCGCACGCCTCAGCCCCGGCTCTGAGCGCCTGCCCCTGCCCCTTCTGCTGAACCGTGGCCAGGGAACAGCAGGGGAGGAGGAAGGAGAGCTCCCTGTTTCTCTCACACATCACAGTTAATGATGCCTGAACCTCCCCGGCACTGTGCACTTGGACCAAACAGGATTTCGTGGTGGCAGATGAGAGAACCCAGATTTCTTCTGCTCCACTGGATCCTGCCCAGCCATTCTGTCTGTGGCTGACAGCAAGTGACAGCCCAGGAGGAACATCTGACCTGCCCACTGCACATATGCTCGGCCTGTCTCATCACCACACCGCGCGCAAACACACGACAGCGAGGGGGGTGCTCTGCTTACCATTTTCCCGTGAGACTAGAAAGCATAGGAGAGCAAAGTGGAAATAGATTTCGTTAAAACACGAAGCCAGCAGCATTCCCTCAGCAGCCAAGTGGCAAAACTGGCTGTTCTCACCCCAGTGTCCCTTATCCCATCTGCACCGTAGCTCTTCCCATGGCATGGAAGTGGATTAAGCTAGCGGGGCTCTGCTGAAGTGAGAGCTGGGAGGTTTTTCCTCCATGGCTGCAGAGTGAGCATCAAACCACAGGAAAACGATGTTCCTTCAGCGCTTGGAGTGCCAATTTTGGCAGCCTGGTGTGCAAAGCTCACGCTGCCTTTCCAGGCTCCTCCACCCCGCAGCTTGTAGGAGCAAGAACATCCTGGACCTTCCCTCCCTCCCTCCCTGCCCTCCTCTCCTGCCCATCTGATGTTTGCTCCCTGACGCTGGGCCAGAAAGCAGGGAGCAGCTTCCTCCCTCCTAACTCCAACCATCCCAGCCCTCCTCAGGGCTGTTCTGCCAGGACAGAGGTCAAGGATCCAGCCCAGCCCCACATTAATAAACATTTCCCAACGCTCTTTAAGGCTGCCCTGAAAGCTGAGCGTTTATTTTCCAGCTTTTTGCGAGCCCTGCTTCTACTTTAAAAGGCTAATGGGAACATACTACCCTGAAACAGCTCCAAAATGCTCTCCAGAGCTAATCTTTGGTCCACCTACCTTCTTAATGTCCTTGTTATTCATGGGGTCGTCAGTCATCTTGTGGAAGAGCAGCTCAATAATTTCCTTCAGCTCATAATTGTATCCTTTCCTCTTGCAGACGATCACCACTTTATCAAATAAAAATAAATACCTGCCCAAAGCAAGCACATAAACAACAAACCCAGTCAAACACCTCATTAAAAAAATCCAAAGGGAAGGGTTTGGAAAGCTCTGCGGAGCTCCCCAGCCAGCGCTGTTCAGTGCTCAGCCCCTGCTGTGATTTCCCATCAATGTTGGGTTATGTCAATGAAATTCCAGGCAGTAATTAAATAAATGAGCTCAAGGGGAATCACTAAATGAGGGCACATCGAGTGTGGGGACATTCTGCTGCCACTCACCTGTCCTGCTTGGTGTGGTTGACTATGGAGCGCACCTTGAGCTCCCCGTCGATCTTCGGCCTCCCGAACTCCTCCAGCTTCACTTGCTGCAGGAAGCAAAGCAGGGCTCAGACCCACAGCCAGGCCTGGAACGATGCTTTGGGCAGCTGGAAACCCAAAGCTGCCTGGATTTCATCCCCCCAGCCCTGCCTGAGGCTGCCAAAGCTCCTGGGAGCAGCATCACCCTCACCAAGGGGAAGGAGGATGCTCCAAGGGGAGCCTGGGCATGAACACAGGTACAGGACCCCAAGAAACCCCTGGAGCTCTGGCACTGGCACCCCAGGGCAAGGCTCAGCAGTCCAAGCGTTTTTGCAAACCCCTCCCCACCTCCAATTAGCTATTTTTCAGAGGTTTCCACAATATATAATTAAGGATTTTGTCTCTGTTAAATAACCACCAGTTAAAAGCTCAGCATTTCCAAACGAAGCCAAGGCTTAAAGCCCCACACCCAGCGCCCCTCCAGGCCTGCTGATGCACAGCAACGGGGCCGAGTGTTTGACACCTCTGGAGTTTGGAGGATGAGATTCTCCTTAAAATATCGGTTGAGATTTTTGGAGATTCGATGCCTTTTTACATGAGCCCTTCTCCTGCACTTTCAGTTAACCTCTGTCCTCTTAACAGCAAAGGAAACCCTCTTTTTAAATAGAAGCCAGATAGCCAGCTTGGGGAATTTTTGTGTCCTCCCTACACTAATAATGTGAGAAAAAGCCAAAGAAGCATTTTTAGGGTAACATCAGCAAGAGGAGCCACCCTTCATCACAGCCAAAGCAGCTTTTTGATGGAGCATCCACCTCTGAACCATCAGCAAAACATGAGAGAGTCATGTCTGAACACATGGGGATCATTCAGCTCATCAGAATAAATAGTAATGGCATACAAAAGCAAGTATGTTAATAATAATCAAGCTACACTGGGTTCAAGAGGATTTTCCAACTTACCAGGTTTTCTATAGAGCTCTGAAATTCACTTATTTTCTTCAAAGTCTCTTTGTCCCTCTTGACTTCATTGATGTACATGGCCAAGTCCTTAAGAAAAAGGGTGAACAGTGATTTTTACTTTAGCAGTACCTTACCCAGGAGCACAAACACGAGCCTGGCTCCCGGAATCCCTCAGGAATCTGAGCAGGACTCCAGTGCAGCCTGGGACAGGTGAGGCCGTCGGTGCTCCCAGCGCTGAGCCAGGCAGGTGCTGCAATGTTTTCCATTTCCCAGAAGATGGCAATGCATGAATCCGTGGCAGTGCGTGAATCCAGCGCAGCACAGCGATCCCAAACCCCAAATTTTTATCCAACCACGAGAAGGAACCATCCCTGCCACTGGAACAACTTCTTGCACCTTTCAGAGCGGATTTGCTGTGCCTGTTTTGCTTCTTATCTGCTCCCTCCTTGACCTCAACAACAGCTCTTGTCAACTTGGATTTAATCTGAGCAGGGGATTTTTTAAGACATCCCCCCCGGGTCAGACCTTGCTCAGCTCCCCGACACAAGAGGGGTTAATCACAGCCCATAATCGCAGATCTACGTGACAATACTTGTAACATCACCAAGCCAGGGATGGCAGAGACGGTGATGGGGAATGACACAACCAAAAGCCTTCCGAAGCAGGGAAACACAATCCCAGGGAAACACAACCCCAGGATCAACCACGACTTCAAACAACAACGTGCAAACGTTGGCCGTGGAATTTCACTGGGGGCTGCCTTTCCCCCACCATCACTGGGGACTCAGTTCTGCACTCTCCGGCAGAGGGTTGGTACCTGCACCAAAAAAACCCCCACCGCAAACGATTTTTTCGGTGCAAATCCTGCCCTTGCCTTGCAAAACCAACTACTGAAGCAAAATAAAAGGGAGCTGAATCCCTTTGGGAATGTCACTCCATCCACCCCCCCGCACAGCTCTCGCCCCAGACAGCGGCGATGTCTGCTGCCTGCCAGCACAGCAGACAGAAAGGCTGGACTTGTGATGAAAGACATCACTTGCAAGTTAAGCCTTGGTTTACCGATCAATTAAAACCAAACTGAATGGATCCCAAAGCCCCCACGAGCCCAGCGTGGCCGGAACTGCTCCCACACTCTCCTGGTGGTGGGGAGGAGAAGAGAGAAACCTCCCTGATGGTTATCAGAGTCTTCCTGCAAAAAAAGCTGAGTCTGCAGCAGAGCCAGAGCAAATACACATTTATTTTCCAGCCGTGGTGCTGGGTGATGAGGCCGTGAGCGGGGTTTAGCTGCTGTCACCAGGTCCAGCGTTCATTTGAGGCCACAGCAGCGGGCTGGGAATGCAATGTCCTTCAAACAACCTCAACTCCACAACGAGCCACACGGCAGCTCTGGATCTGTGGGCTGGCAGGAATAATGGCTGGAAAGGTCACCCAACTTATGTAAGTGCCAGGAAATGCAGCGACGTTGCAAAAGCTGCAGCTTCGAGGTGGAAAACAAAGTGACCGCGAGCACAGGGACGAATCCCGAGGTGCTCTCCAGAGGAAAAACCTGGAGTTAATGAGCATCCTCCAGCCAGTCAGGTTCTGCTGACAATGGATGTGGTGTGAATGTGTGTGTGGGGAGACATATCCCAGTCAGAAAACATTTGGGTGATTCTGTGATCCTATGATTTTATTTTTTGTTTTCCTGAGATTCTGGGGGCTTCACCTAGAAGCTGAAAAAAAAATTCTAAACAAAGCAAAATGTTGATGCCAAAAGTCATCAATTGTTGAAAAAACATCTTCCATTTAACAAAAAAAAATAAAAAGAAGTGGATGAAAGGATTCCCACCCAGCACCTGGCTAAGAGCACGCAGGGAATGCTGCACACACGCAGGCTCCCACTGCTGCCATACTCCCTGACTCGCTGATACCTCTGGAGCTCCTCCAAATCCCTCCCAGCAAGAGAAAGAGCCGGATCTGGCACAGCCTCTGCACATACAACAGCAATCAGGGAGAAGTCGTAACTTGTCAACAAACCCCAGCTCCCCCCGCTGCCCGGGGAGGGGGAACAGCGGTGACAACGGATCTGCTGTGAGGCCATCGCACCACACGGCAACCGACGCACACAGGTGTGGCCAAAAGGAGGAGACCTTGCCTTCCCTTGAGCTGCTGCTGGATGGTTTTTCCATCCAAGTGTTTGTTCCACAGAGCAGAGGGATCCTGAGCTCTGCTGCACCCCAAACCCAGCACAGCCCCATCCCCACTCTCACCCTCCTGTACCTGCATCGCCTCCAGAGCCTCCTTCAGCTGCTGCTTCTCTGGCCGGTCTGAGGAATGGCTGAGCAGCTCCTGAAAAAGTATAAAGGAATGAAAATCAAGAGTTTGGATGTGTTAGGAAAGATGTCCAGACCCTGCTTGCACCAGACAGTATCTGCCTGAGTGTCAGCAGGGTGGTGACAGGGATGTCAGGGTGGCTGCAGGCATTCCAAGGGTGACTGCAGGGATGCCAGGGAGGTGGCAGGGATGCCAGGGAGGTGGCAGGGATGCAGGGATGCCTGGACAGGCAGCTGTGGCCGTAGGACAGGGAACACACTAAGGGCTGCTGCTTGAGAGATCTTTTACACGGAGTTGACGGGAGGAATTTCACACATAATCAGATTATATGCAAGCTTATTTTATATTCATTAAGTGCCTCTTGTGGCTAACAAGTGCAGAATTACCCTGGGTCACCGTACTTTAGGAGACAGCACAAATATTATGTCGTGTTAAGTAGCTCCGGTAATTATTTTATTTGAAGGGGAATATAAACCCCAACCCTTGCTCAGCATTTGGCAGTGATTCACCCTCCACTGACAGAGGTGAAAGATGCTACAGCAGAGACCGAAGTGCCAGTGCTGAAAAACTTACTTTTAACAGGAGATGATACTTCAAAACTCTCTGCATTGGAACCACCAGCAGATCTTGCAATTTGAATTTCCCATCCTGGACCTTTAGTGTGCATTCCTAGGAAGGAGATCAATAAATCAGCAGTGAGGAAACAACAGCTTCCCACCCAAAAAAAGTCCCTGAAGTCTTGAGAATGTTTGTTTGGCTTCTGTAAGCTCAGTTCTGATGCCCACGGGCTCGTGGTCCCTGCAGGCACCCAGGCAGGGCTGGAGCTCCCACCATGGAGGTTATCAATTAATCCCAGGGCCTGGACCCTAATTTACAGCCACCGCCATGCAAATGAGCTACTCCAGCCTGATGAGATGCTGCTCGTTAGGGCAGCGCAGGAATGCCCTCAGACCTGGGGAAATGTCAAACGAAACACATTCGCCTCAGCCACCTCCTGGCTGGGCCAAACTGCAAGCAGCTGATTTGTGAGGCGCTGGCACTGAGCACGCAGCCCGTGGCTCTGATGAGCATGAAGTCATTAAGATGAGCTAATTGTGGTCGCAGGAAGTTTTGCCACCGTCACCTTCGCCCAGACCCATTTCAGCGCCGTGACTCTGCTGGCTGAGCCCCGCTGCGTGAGCTGCCAGAGCTGCCACGAGGGAGGGACACACGGGAAAAGCACAGGAGCAGCCAGATGCTCCAGCCTTGATGTGAGACGCAGAGAACACATTTTAAACAATTCCTAAGTGCAGTTTTATCCCTGAGTTGGGTTTACACGAGGCATCAAAGCGCGTTTGCGGAAGGCGAGGTAACGTGGACAGACAGCCCGGCAAATTCCGATTAGCATCAAGAGCAAAGCAGGAATTAGAGCTGGGTAAAAACAGCAGCTCAAACAATGCATCCCTTCTGGGGCTCCTTTGATTCCCTTAATATCTGGATCAGCCCCTATTCACCCTGAGGAGGCCAGGGCAGCAATTCCGGCATTTGCCTGGGGACTTGGGTTTGCCTCTGACGGTCCCTGATGCTGCTGGGGGCTTTGGAAAACCACGTGGGCTCCTGGCTTGGGGATGCTCAGGGCCTGCACGACTCAAAGAACTTGTTCCAGCCAGTCCCACTCAAATAAAGTCACTGGCTTGCTTTAACCTGGATAAACCCAGGGAGGAAGGACAGAGAGCGGGTCTGGTGAGGAGATGAGGGAAAAACAAGGGATCAGGACAGGATAAACCCAGCTTTGCTCTCTCTGCAGCAGCACAGACCCACTCCCACACCCCTCTCCTCTTCTGCTAAATCAAACATTCCCCACACACCATTCTCAGCTCCAGCAAGCCCTTCCAAAACCCCTGATAAGGGGTGGGGGGCAGCACTCAGCCCCCGGCCCGCTCACCTCCACCTTCTGCCGGACGTCCTCCCGGTTGGCGAGGAGGTGGTTCAGGGTGTTCTGGGCATATTCCATGTGGCTGCAGTACTTGCCATAAATCAGCAGCCTGGAGAGGGGGAAATCACAGATTTAACTGGAAATGCTGGCAGTTATAACCTGTTGTAAAAGATATGTAAACGTGTGTACAGCGAAAGGACCAGGCAAACAGCTCTTCCCCCATTTAACTGCTGAGCAAAGTATAAACACTCTTTTATTGTGTGGCTTTTTGACATTTAAATTTTCGGCATTTGAACATTTGGAAGTTTCCAGAGCCTGTGGAGGGGATTCAGCTCATGATGAGCAGAAAGCCCAGGTGGCCAGAGCACAGCAGCCTGTTTTTGGAGGGTTAGATGAGATAGTGGGATGAAATTCTTCTTTGTGAAGATGGTGAGGAACTGCCAAAAGTTGCCCAGAAAATTTGTGGCTGACCGTGGAAGCGTCCAAGGCCAGGTTGGAAGGGGCTTGGAGCAACTTGGGACAGTGGAAGGTGTCCCTGCCCATGGCAGGAGGTGGGATGGGATGATTTTTGATGTCCCTTCCAACCCAAACCATTCAGTGACTCTGTGATGATTCTACGTCACATTTTAGAATCATCCCTTCTTGAAAGAGCCACCGGGACCTAGAGATCAAGAGTCTGGGTAATTGGGAAAAGAAGGTTGTCACAGCCCTTGGAAACACAGTGAAGCTCTGTATGGACACCCCGGGCTATAAATTTAAACACCTGACACAAGAGAGCAGTTTCGTGGTGGATTCCCCCTTTTCCCTCGCTTCCCTCATTAATCCTGCCTGACAAGTTTGGGTTTTCTCCCCCTTGCTGGCTGTTAACTGTTCTGCTGCTGATAAGACACATCTTCCATCACGCTCTGCAACTCATCCATTATTTGGGGGCCTCGTCTCTCCATGGAGATGATCTGGGAGCCACTGGCCCAGCGCTGCTCCATAAACACGGGACACTCACAGCCCGGAGGGAAGCGAAGAAAGAGATTTTACAGAGCCACAGCCAGCACAGATTATTCTTCCACCTTTTCCCCCTGACAACTTCTGCACAGGCACAATAATATCTACCTTGCCAGCACAGGGAGAGCTTCAAAGAAGCTTCAGGAGCATAAATTCAAACCTCTGGCTTCCAGAGAAAGAGATTTACAAACTATTTCCTTAAAAAAAAAGGCCTCTGCAAAGCCTAGGAGCAATGCATCATTTTGCCAGAATGTCTCCAAGGATGTGGAGGGAAGCAGGAGCTATTTGTCATGGCTAGATTTGACAGAGGAAGGTCTCATATTCAGGGACCAGGTGGGGACTCTGGAGGTCCACGTTCCTTTCCTGGTGGGCCAACACCATCTCCCCAGCGAGTTCACTTTCTCCTCCTCCTAAATTTCCTAGATTGCCTTGCTGTAAAATGTGGTATTCCTGGTTTTCCTGATGTAGAAAAGGACTCTGCCTATCCACATCGGGTTGCTCCAAACTCTTCATCCTCAAGAACCCGGCTTCAGGGGCTTCCCCACAGCAAAACCCGCCTTGAGTTTCCCACAGCACTGAGGGCCCCAAAATCCCCATGGACTGAACAGAGCTTCAGATCCACCATCACCACCTCGCAGCCAGTCTGGCTCCTTCCCTCACATCTTTCCAAGGCTTTCAGGTCCTTCCTGAAAAGGAGGACTGCTTCCTCCTTTGCAAGCTCCCTTAGGAAGGGGGTCAGTTTGTTCACCCACCTGCACGGAACTCAGCAGCTCCAAGCGTTCTGCCAGCTCCTACCAGCACGTTAACAGAAAAAGACATTGATTTAAAGGCTCAAAACCGAGCCTCGTGCTCCTACACAGCCCATGGCATCTTCCCGGGCAGCAGTGCCACCTCCACAACTCCTCCTGTGTCCCTTCCCTGCTCCCTGTGTCCACAACTCTGCCCCAGGGGTGGCACTGGCATGCACAGAGCTGAACCAGGAATTAGGAGATCAAATCCACCTAAGTGTGTTTTATGAGTATTTTTAAATTATTTGCATTCTTCTTCGGAATTTTTTCTTAAAAATTTAATCCAGAAAAAAATGCCCTTTGTAACAAGAGGCCCCACGGATGATGGAATATGTGACCTCACGGGGTGTTATTAATGCAGATGGTATTTCTGGAGTTATTGACTTCTGAATGGCAATTCTGTGTCTAGACACTGGTTTAATCACAGTGAAATAATAGCCTGGCACCACTCCACAATGAATCACCCTTTGATTAGGATTAAGGATATTAAAGGCTTTTATCAACCTTATCTCCGTGTGCTGGGGTGCTCCTGCTTGCAGCTGCCAGAACTCAGGACCGATTCTGTTTGTGAAAGCAACTCTTGCATTCATTCATCGTGCAAAAGGTGCAGGATGAGCTCTGTGCCAAACACGAGATTCTTGAAGAGTGAGGAATCACTTTGATCTCAGCAGGGCCGAGTCTCCCCTGCACAGGAGTCACCCCACCACATCACAGCCCTCTGCTGCTCGCCGGAGACCACACGAAACCCTTGAAGGCCAGTGAGGTTTTGCTCCATTCCAGCTCACCACAATCCAAGCGTTCCCATCTTCATCCCCTCCGACGTGTCCCCACAAACACATCGGATATTCAGTCTCCCATGGGATGCTGAGCTCAAGAAAAATCCAGGTGCAGCCAGGGGCTTGCAGGAACAAGGATCCACGGGAGCCACACTGAGGCCTTAGGTTTTAACTTTTCTGTTTTTCAAACCCTGCACTGCCTGGTGTGTAACTCTGAAGTTTCGTGTGGCCTGTTGGCTGCTGTTCTCTCGTGCTGGTCAGACACGACAAACCTCTCCGGGTTTCTACATCAAGGACACCAGGCCCCAAAATGCGTAAACTAAAAAGCCTCTGAAGGGGGGCAAACTTGGGGTAGTCACATCATTAACTGAGGCTATAATTGGACAATTAACCCTGATATGCAAATGAGCCAAACTTATGAAAGGGTGAAGAACCTGTGACCCAGAGTCCATCTTGGGCAGAGCCTTTCTGACTGCCCAGGGTGGACCTTCAAGTAAATACCTACCTTTATTCCCTTATTTCTGTCTAGTCTCTGTTTTTAGGTGGCCACCTCAGGCATCAACACGGCTGAGCCTGGTCGGGCACAGGGGAGATGTCCCAGCCTCTGCCCTGGGTGACCTGACACTTGTGGATGGATTTGGCTGCTTAATGTCAGCACTGAGGGATGTTTCAGCTGCCTGAGAGCATTTTGCTGTGGAGGATGCAAACCTGGGCTGCCGTGAAAGGCATTTCTGGAATCACAGAATTATTAAGGTTAGAAAACACCTCTAATCCAGCACTGCCACTAAACCATGTCCCTAAGCACCACAGTTACACAGTTTATGGACACTTCCAGGGTTGGTGACCCCACCACTTCCCTGAGCAGCCTGTTCCAGTGCTTGACGACCCTTCCAGTGAAGGAATTTTCACTAATATCCAACCTAAACCTCCCCTGGTGGAACTTGAGGCCGTTTCCTCTTGTCCTGTTGCTGTTACTTGGGAGAGAAGACAGATCCCCACCTGGCTCCAACCTCCTTTCAAGCAGTAGGAGAGAGTGAGAAGGCAGAGAGTAACAAGAGCTCTGTTTCAATCTCTGAAAATGTTAACCCAAATCTGTTAAAACTGGAGCAGCCGGGAATTCCTTTACCTCTCCTTGAATTCCAGGAACACTTTTGCCAGGCTGCTTCCTCCAGACATCATCGAGACATCGATGGCTCTCAGGAAACTGAAGTGCACTTTAATTAGGTCCTAAAACCAAGCAACAGTCAATACTTTAAACAAATTCAAAGCAAGTGGGCAAACAGAGCCCAAAGAAATGCACATTCACTCCTTCATCAGGCGGGGTTTTTTCCCTCTTTCAGGTGTTTTTAAAGAAAGCTGATCTAGCGGGATGCAGCCCTGACTGGCCTGGAGTACAGGGGTGTAATTCCATCTGAGGTTACACAGTGAGAAACACCCCAGCATGGGGAGGGAGGAGGAGATGGGATGGAAGGAGTGGAGCAGGTGCCAGGTTTTGACCCAGACCCCGCGCAAACCAGAGTAGAAATAAATCTCTTCATCAGCCTGTGCCCAAACCATCTAAACCAGCTAAAACCCACAGCCTCAGTCCTGAAACATCCTCTAGACAGAATTGTTTCCTCACCTAGAGTTCATATATTCCCCACCTCTAAAACTGAGTGTTAAAGAATATCTCCCAAACCAGGTGAAGCTCCACAGCACATGAAAGGCTGAAGCTCTCCAGGTGAATGCACAAATCTAACAGGAAATCAGAAAACCTCCTCCTAAGCAGGGAGAGGGCTGAGCTGCTGTGAAAAGAACGAAGATTTAAGGCACAGTGCCCACGACATTACCTCCAAATTGATAAAAATAGCTTCCATGTCTTGGGGAGTCAGTACCAGCCTCAGGGGGTTCATATAGTTCTGCAAGAGGGAAACAGAAAAGGGGTTGAGGTGCTGGAGAGGAGGGGACAAGGAGGGGTTTGGACAAGGCGTTTGTGTTTTCTGCTTCACCAGCTGAGTTTACCTGGGCGGGTTTTAATGAGTTTAGGCACTTGCAAAGGCAGAGAATGACCAGGGAGAGAAGTGGGAGGCAGGGATTCCCGTGAGTGCATCATCCCCGAGCTCGCCTGGGCTCCCACAGCCCTTCCAGGGGTGGGAAGGTGCAAGATCCCCCTGTGGGTGCCCACAGCCCCCTCCCCTGTTAAACCTGTGACAGGGGGGTGAAATGCACTCAGCTCCTTCATCTCTCTGCAGTCCTTGGCTGCACTGAAGCATCTTCCCAGCTCTTCATCTCCTTCGAATTTTGCCCTTGAGAAGGCCCCGATGATGTGATTACACGGGCAATGCCTTTCTGAACAAATCCATATTAATAGGAACATCTACGTGACTCGGGACTGCAAAAAAACCCAAATACAACAAACCAAAGAGGGGAACTTCCACCCGTAACACCAGCAGGACCTGCAAAGCCTTTGCAAGCTTTAACTGATAGGAAAGCAATAATTTAACTCTTCTTTTATACTGAACCAGAGGGCTGTGGCTGTTTCCAAGGAACCCATAACTGACACATATACAGGGACATTCTCCTGGAAAATGGGAAATGTTATTCCATTTTCCCAGTTTTGCTCACAGCTTTTCGGGAGGAACTTCCAGCAGACGGAGGGAAAGAATGGCGAAAGGGGAGGAAACAAAACCATCAGGGTGATTAGAAATGGCAGCTTGATTTTCATTATTGTTCTTCCTTCCTGCTGCTTTCCTCGGAGCAGGAGCCACCTCCAGGCTCCATCCACGACTCCGCCGCCTCGCCGAGGTGTTCGCTTTTATTTGTTTTTAAAAGGAAGGCGCCACAATAATCCATCAAAACCAATTAAAACCCCGCGAATTTAGGCAGCAGAATGTTGCTTTTAATCCAATTAGCTTCAATGGCAAGTCAGCACAGCTTCGGCACTTCCGAAAAGCATGGAATAAAGGAATTATTCCGTGGCAATCAGGGCGATAAGAGATATCTGCAAACACGGCTCTTATCGGCAAACCCGGCCTGGCTGAGTGAGGAGCGGGAGATTCTCACCCCGGGATAGGGGGGACACAGCAGGAGGGTTTGCAGCCTGGCTCTAATCCGCAGCAATCAGAAAAAAAGCTGCTGGTTTGGGCTCCTGCAGGCTTGCACAATCGTGCTCGTCAGCCCGGGTCTTGTGGATCCCTCTCCTCTCCCATTTTCCACGTGGGGTGCCTCGATCCTGCCTCCTCACATCTGCCAGCTCTGGGAGCAAGGACCAACCCAGCGCCGTTCACGTGGGATCCAGGGCTGGTGGGGAAGGGGGTGCCGTGGAAAAGAGGGCTCAGTTCTTACCTTTTCTATATCTTCAAGTGTTTTGTAGTATTTGGCCTCGGTTTCTTGGATTTCTAGCAAGCAGCAATTCCTTTTGTCATCTTCTGTCATTCCCATTTTCTAGGGAAAGGAAAAGTAAGGCATGGTCAGACACACCTAAGGGTGGTCCAGAAACCTGGTGGGGCTCCAGTTCAGCATCCAGCAACCAAGTGTGGAAAGTCAGGAGAGAACCACTACTGGTTTACGCTAAAGGGAACTATTTTTACCCAAAAAATATAAGGAGGAACCCTGGCTGTGTTATTAAATATGTTTCAACACGGAAAAAACTGCGTTTTTTGCATTTATTACAGCCACATCACCAAAGACTATCAGCTAAAGAAGAATAATAAGAGATAAAGGCAGATTTTTCCCTTTTTCTTATATATATTTTTTGTTGCTTAAGATGAAACTCACAACGGATACCAAGTGGGTCATAAATCATACGTTAGACTTACACAAATGCCTGGCCAGGGTTGCCAATTCTCACGATTTTAGGTCAAATCTGATAAAATGTGAGCCCCAACTCCCGGAGTCACTTCTGCTCTGTAAAGCTGGGAACACGTGCTGGGAGCTGCTGCACTTGGCAGGGCAGAACCTGAATCTGGGAGGGGGTTCGGTGATGGGGTTTTATGGATCATGCACAGGAACAGAGGCCCTCTGTCCACCCCCTCAGAACTCACAGCTGGGACCCATCAGCTGGATGAAACCCCAGATTTGAATCAATTCGTCTTACCTGCATGTATCTAATCTGAAGCATGCAGAAATACAAGAAGCCATTAGCATCACACACTCGCTATTGCAACAAGTCCTACCCCGAAAATTCAGTGTTTTGGCGGATACACCAAAAATCGACTCCTCTGCTCAGGGAAGGGGAGGGGAAGGGAGTCACAGCTCTGAACTCCAACACTGCTCAGCAGAAAACACAGAACAATGTGGAGAGACAGTGAAAAACTGCGAATTCCACCGACCTTAATCCCATCCCTACCTGGCTGCTGGAGCTTTCCCCCATTTTTACCATTTATGCAAGAAATTCCTACCAAAACCTTCCCGAGGGGCAGTTCTTGGGCCAAGTGGCTTTTGCAACTGGTGGCAAAAACCACTGGTGGCCAACGAGCTGTGCTGACTTCAGATCCAAGCACTTTGGCGGGATCAGTGGGAATTTTTTGGCCCCAACTCCTTGAGCCAGGGGGTGTTTTGTTGTGCAGGGAGCTCCTCCGGCTGCAGACAAAGGTGTGAAGAGATGAAAGTCCTCAACCACCATCACCGTCATCTTTGTCCCACTCCCAGCCAAGCTGGGAGAGGGGAGGACTCAGAGCACAGGCCTCCATGGATGCAGCCCTGCATTCCCTGGCTCCAGACCCTCGTGTCTGGCTCAGCCACGTCCCGCTCCAGTGAGTTCATTGATCGATGAACTTGTCCATTGATCCCGCTTTGTTCCAGGGAGGTGTGTACTGTGCCAACGTGGGGAGAGTAATTAGAGCCTGAACAAAGCCTGGGGGTGGCAGATATTGGAAGCGGGGGAGAAAATTTGGAAGGTCACACTCTGGAGAAGGTCCCTTCCAGCCCTGCATCAGCGCTGGAGACACAGGTAGAGGAGGTGGGCACCTTTGGGGAGGTGCAAAGGCCACCAGCACCTCCCTGGCTCATCCATGGAGTGTGATATTGCTCCAGCAGCCCTTGGAGGTATCACAAGTCCCTCCATGATGCTGTCCCTGCCTCACACTCAGGCTTCCCCATCAGCAAAAGCTTTTTAGAGGTGACAAACGCGGACGGCTGCTTGTCCCTAATGCCACGCAGGTTCCTGCTGCCCCAGAAAGCTCCCCTGTAAACACCTCCCTGCTCTGAGCCACCCAGGGAGGAGCAGCACGCACAGACAGCTGCCGGATCCCTCACACACAGATCTGTCAGCGCTCGCCCCGATCTAAAAATACTGGCGGCACCTCTGGCTGACGGAGCAGGCGGAGCCTCCAGGAAAGGCTGGAGTGACACAGGCTCAGCAGCAAAGTCCTATTTTTAGCTTATCTTTTAGGGCTTATTAGGTCTCCCTTTCCCTTCCTCCTCCCCAAACTCCTTCAGATGACAGGCTGGGCTGGGAAACTCCTCAGAGAACCCCTCTGGGCCGCTGCCATCCCAGCTGCGCTTGTTTTTAGTGCTCGCTTTTAGCAATTCCCTTCTCCGCACATCACCTGCCAGTGGCACGGAGTTATTTCCTTCATGGAATCCCCTCCCACCGAGGTGTAGCTGTGAAAACGCAGCTGAGTTGTTACCATGGGCTGCTGAACTTCCACTCTGATGATATCCTCGTAGATATCATCGCCCTCATCTTCGCAGGGGACGCAGTCGTAGATGTCCTCCCCCAGATCGTGTTCGCTGCAACGAGAAGGAGAAGGAGTCAGGGATAATAAGGAGGGGATGTTCACTGTCACCTCATCAGGCATCGAGGAGGGAGGAGAACCACAGTAAGAAAATCCTGTGAAAATTCACGTGCTCAGCCCATGCTCTCTGTTTCTCCCGGATCACTGCCTGCTGCACGTTTCTTTCCGCTCGCTGGAGGCTGGAAAGGGCGGAACACTGCTCGACACGAGCGGGGATCACAGCCAAGAATCGCTCCGTGCCCCGTGCCAGGCATGCCCACGATGCCCACACCACCACGGGCTGCCAGCTCTGCCCCTGCAGGGCTTTTGCTTGGCACTAATGGGCCCAGCCGAAATGGATCCGCCAGCCAAGAGCCCAGCGGGACCACCTGAGCCACCAGGGCCACCAGCTCCGGCTCCACCTGCTCCAAAGGTGCCCACAACCCTCTCTTCAGCTCCTCTTCAGGACCAGGAGCAGCTCTTGCATCAGTGACTTTATATCATGCTCAGGGAATTCACTTTGAGGGCTGGATTTCGGTCTGCTTAACGCACTGCGTTCCCTCTCGACCTGATTTTGCTTTTCCTCACTAAAATGCTTCCTTTGTGCCGAAAAAGCATCTCCTTCCCCCAGTCAGAGCTCCAAACTGCTGTAGGAGCCCAGATCCACTCAAAGCAGCAGCAGGTATTAAACATCATTCGACGTCTCTGAGCAGCAGCAGAAGCATCCCAGTCCTGATGGACCAACACCCCCTGGGCTGTGCAGCGCCCACAGCAAAGCCCGGACCAGGCAGCTGTCCCAGCCCTGGGCATCCCACCCAGGTTTGAAAGCTCTGCATCCAGTTATCTGAGTGATGCACCAACTCCCACAAAGCCAAATCCCTGCCCTGATGGGCAGCTGGGTGATTTTTAACCCAGCACTTCCCAGAGGAACAGGAGGCTCTCCTGACCCCCGTAAGGCAATCTCATCAGACACTCAGCTCGGTGAGCAGAGGCCAATAACAACATTTACATCAGAGAGAAATTAAGCAGCAAAACATCTCATTTTGAGGACCAGCCCCATCACTTTGGAGCTGCCCTTGCGCTCCCAGGCTTCAAAGGCATCCCAGAGATGCGGTGCCCAGTCTGTGCTAAAGGTGATGGTGTTCAGTAATTAATTATCATCTGAGCCTTCACACCCCTCCCGGGGGCTCCTCAGCCGCGGAATACTTTTGAAAATTCAGCCCATAATAAACAGCAATTAACAATAATAATTCCAGGGCTTAGATCTACAGGTGCTGGCTGCTAACGGCTCCCACTGAAGTCAGTCCCACAGGATCAGGACAGTGTGAAACGCTGGAATATCAAACAGCGTTCGCATATTTTACGAGCTGTGTCTTTCAACAGGGGCATTAATTACACACAAATAAATTTAGGTGTAAAGCTGCGCTCCAAGTGTGACACTCAACATCTCTCCATTATATATCAGGGAGCAGCAGAGCACATCTGCCCGCAGAACTGGGCTTTATTTCTCTGCTTAAACACAGCCCTTTCTATTTTTACAAACAGATTTATTTAATAAAAGTTTGGGGATTTTAAATAAATACACTGGCATGATGTATCCATCCCATTCTTCCCGGGTGATGCATTGCAGCTGCTGCAATAATGCCCACTAATAGCTGGTGATCTATCTTCCCCCTCCCAGGCGTCGCCGTCGCCGTTATTATCTGCACCAATATTTATATTCTCGGCTCCGCTCCTCATCCAGAGCCAGTCGCTCCCAGTTCCTGATGGATCTCCCTGCCCACACCTCTCGGGTTGCTGGCTGTCTCTCCATACATCATTTCCCTGGCTGGAGGGTTGTTGGGAACGTGCGGTTGGGTTAATGTCACGAGCAGGAGCCCAGCTGGGTGTGACACGACCAGGAGAGGGCTGAGGTGGTGCTGCTGCTGGAGCAGAGCCCGCTTGGAGTGAGGGATGAACATCCCCATCCCTGAGAGAGCTTAGAAACTGCTCTGGGATAGGTGCAGAGGAGAAGATGGCATCCCGAGGTGTCCCTGAGCATCAGCTGGAACTCCTCTCCCACACAACCACACAAGCAGGTGCCATGTCCAAGCCTCAAAGCCTGGCACTGCCCTGCTGCTGCTGTTCCCAGCCTGGCCAAACTCTCCTTTTCTCCCTCTCCAAGCAGCCACGAGCTCTGGAGCGTGGTGGGCACACACCGGGAGAAACCCAGGCGGCAGCAAGTGATGCTGAAGGGGCTTTCACAGAATCATCAGGGTTGGGAGAGACCTTCGACATCATCTGGTTCAACCCGAACCCAGCACCACCACAATCGCCCCTAAGCCATGTCCCCAAGTGCCACACGGGTTTTGCTCAGTCATGGGCTGAGATTGGAGAAGGATGGATGCCCCACGGGCCTGGCCCCACTGGGATCACCGGGAGAGAAATGCCTCCCAAGGGACATCCCAGCAGACGTGCCCACAGAACAGCCCTTGGACACAAACACTGCTCCCACCACGTGGGGCCACATCCCGACAGCACCTCAGCACTCCCATTCCTCTGATGAAGGGGCTGAGCCTCACTGCTCCACTCCTTCCTGCTCCTCAACACCAGAACAAGCCTTTCTCTACTCTGATTTCAGGCTTTGGGCAAAAAATAAGAACAACTCCCACGTCCTGGGGACACCCAGAAAGACACCTCCACTCCAGAGCTTCGGGAAGACGCACTAGAGATGCTCAAACGTGACAGCCGTGGCAGTATTACAACATCACCACCGTCCAGCAGCCTGTTATTTATTAAAACACATTCTCAGTGCATCTCTGAGAAACACCAGAGGCTGCCAGTTTTATGGAGAGCAGTAAACCACGAGGATCAGCCTCTCCTGGGGCAGCCCAGGAGCAGCCAAGCTCCTGCAGTGCCGTACGGATGTTGACATCTCTGCTTTGCACGTATCAATCCTCACCTGTCCCCACGCTGTTGAAAACACACACCCTCCCTGTCCTTAAAACAGGGATTGGGATGATTCTAGCCAGTGGCCAGCTCGGGACACACTGAATTCAGGCAATAAATTCAGCATCCCAAGCGTGTCACGGGCAGACGGAACAACTTGAGCAAGGAAAGCCAGATCACCTCGTTCCTCACAAAGAAAAGCAATTTACTCCTTCAACAGAAGCAGCAGAGTCTGCGAGTCACCCGTGGGTATCAGAGCCTGTGATCTACTGCCTGGATTAGGAGACTCATTGACAGCTCTGGGGTCAGGAAAGGGATTTTAGCCGCCCTTCAGAGTGAAAGCAGCACTCGCAGTTACTGTTATTAGGATGGATGTAACCAGCTTTGGGCTGGCAGCATCTTGCCGAGCCAGAGAAGCTGATAATGAATAAAGCTTTTCATATCTAAGGCAATTTCAGGCAAAAACAAAGCTTTTGGCTGAGCTCTGCCTCGCTGGCAATGCCTGCCCTGCACTAACACCCACCCAGGCAGGCAGCAGCCGTGCCAAGGAGCAGCTCCCAGAACAGAGGGACTGGTGCCAGGATGCTGCCTCGGAGTGAGGGATAGGGGAGGAGCAAGTCCATGGAATCACAGAATGGTTGGGGTTGGAAGGGACCTTAAAGACCGTGGGCACAGACAGCCCATGGTGCCCCGATAAATGACACGCAGCAGGTCCACCACGCTACGGGAACGCTGCGCATCGTCTTTGCAGTGACACTGTGGCTAAGTGGGGAAGCTCTGATGGGTTTCAGGGCCACTGCAGAACCTCTCCACCCATAAAAGCTGCTGTGGGAAGTTGATGAGTTTGTACCAGCCCCAGGAATTCAAGGACAAACCCTCCTGGCAAACCTACCACACCAGAACTCCATCCAAACCACACTGAGGAGAGGGCCAGAACCACCAGG
The DNA here is from genome assembly GCA_013397725.1 of Rhagologus leucostigma. Classification (NCBI taxonomy): domain Eukaryota; kingdom Metazoa; phylum Chordata; class Aves; order Passeriformes; genus Rhagologus; species Rhagologus leucostigma. The sequence continues at coordinate 343,700 of VZTD01005030.1, forward strand.
AACAGCAAAAGAAAGAGGAGGAGGGGACAGAAGGAGCTAAAATAAGACAACCAAGAGACAACCCCAAATTTCCAGTCCTGTGACGAGGGCTAAGAGCCAGAAGATCTCAGAGCCACCACAGGTCCAGGCTGGGAGTGCATTTACAAGGTCTCTGAGGCGGCTGCCCAGCAGCTGTGAGGCTCCAGCCGGTCCCAGTAATCCCCCACTTTCTCACCGTCACTCTGCACTCACAGCTATAAATACACAGTTCCTCCAGCCAAACTCCTCATTCAGAGGCTCCGTCAGAGAGGACAAGCAGAGCCCTAAATCTGCAGCACATGTGACAGGCTTGAGTTTCAGGGTGAGGGAGTGCGAGATGAGCAGCCGCTGGACTCGAGATCTTGCAGGGTTTTCATTACCCAGATCGTGCTTGGATGGAGACCCTCGTCTGGAAATAGCAGGAGAAGCCTTTTCCCATCTATTCTGCTTGGGCCTTACGCTCCCCATTCCAAGTGGAGCATTCTGATCCCAAGAAAGAGCCTCACACAGTTACGGAGACCAATACGATCCTACAAACGGCACAAGCAGGACGTGTAAAAATCGATACGAGTGACACGGAAGGACAGACACGTTTACAAGTGCTCTGGCTCAAGTGCCCTGCACCACTGAGCCATTCATTTCAGGGGCTGTTGTGCCTGGTTTGTCCAACACAGCAAAAATAATGAGAAAAGTGGCAGCCAACTTATCACCTCGCCTTGGCTCCTGTGCTCGTTACTTTTTTTAATGCATTTGAGAAATTCTGCTGAGCACAGCACTATTTTGGGAGATGTGAGGGGGGCAATGCTGGTGACAGGAGTGAGAGAAGCAGGAGAAACTTCAGCGAGAAGCTGAGCCCAGAAGATGCAGCCCTTGAGAAACTGAGGCTGGGAAGATTTTCTTTCCCCATTCTCTAGGATGAAAAGTTTGGGAATACACAATTATCCCAATAAATTTGTTAGGGATAAATTCCCAGTGAGCTGCAGCTCAAAACAAGAGCAAAGGACACTGACACTGATCTGTGGGACAAAGCTCTCCAGGAGCAGGGTTTGGTGGGGGACCTGCTCTGCCTAAAACACTTATTTGATCCTTTATGCAACCCTACAACTCCTCTCCTCAAAACAAATAATCTTTAGAAGAGAAAATAAAGGTAAAAGTTATGTAAATTAAGTGTTTCACGTCAAACCACTCACAGAACTTCTGCCTGACTCTGAATTCTTCAAACAGCCAACAAATAACCCAAAATCTGCCCTGTGTAATCTACCTGACTGTGCCACTGCAGAGGGACAATGCCATGAAGTGGAGAAGCTTCATCATAAAGAAGGCTCTGGGGCTGTAGAGAGGGCCAGGATTAATCACTCTTATAAATTTAATGAGACAAAATAACTGCAGAGAGCTCAAGTGGCAGCGGAGAAAATTCAGGTGAAATGTTAAGTATAACTGTGAGGTACCAGGATGGTTTGGAGCAGCTGAAAGAGCCATAAAGGGGGATGGAAAAGCAGTTGGCAGGGAGGATGCTGAGCAGTAAGGAGGATAATTGCCTCCCGACATCGGTTCCCAGCAGCCAAAGCCGTGTGGGAAGCAGCAGCTCCCATCCCTGCGGATCTGCAAGGAGCTTCCTCAGGACAAGGGTCGCTGTGACATCCCCGGTACGGGGGCACAGGCTCCAGAGGATGAACCCACACGTCGCTGCTGCAAACCCAGCTCATTTCACGGACAAACTCCCCCCAAACCGGCTGCTGGAACTAAATCTGGCATCGGGGCAGGCTGGAATAAATCAGGCAGAGGCCAATTGTCCCTTTACTGCTCCTCACAGCATCGATCAGGCACCACTTGCAATGCGAGCTGCCCTCGCCATCTGCCCGGGCTGGCTGCAAGCTGCCATCTGGCCCAGGGCACAGCAAAGCGAGGGGCCAGCGGGCTGCAAACAGGGAATTTGAGAATTTCCCAGCTCCCCTGATGGCCTTTTAGCTTCCCTTCCCCTTTCCACCACCAATTGTTCTTTTTTTTTTTGAACTAAATAGCTGTTTCCAGGAAATTATGTGCCTCGATCTGCTGGCCAGGGATCTGTCTGGAGCTGGGATTAATCCCTGCAACGCCCCAAAGGTGAAAGCACAATGGGGTCATCAAGGCTTAAACACCCTTTAAACACAGCAGTACCCCGTGGCTGCCCCATGATCGCACACACAGCTTGTTCCTGCAGCCCCACGGTCCAGCCCTGGCACTGGCTTTTGTCCCACAGCTCCTCTGTGCTGGGAGAATCCTCAGGATAAAGGTTCTCACTCTTTAGAGCATCATGGGGACAACAGGGACAAAGCCTGGTTCCTTCTGCTCCCCACATCAGCACCTCCATCACAAATATGTTCGTATTTTAAATGCTTTGCGGCACAGGAATTCAAAAACCTGGGGACACCAAACCGCTCCACTTAAGTACTTACAGTCGAAATGAAGCATTTTGACATTCTCCAAAAAACCTCATTTTACCAGCCCCCAAAAATGTCTTGTTAGAACCAACCCAATGTTTATCCTGAGCTGTTTCTCCCAGCAGCACAACACCCAAAGAGAGCTCCCTTCGGGAGACTCCTCTCTCCCGGGGTAAGTTCGTGGCGCAGAGCCCACCAGGGTTGTCCCTTCTTACCCACCCCTGTCCCTCTGAGGCCAGCAGGGACAGCAGAGTGGCACCCTGAGGTGACAAACCCCAGCTGGTTTTACAGGCAGGGCTGGAGCAGCTCCTTCCACACACTGGGTAATTTCCCGGCCTGCTGTGGAAATCACTTCCTCGCCTCCAAAGAAAGCATTTCGGCTGCAGTCAGATCTTCCCAAGGCTGCTGGATCACCAGCAATATTAAAGGCAGAGATGCTGGATGGACTGAATCACTCCCAGCAGTGAATGCTGCCCTTGTTGAGCTGTTTGGAGAGGGTAGGAGCTAAGAAAGAGCTTTCTCATCGGTGCCACGGGCTGCCAGCGCCCAGCAGCGGGGCCCAGGGCACACCACCGGCACTGGCACGTTCCCAGTCAGAGTTTCCTTGTCCAAGGCAGAAAGGGGACTGTTGCTGCTGCGCTGGAGGCAGCAGGAGCAGCAGCACTCGTGCTGAGGGGTTCTCCAGGGCGTTTCCGGGGGTTTTACAGCTACGGGTGAATTCCGACACGGTTTCGTAGGCCGCGGTTCCATGCACTGGGAGGGCAGGCCTGGATGAGGAAATTAGTGCAATCCCTGCTGATTTCAACGTGCCTTTCCCCTACCGGTCCTAAATAAGACGTAAAAAAGAGGATTTTGCAGAGAACGGGGAAACAGGGAAAAGTTAAAAGTTGGGAGTTCTGGGACAGAACAGGGCAATCAGCTGAAATAAACCTCCAAGTTATCTAACGGGCATCACAACAGCCCCTCTCACCAAGGGACAAGGAACAGTTTGGGAAGCTTCCAGCTGGACACCTTGTCCCCAGCAGAGTTAAAGCTGGGAACCCACTTCCAGCACCAAACAACCAAGTGCAGCATCCCAAACCCACCCTTTCCAGGCCAGCACTGCCATCCCCACCAGCACTTGTGTGAGAGTCCCCACACAAACCTCTCCCCAACTAAAAGCACGTCTGTGAGTGAGAAACAGGAATTTTAAACCCTAATAAAACCTAATAAAACTCTAATTGTTTTAAAATGAACAATATTAAAGGGATTTTGAGAACTTTTGGAGAGGGGGCACAAAAAATGCTGCTCTTGAAAGGATCCCTTTCTAAGTTAAAATTTTATTAAACTGCAGCTGCTGGGAGCCAACAGCAAGCAGGGAATTCCAGGGTACTCCATTCCCTCCGCTGGTAATTTATGATTTACTTTCGTAATAACTGAAGCCATAAGGAACTCACTGGATTAAGGAGTCTTATAATTTACATTGTGGAACAATAATATTTAACTGCATAAAGCCACATATCCACCCATGCAGTCCATCCCTCCAGCTGAAGCAGACTGCACTTCACAAGCAAAGCCCTGGCTCGATGGGAACGCTGCCATTGAATTCCAATAGTGCCTGCACTTCACCGTGTGTGCTGTAGTTCAAGGTTGATTGTAAAAGCCTGTTACATCATCAGCACGGGCAGAAAAACCAGATAAACACACACAGAGACCAGCAGCAGCATCACCCATGTCCCACCAAGGACACGCAGGATGAGGGGCCTGTGGCTGCCACATCCCTGGAAGCGTTCAAGGACAGCTTGGATGGCGCTTGGAGCAAGGTGAGATAGTGAAAAGTGTCCCTGCCCGTTGCATAGGGGTGGAATGAAATGGTCTTTAAGGTCCTTTTCAACCCAAACTATTCTCTGATTGCCCTGGCGCCAGCTGCTGTGGTCCAAAATCACACATGGGGGAGGCAGATCCATGTGCCAGCACCCAAAAAATGCCACGGGGGAACCAGCACTGTCAGCAATGGGTACCCCACTCCCAGGGCTGGCTTTGGTCACCTCAGAGGATGAATTACATCCCAGGGTTTTGGGATTCAGGAGGAGGAGGGGATCCCCTGGGCTTGGCCCCTTTCACCCTCCACCAAGCCACTCATCAACTCAACCTGATTAGAAGTGACATCTCCCAGGGCTTTACACGAGAAAAAGACGGACTTTTGTCAGAGCACAAAAATCTCCTGGCAAAAGGATCAAAGCAGCCGCTCTGGCTCTCCCAGCCCCGCTGTCAAACTTTATCTGCCTTTGCTGGAAACCCACGGCAACTTCTCCCTTCTCCCAGCACAAGGTGAGGCCACTCACTCCGCCAGCTCCTCCAAGCTCCGGTACACGTCGTCGTCATTTTCCGTGGTCTCCTCCGAAGGGAAGGGCCTGGGAAGGAAAGGAATGACAGGGTTATATTGGTGCCTCACCCCTCACAGCGGAGCCCCTGAACTCAGCCCAGCCCTGAGCATCCTGCTGAGCAGAGGCTGTTTCGGAACAAAATATTCATTGCAAATCCGTTTTTGTCCCGGAATGACACCACCCCTGCTGCTTCCCGAGGGCAGAGCTGGCAGGGCAGGGCAGGAATCCAGGTGGGGAGGCTGGCTGAGCACACAGGGCAGCACCTGGGCACCGAAGTGAGGAGCTGCATGGTCTGACAGCACCTCAGAGCCCCTGTGGCTGAGCCCTTCCTGCTGAGCTGCTGCTGCACAAACAACTTAGGAATCTTAATTCCAGCCTGGTGCTGGATTTGTTGGGATGGAGAAACACCTTCTCCTCCAGTGATGGAGCATTTCTACCTGGGAGCCCCTTCCCTGCTCAGCCAGACGGGGCTGGGCACTCTGCACCGCTTCCCACTGGCAGCTCCCAGCAATCCCACTGGGATGGATGAGTCCTTAGGAACCCCGGGCTTCCTCATCTTAACAGCTTTGTGACACCCGAAAAAAGTTCAACCCCCGGAGATGAGCAAAAGGACACCAAAAGGGCAAAACTGAAGGAGGGGAGGAAGCAGATTAAAAGAGCGAGGGAGGGAGTGGGGGGAATACAAGAATTCCTTGGCTCATTCTGGAGCAATAAGCAAATAACGGATGAAGGAGATGAAAAATACCGTTTTAATTAAACCCCACGTGTTATTGCTGGCCCAGGGCCAGGGTGGGCTGTGGCTCTGTTGGGGCTGGATGCACCTTATGGCTACGGCTGTGCCATGCTGGGCATCCCCACGGGCACAGCCAGCCTTGCTCCAGCCCCAGCACAGGGACACGCACGGGTGGCAGCAGGGCAGCTCTGCCCATCCTTCCTGGGCATCCTGGAGAAGGCAGGTGGGGCTCCCCAGGCTGTGACCCACAGGGATGGGACACTGATGCTGCAGAGGAGCAAAGCTGGCTACACGTGAACCTCTAACAGCCCTCAAGAGCAATTTCCTCCTCTTCCCTCCCACCCTCCCTGTCCGTGATAGACTGCCTCTCCTGAAAGATTTAATACACGGCCTGCTTAGCCCCCGAAATTGCTATTTTTGGATCCTTTCACTGGCATTAATTTGCTTTCTCTCCCCTGCTACACCTCACCCTTCCTTCGGCGAGCAGCTCCAGACCGAGCGTTTTGAAATAGTGCTGAGACCTGCAGAGAGCTCAATTCAACCCCGACCAGGTGGTGAGTCCAGGAGGGAAAAAGAGCTGTGGTGACCCCAGCCATGGAGCAGGACAATTCCATGCTCCACCAGCTATCACAGCTGCCCTGCCTCTGCAACAAGGAGCACCCAAGGTGTGTCCAACCATGTCCAACCACGTTCTTCCTCTCCACAGGAAGGAGGAAGGCAAGGGATGCAAAGCTCTGGCAGGAAAGCAGAACTCAGAGGCGACCTCTGTTTAAACAGCACTTGTTACAACAACAATAAAAAGAAACCCATCACAAGGCACGAGCTCCTTTCTTTCACCTGCATCTTCTGCTCTTAATCCCTGACTATTTCCTTCCCCAGCGCTCAGCCCCGCCAGAGAGAAAGGAGTAAAAGAGCCATAAAGAATATTAAAATCACATGGACGCATTTCCAGCCATAAATCTGGGCTTGAGGTGTAATTGGCTCGTGTGATACAACCCCCCGTGTAAGACAAGGAGGCAGCAAAGGGAGAAAAATAGTTTCTAATGAGAGTTTCACGGGGATGCAGCTCCCCTGGCCCTCCCAGCTTCACCTTGACCGCCGGTGAAGGCCCGGAGTGAAAGTCAGGGCAGGGGAGGAATTAATAACCTGTGTCCCTGCAGAGGCAGCTAATGGCTAAATAAGGACACACAGAATGCAATTAGAGGGAGAAGTCACACCAAGGTGAGGATTGCTAAATGGACCATCCAAAATCTGGAGCTGAAGGGCAGCTTTTTGGACAAAGCCTTGGGTTTTTCCTTTGTTCATCCCTTGCTCTTCCCCAAGAGTTCCAAGTGCAACAACAACATTTTAAGTAATTTAATTTCGCTCTACCAACAGCCACTATTTAAAGTATCTCCCTACTTTTGACTTAAGCTCCCTTATACATCCATTTAGGTTATTTTTTGTCACTGAACACACCTGAGCTGGCTGGAGGAACGGATCTGATGTGGTGGGGAGAGACTGGGGGAGGAGAGCTCTGCTCTCACTCCCACCCCACCAGATTCCCATCAGAGCACCACAAAGGAAAAGCCAGCTGGGTGAAATTTTAAGCCAGTATTTCTCACAAGCACAGGGGTTTCACTGAGAACCTTCCCACAGATCATCCCCGTGGCCCCAGCCACGCAGGGAGCAGCAGCTCCATCCAGGTGGGTGAAGGTGCTGCACCCTCCCCGACAGCAAACACCTGGTTTGGGACCAATCTCTGTGTCAGTTTTTTGGTAAAATGAGTAAAAATGTTGTGAGTGAAAAGGTCTAAAAGCTCCTGATTCCCTGGGAAATTCTTACAGACCTCCAGGCACGTTGCAATTTCTTATGCAGAAGCACAGTGCAGCTGGGAATGCCCAGCAGTAATGAGTATTTCGAGTCCACTGAAACCCAAGAGGTCTGCAGAGACCCCAGTTTATTAAAATTCATTTGAAAATGAAGATACTTCATATCTTTAGCTAAGCACCAGCTTTTTTTCACTCCACCACCATGCAAAACCACCTGCTGAGCCATTCATCCTCCCAGCCTGTGCCTGGGCTGCTGCGAGCCCCATCCCGCTCAGATGAAAAGCAAAAGCTCCCAGTGCCATCAAATAGTGCTGGAACAGGCTCTTAGAGATAATAAAGCTCCCGAAGTCGACTCCTTCACAGACAAACCCCTCAGCACTCAACAGCATCGCTTCCAGAGATCAAAGGAGGGAAGGGAAGTGGGATCGATGGGATGTGTTTGTTTTAGAGCCGAAAAGGGGAGAGAAGACCAAGCAATTTGTTGTGGAGTTTAGAGTGAGCTGCTCCTCCGGAGGGCAGGGCTTACAGCAGGTGATGGTTCTTGCCACGTGATGCAAAGCACCCCCTCGACCGTACAAAACATTTTGGCCACTTTCTGGACCTCACAGAGCTCCCTGCAAATGGAACACAGGCAGAGCCAGCCACAGCCACAGCACAGCAGCCAGGGGGACAATCAATTAATATTTCATGAGGCGCCTCATACACGAAAACCCCTCCCTTGCTCTCAGGTTGCCCCGTGATCTCTCCCACGCCGCATCCTCACCGTCCATCTCTGCACAGGGAATCTCTCAGCGCTGCCTGGCTGCTCTCTCCTCTGAATTATTTAACGGGAAGAGCCAGGTAGGCTGCAATTCTGACAGCAATAAACAGGCAGGTTTATTTATTTATGAGCACATTTCAGCATCTGGGGTGCCTGGTCCTAGCGACTGAAGCCAGCTCTTCACCTCTGCAGAGCGCAGAGGGTCAGGGACGGGGCAGCTTCAGTCTGGTCGTTTTGTACAGCAGCACCTTGGCCTCAAATCCATGTGGGGCAGAGCAAGGAGGACCTGGCATGGTCTATTTACCATTTTTCCAGTCTCCACTCCAGTTTCTCAGGGTCAAACATCAGCCCTGGGAATAGCAAGCCCGGCGAGAAGCAGGGAGGGTGGAAATGTCCCACTCAAGGCTCTCCATCCCAAGGAGCTGTTCCCACCTGGGGCTGCTCTCAGTGGAGATCGTTTGTCAGGCAGATCTGCAAGGAAGTTTTCCTGACTTGTGCAAACACCCTCAGGAGTCTAAAGGAGGTGATTTATCCCTTTCTGGAAGGGGATTCCAGCCTCCCAGCACCAGCAGGATAATCTCCCCCTGTTTTCCTAAGTCCAGGGATAACACTTGAGTGTTTTAAAAAGCAGGTGGAGTGTGTGACCCCCGGGAAACCTGAGCTGCTCCCATCTGCCGTCCCTTCTGTGAGGGATTTCTTCAGGAATGGGAAGGGCCAGAGAGCCCCAAGCTGGTGCAAAGGAGCTTCTGCAGCTCTGCTGGGATGGACGGGGCTGTGCTGAATCCTCCTGGCCTGGAATGTGGCAGAAAAACATGTCCATGGGGTGGAATCTCCAGCCTGGAGTTACACCCTGCAGGACTTCCAGCTCCCGTGGCTGGGTGTACAGATCCTCCCACATCCCTGTTTTGAAGGGACCATCGTGGCAGTGCACAGGAAACCCACAGGACACTGATTTCACCAACATTTTGGGCTTCAGGCTGTGCTTTCCGTGCGAGTTTGGGTGTGGGGTTCACAGCCCCACAGCTCCCCTGCTTCCAGAAAAGTCCTTCTGTCCCACTGCTGAGTGTAATGCTGCTTCAATCCCAAAATCTCAGACTTTGGCTGTTCCCAGCACAGCATTTTGACAGCTCCAACCTTCCCCTTTTCTTTTTTTCCTCCTCTTTTTTCCAGAAGGACGAGTCACTCGGTGAGCATGGGATCACCCCATCCCTGTGACTGTGTCCCCTGTCAGCCATCGGTTCTGGAACCCTGGGCCCACCACCCTGAGCGCTCCTGGAGCTGCCCAAAGAAAACCAGGTGTTTTTCCAAGCCTTTTACACACCACTGAAAACGCTTCCCTCATCGGCTTCATGGAATTAGGCAGATTAAAGCAGCATTAATTTACCAAGAGGTGGCTGTGAGCTGACCAGGGACCAGCAAAGAGGTGACCTGGAGCTGCTTCTCCAGCCCCACCCTCGACCCAGGCAGCACCTCCAAGATTTGGTTCCCATCTGTGAAACGGGAGCGGCGTCAGGGAATGGTTTTGGTCAAATGCTGCGAGATAAAACCACACTATTAATGCCCCAAAATCAATTTATATAAAGCAGAATAGAATCAATTCTCCCTGCACAGAACGAGACACATCAGAGCATACCAAAAGCTGCTGAATTTAATTAAAATCACACTGTTGTGTTACATTACTCATCTCTGGAAAGACGCACCTCATGCGGCGCCAAATTTTAGACACGTCCTCTGAACAATTACGGTTTGCTTTTATTTGTGGTCTGGAACTTGCAGAAATTCTCCCAAGATTAATTCTGATGGCAATTCAGGGGGGAAAGAGCGAGTTACATCACCAGATAATGCAAAGATGATGATGATGATGATGATTTTGCAGGAGAGCACTCGGCGCAGTGTCAGCGCCCAAGGGTGAGCTGCAGGCCCTGCTTTATCCTCAGCTCAAATCTGAGCTGAGCACTTCTGGAGATGAGAAGACAAGAAAACAACAGCTCGTATAATTTTATGTTTCAACACATTATCGCATTTTTAAAAAGCCCTCGTGTACCAATGCCTCTCTCAAGCAAGAGGGATGATTTTCTCCTCACTTCAGCTCAACGCTGACGAGAACAGATGGATAAAATCAAAAGGGGAATTCAGAAATTTCTTTCTTGAAAAGAAAGGGAGAAAAAGAACCCAAACCCTGTGGGGTGACAGCACAACCAACCACTAGGGAATGACTGCCCCAGTAAAGACCTGGGATGCATCCCAACAACATCAGCGGCCTCGCTTTGGAAAACACCTGGTGAAAACACAAATCCTGAAATCCCCATTCCTAACTCGCAGCAGAGCAGCACAAGGAGATCTTTCAGCACCCTGAGATTTTCCGCTCTACCTGAGCAGCTGCCATCCTATGAAACTCATGTCAACAAAAATAAATAATGACCTAAATGGGTCTTTCTGCCTGATTCCAGCACTGCTGTCTGCAGGGAGGCACCACCAGCACATCCCAGCCAAGAGGGGCCCAACTGTGCAGTATAAACCAGCTCCAAACAGCCCATTCCGAGGGCCACCAGGAATCCCTTCCCCAGGGAGGCGCAGAGTTGTCCCAGAGCATCCAAGCGTCCCTCTCCAGGCACAGCCCATGGCAGTGTCCCCATCCCCCAGTGCTGGGAGCCTCCCAAGTCCCCTAATTTGGACCAGCTGAGCCTGGAGCCCTTCTCCATCCTTGGAGCGTCCTTGGGGCAAAGGCTGCATTTCGAGGAGACAATCAGAGGCGCTGGAAAGCTCTCAAAGGGTGGGCAGTGCCACAGGAGGAGCCTGAGGGAAGCACAACGTGGGCAAAGCCGATGAGCAGTGACCAGGCAGGTGACCCCGAAGCCCAGCAAGCCCCACCTGAGCCCACCCAGCAGAGCTGAGCTCATCGGAGCTGCGTCTTCATTAGGCAAAGCTGCTGGTGGGGAGGGGGACAGAAGCTGCCTTGTGCTTTGGGAGCAGATGCTCACGGGGTGACCTCAGCACCCCCCCAGCCTGCAAAGCAGCCGCGCAGGAAAACATGTCAGGGAGATTTTTCAGGCTCTCTGTGAGGATACAAACTTGCCAAAATAAATGTGTTAAGAACGTTTTTTAGCGGGAAAGGAGCTGCTTTTCAGTTGATTCTGCGCGTCAACAAATGGAGGAGCTTTGTGGTGACTCCTGAAGGTTTGCTGGTGTCACAAGAAAAAAACCTCCACCTGACTTCCCGCTGGTGAGGTTTGTGCTGAGCCTCTCTGGGTTTGTGCTGGTGACCAGTTCCAGGACTGGTCCCAGTTCCAGGAGAGCTCTGCACAGCAACTGTACCAATTTCCAGACACGGATCCTCCCACAGCCTCCTCCATCTCCATTTTATCGCAACACTTATAAGTGTGTACAAGGAAAACACAACGGCAGTAAAAGAATAATGGGCAGAGTGCAATTCCTGGCAGGGAATAAAACGGTCCTTGTAAAACCAGCCTTCAGGAGAAGAGGCCCCCTAACAACCTCCTCACCAGAAGACACTTGAGGACTTAATTGTTATCGCCTTTAATTGCCTGCCATTTTCACACCCAGCTGGGTCCGCCTCGCATCCCCAGGGGGAGAGGGAGCAGCGACCAAATCTGACCTGCAGGAAGCCTCCAGCACGCTCGAGAGTCCTTGCAAACCCCGTGAAAGATTTCCCCCTATCTCCCTTCCCTCCTTCAGGACAGCAAGGGGAACATCCTGATCAGCTCCAGCTTGTGCCGCCACATCTTCTGCAAGCAGCGGGGGTTGCTGGTGGGATCACAAAGCCCTCTTTGCAGGGGCACCCCCACACCACAGTGGCAAAATCATGAAACCCGGACAAAACTCCAGGTTTCATTTCAAACTGGTGGCTGAATCACTGAGGGATTTCCTGATCACCCAGTGACACACACTGGGATCACAGACACGCAAGTTTTGCAGGGCAGGGGCTGCAGGTCCAGCCCCCTGTGCCCCCCTGCTCCTCCCCTGAAGGCAGCAGCCTGGGCACCTCCCGCCAGGAATGCTGCTTTGCCTCATCCCTCCTCCCTTTCCCCCCAACACACACCCCGATATTATTGGCAAGCTGTTAAGTACCCAAACTCCAGGGCTGACAATGCTGCAATCCTCATTTCCAGCCCGTTTGATGCTTCACCTGGGCAGAGGGGAGCAATGAGGAGCCCTGGCAGCACGCAGGGGCTGCAGGGAGTCTCCTCGGGATCAATCCTCACTGGGGGCAGGATGCTGGTACTCATTTGGCTGCCTTGAACGTGCCTGGAGGTGGCTCTGACCTGGGCTAATCCCAGTGTTGAGCTTTTCTCCTCTCCTCTCACTGTCTGCACTGTGGAGATGGGAAAAATCCCAGGATCCTGGAATGGTTTGGAAGGGACTGTAAGGACCATCTCGTTCCAATCTCCCTAACCCAACTTCCACTAAAGCAAGTTGCTCAGAGCCCCATCCAGCCTGGCCTGGATTACTTCCAGGGATGGAGCATCCACAGCTTCTCTGGGCAACCTGTGCCGAAAAAACAGAGACAGGGTGGCCGTGATGGCCATTCCACAGGGTGCCCGTGGGCAACCCAGCCCTGACAACCACTCCCACAGGATCTGGACTGGTCACTTATTCTTCCAGCTGACCCAAAGGGCTCCTGCCTTGGCCCCAAGATGGAGAAAACTCATCCCTGTGCCCTTCTCTCCCTGGCCCAGCCAAAGCATCACCACTGCTCCTGTGAGAGAAACCCTCCTCTGACAACCAGGATTCAGCCTCCTGCCCGTTTGCAAATGTCTTTAACGCTCTTTTATGAACTGTGGTGCCTTCTGAGGAGAGTCACCGAGAGGTTCAGTTCATACAGAAAGGATTTACTCAGATTTAGGGCCTCCGTAAAGGCCTCTGAACGTGCAAACCCCTTCCCTTTCTCAGCTGGGCTTCGCTGTGCACACATTAAAAATGCACGCAGGCAGCATGGGCCAATATTCCCTAACCTGCTTTGCTTGCAGAACTCTGCTTCCAGGAAAAACATAGATCTCAGGGAGATGAATAAACACATGCCTCCTCCTCTGCTCAGAGCTCACATTCAGCCCCTGGAGCACGAGGTGGACGGTGGAGCCCAGAGGATGCCAGGATGTGCCACAGGCAGCAAGGAACGCTCATGGCTGCGGCAGTCAAGTCTTAAGGGAAAACAACAAAAAAAAAAAGCTTTAAGAAAATAATTCTAATCCTGGTTTATTGGGACCTGCAACAAGAAGTCTTGTCGTCCTCCAGAGAGCTGAGTTTGCTCAAGAAAACTTGGAATGAAAACTCGGAAAGGGAATGAAAACTCTTGCTCCAAAGCACAGGAGAAGCTTTGCACGACATCCCTGTGCAAAGACCACACTGCTCCAGAGCCCTCCCGGCTGGCTGGGAAGTGCCAGGCAGCGTGGGAATGGGGTAATGGAATTAGCGGGCATGAGCTGGAGCTGCAGTGGAAAGTCCTGGCTGGATAATAAAGGTTCCTTGTTCAGGGACAGCCAGGGATGGAGCACTTCTCCCTGGAAGTGCTGACAGTCCTCCAAAGAGGTGAGGGGAAGGATGAGAACCAGTAACAGTCAAATAAATCTCCCCTGCTGGGCAATGCTGCACATGAGGATCTGCTCCTCGTCCCTAGGTACAACCCTTTGGGACAACAGAGGGACGAAAATCCCAGCAAGAAGTTCCCATCCCATCAGCACAGAGCCCGTTTCCTGCAGGATTTGTGGAAGCAGCCCTGGGATGGGGACGAGGCAGGCAGAGGATGGTCACAGCAGGGCTGTAGCTACAGCTGCTGCACATTAAGCGCATTGCAAATAAAACACTGCATTCGGGATCGAGTTTTTGCCCTGTTTTTGCTGCTTGTTTCTTGGAAGAAACACTCTGTCATCTCCACAGAGCTATCCTGATAGCTATCTGGAGTACTCTGGGAAACAGGGCTCCTCTGCCAAAGTTCCTGTAGCCAGGAATTATTAAGACAGAAAGAGTGATTTTTTTTTTTTCACTGAACAGCACCCAAGATCGATTTTTATTTTTCAGTGCGCCGTGAAACTTATTTAAGGACAAGTAATAGGCTTTGGGATTTATTTCACTCTTCATTTGCGCGATCCTGATTCTCAGACCCTAAAATAGGGATTGGAGCAGAGCCACATTCATACTGTGGGGCTGAAGACCATACAATCCACAAAGCACCCGAATTTCACTGTCTTTACCGTGGTTTTAAGCACTGTGCCTACGCCACCAAGATCTTCCCCACTTCCAATGGAAGCATCTTCACTGGGAGAGGGAAGAGGATGGACCCCAATGAGCTGAGGGGCAGTGGCAGCTGATGTGAGCAGTCCCTCCAGGGAGCCAGAGCTGCTGCTGGTTCCCACGGGATTAGATTAATTCAGATTAATTCATCTGCGATTAGTTTCTGTCATTGGGGGGTTTGTGATGGTGCAGCAAGAAATCACCTAATTTAAAGGAAAAGAGATGCAGCAATGGACAAAGCCAAGGCTCTGTGGCTGCAGGGGACAGCGAGGTGGGAGGGGACACTCCCAGGAGGGTATTTTCCTGGAATTACAGAATTCATTTCTAGTCTAGTCTGTTTTTCCAGCTAAAGGAGTGACAGCATTTTCTGTTCCTGCAGAGCTGGAGGAGAAACAGGGTTAACACACAGGAAAACAGAGTTAGAAGCGAAGGCTCGCTGAGCTCTGTGCTATTCTTGTGTAATTATGGTGCCAAAGGCTTCCAAGATAAAGGATTTTAGTGGGAACTGTAAATGCCAGTTGTAAAACGAATGAGAAAAAGCCACATAGCCACAAGAATAGCAAAGCCTCCCTTGTCCCTGAATCCCAGCTATGCCCAGCCCTCAACACAACCAACAGGGGCTCAGCCAAAGCCTTCCCAGGAGGGGATGGCAGCTCCTTCATCCTCTGAGCTGGATCCAGGACCTCGCTCCCAGCCTTGGGAAGGGCTTTGCCAGGGATGACACCCTGGAGCCCCTCCCAGTGACACCCCAAGACTTAAACCCAGCCCTTGCCAAGGCACTGCAGTTTGTGCGGTGAATCCCCCACTGCTCCCGGCCTCCAAACGCCTTGGATGTTCTTTTCCCTTAAAATAAAAATCACTGCAGGCTCCTCCAGGACTCAGGGCTATCATCATAACAAACAGTCCTTAACTTATAGCACATCTTTATTCCTCAAACCCTCGCCCCCTGCATCTCCCCCCAGCCCTGCTGGGATCTGTCGGCTCCGTGTTTAACAGATGGGAAGGCTCCGAGCTGGTTTTACACGTGAAAAGCTGTTCCCCTCCAGCAATCGCAGTGCAGACAAGGCAGGGAAAATATGTTCCAACAGTGGGAATCGTGGCAGGGGGTGCTGGGGATGGGTGGCAGGGCTGGGAGTGGGGCAAGGACCCCATCCGGCCTGAATCCCTTCATCCTGGCTGTGCCTGGCTTGGGGTGCACCACAGACCCAGAACAGCAGCAGGACACATGCTGTGGAGAAAATCAAATGTGTTCTATAGTTGGGGGGGGTGAAAACACACACACTCTCCCCCCAAAAAACATGGAAAGGTAATTTAGGCTGCAAACTCATCCCCGTTACAGCCGTGGTCCTAATGAGATGTTCCCAGATTAATAACACAAATGCACACTAACAAGGAAAGCAATCGCAAAGCAATTTTGCAGGGAGCTGAACAAAGAGCAGGATAACAGCTCTGCCTAATAGGGGCTGTCTGCTGGTTTTAATTCCTTCTCCGCTGCTCCCTCAGCGAGCAGAGAAGGAGCAGCCAGCACACCCTGGGTGCCAGGCACTCCTACCCTCCTCACCAAGGATGTGCCTTTGAGGACATTTCCCAGTTGTTAAGGCCAGGAAGGTCCCTGGGCTCTCCTGCACAGGGGCAGGGGACAGTGGGGACAGTGAGGACAGTGGGGACAGTGAGGACAGTGGGGACGGTGAGGACAGTGGGGACAGTGAGAACGGTGGGGACGGTGAGGACGGTGGGGACGGTGAGGACAGTGGGGACAGTGAGGACAGTGGGGACAGTGGGGACAGTGAGAATGGTGGGGACAGTGGGGACGGTGAGGACGGTGGGGACAGTGAGGACGGTGAGGACGGTGAGGACGGTGAGGACGGTGGGGACAGTGGGGACAGTGGGGTGATGCCACAGCTCCTGGACACTGCTGGCTTTCCCGAGATCCCTCGTGAACCTGAGCAAAACCTCCAGCAAGAGACACCAAAACTCACCCTGCTGCCCTCCCCAGCAGGGACAGCGCACACAGTTCATCACAGTTTCACTTATTTCATCCGAAACCATTCCCAAGCAGCCTGGAAGGTGCTTTTACAAGGATCTTACCTACACAGTGTCTGTTTAACCCCATTATGTGCAGCTTCTAAAGGGTCTGATGTGATTAAACATGAGGAATATGGAGAGGGAGAGAGAGAGAGATGTTATTTTATAAAGCATCGTATTGAAAGGATCTTACCTAATTCCTTTGGTCTGAGCAATACTGTGGAAGGAGAGCCTGGATACTGCAGAGATCACCTGGAAACGAGAGAAAAAGATGCTGCTGTGCTTACTGAGGACACAGGAAGGTTTGGCGGGAGCCCAAGGACCCGCAGCCGGGTGCTTGGACCTGAACCCCCACTGAAATGGATGTGCTCCAGTCCCCCCCTCAGTGTCACAGTGTCACCACCGGGGCTGGGAGGACACTGCCAGTGCAAACCCTGCTTTTGGTTCCACCACTGAGCACAAAAGACATTTAACTCTCAGCTATAAAGGTATTACTGAACAGCTTCATCCAAGGAAACTCCATCCCCACACTCATTTAATGAGCCCAGACCTGCCCTGACAGGTTTTATGCAGCACTAAGAAGCATTGAGAAAACCCTCTTACTTTGTATTTTATTACAAAAGGATTACAACTCCTTTCGTGTCTCTCCTCACACAGAATGATCTTATTGAGGCAAACTTGCCAAGGCTGAACGGCTCTGACTTCTTGCAATTCAATAAAGATGCATCATCAGTTTGTCAGAGGTGAGTGCAGACCATCGCCCTTTTCTGGCAGAAAACAGCCAGGAGTGATTCAACACCAAAATATTCTCATCAGCATTGCAGTCGGAAGCAATAAAACCACCAGGTTTTTCAGCAAAACTCCCATTTTTGATGGAAGTTTTAATTGCTATGGGGAATTTTCAATGAGGAGGAACAAAGAATAGGTCTGAGTCCCTTGTAAGATTGAAATTGTGTTTTACTCTTGTTCACATTCACTATTTCAAAGCTGGATTGAAAAAAACCAAAACTATTATTTTTGGACTGTTTTCCAACCCACTGGGATGGGACATGGATCAAGGGCTTCTTGAGTGGGCTCCAGGTGTACAAACCCAAGCCCGTGGGGGTTGCTGCTGCCTGGAGCTGCCCTGCACCCAACCCAGCCATGAGGGACCCCTCTGGTCCCTTTATTTAGGGATTTTACCTTGGGATGCTCCCCTGGTTTGCTGAGCCACACCACCCACCCAGGGACCAAGTGCCTGGATTTTCTCCTGGGATGAGCTCAGAGCCTCTCTCCCTCCCACATTATTTTATACCAGGACATCAACGAGAGCCTCATCTCAGACCCTCCTGCAAATTCTCCCTGCTGCAAGGAGCAGTGCAAGCCCCAGGTTTGTGGGGAACACACGGGTGATTTCCTCAGGACTGCCTGGAGCCTGAGCTCATCCTTCTGTGGCAGATCCTGCTCCAAACCCTCCCTTCTCCTCCACACTTTTGCAACCTTCATCCCTTCCATTTTTTCATTTGCCATGAATTCCAGTCTGGCTGTTGGCTGCTGGTGCCCCAGCTGTGGACTCAAAGCCAGGGCAGCAACCAAAAAACTGCCACAGTTTGGTGTTTAGTGGGTGATTTCCACATGGAAAACAGGGAACAGAACATCCCTGAAAGGCTCCAGGGCTCATCATGGCACAAAACATCGTGAGTGGTACCTGAAACACCGAGCCCAGACAGGGCACAGAGACTGGAGACTCCACTGGCACCCCCAGGGGTGCTTAAAATAGTCCCAGGGAAGTCCTAGACTGACTGAATGAGTCTCTTCCGTGCTCTATTTTTAGCCTTCTGAAGTAAAAATCCAGTTTATGAATCAGACAGTTCCACCGCGGGGTTTGAGTTCCAGGGAAATTGAAGAGAAAAGCTCCCTGTTCTCCTCACCAACAAGTTTCCCTTTGTTCTTTGCTGAACAGCCTCAAGCTCTGCACATCCCGGCACATCAAAGCCAGGCCCTGGTTCCAGTGAGGATCCCAAATCCACACTCAGGTGAGAACGCAAAGCAACCCAGGGTGAGGGATCAGGCACAAAAAACTTCCTTGAAGCATCTCCGGAAGGCTGAAGAGCAACTGTCCCAGTATCAGGGAATATTTTTCCCAACAACAACTCCTGCTAAGAGTAAGACAAGCCAAGTGCAAGGCCTGCTCCTCACAGATCCCTGCCCCTCGCAGATCCCTGCTCCTCACAGATCCCTGCCCCTCGCAGATCCCTGCTCCTCGCAGATCCCTGCCCCTCGCAGATCCCTGCTCCTCGCAGATCCCTGCTCCTCGCAGATCCCAGCCCCTCACAGATCTCTGCCCCTCGCAGATCCCAGCCCCTCACAGATCTCTGCCCCTCGCAGATCCCA
>VZTD01005030.1:362738-439870 GCA_013397725.1 Rhagologus leucostigma
ACAGATCCCAGCCCCTCACAGATCCCAGCCCCTCGCAGATCCCAGCTCCTCACAGATTCCAGCTCCTTACAGATTCCAGCTCCTTGCAGATCCCAGCCCCTCGCAGATCCCAGCCCCCAGCCAGGGAAGTGCTTAAGCACGTGTTTAAGGATAACTAATCCTCTCAATTTCAACAGGATTAAACAACATTCTTAAAAGTAAGTCAGCCCTTAAGTGTTTGCTAAACTGTGTCTCATTTTCCGCTGTAAAACAGCTTTGTATTTGCAGGCAAAGCCAGGCCTAACTTCTGGCTCTCGTGTTCGGTCAGGCCAGGCAGGATCTGTTCCACACCCACAGGGCAGCACGAGGGTCCCTGATCTCAGCTGAGGCTTTTCCCTGCTTCTGGAATACCAGGACATACCAAAACAACTAATACAGATATTCCAACCTGGCCTTGGACACTTGCAGGGATCCAGGGGCAGCCACAGCTTCTCTGGGCACCCTGTGCCAGGGCCTGCCCACCCTCACAGGGAAGAATTCCTTCCCAATATCCATCTAACCCTGCCCTCTGGCAGTTTCAAGCCATTTCCCCTTGTCCTGTCACTCCATCTCTTGTCCAAAGTCCCTCTCCAAGTCATTTCAAGTTGTTGTTTGGAAAACTGTTCTCTTATCTGTGCATTTTTCTTCCAGGAGATGTAGGGCTGCGGGCTTTAACAACAGGGGCTTATGCAGATTATTGCTATTATTATTACTTCTTCACCCATTTCTCAATGCAATTTCCTCCCTGGAAACTGCATTCAGCAGACAAAATTACCATAAAAGCTATATATAACATCCCACTGACAATAAGATGGCAGGAATATAAATAGGAATAGAAAGGTACAAAATGCAGGTGATGCACAGACTTTTTTTTCTACCAGCAATGGGTTAGTGGGAAATTTCTGGTGGTTTTGCCATGACAAGTGAGGGATGCTCTTCACATTCCTGAAATTCCAGTGTGCCTTGTATGTATGGGCATGAGTTAAATTCAACCACCCAGCTGATCATTTACTGAGCAGAGAGATCATTGCTGCAAAACAACAGCACCACAAAGTGAGGCACGAGGGCCCTGCACGTGATTTCAGGTTTTGAAAGGCACCAAGTTCTGCACTTCATGGGAAAAAGAAAGAAAATAAAAATAAAAATAAAAATAAAATAAAATAAAATAAAATAAAATAAAATAAAATAATCAAGACTCAAAGTGGGTTCCTCACATTCATTGGTCATTTTGGAAAAAAACAAAGTGAGTAAAGAAATGGGATTTTTGAAAAGAATTTTAAAAACCACAACAGCCACACCACTGCAATAAGAAATTCACCACTTTTCTTTCTTACTACCAACACTTTCTTTCAGGAATTACGGATTTTAAAATAAACCAAAGCCAAATAGAAAATAAATTATTATGTTCACTACTCTTCTACTTCCTCCGGCATTGTTTATGGCTGATGGTATCTCTGAGCATCTAGAAAACTCTAAAATAAACTTTCTTGTATCTGAAAAAACAAACTGACCCAGCTGGGCTGGAGAACACTTTGCATAGGAGGAACTTCCCAGCTCTGGGCACTCCAGGAGTGACCCTGGGAGCGAGAATGAGCTGAGGGCTCACAGCCAGCGCTGAGCATTCCCAGAACAAACAGAGATTTGCTTCTAAGCAAATCAGGAGCTCTGCCCAACACTGATAACTCCGGGCAGAGACCTCTCTGTGCCACCTCTGCACATCCCCTGCCAGGGAGAGAAGGTTTCACAGCCTGGAATTACACGGAGTCATTTCCTGCTTTGCCCCTAAACTCCTGAAGGGCAAAACAAATCCTCAGGCCAAACATCCCCAGCCTCAGGCAGAGAGCTGACCCCAAAATCAGAGACAAACTGATGGTATCTCTGAGCAACCAGAAAAACTCTCAAATCAACTCTCTCAGGTTTGAAAAAACAAACTGAGCCCGCTGGGCTGGAGAACACTTGGCACGGCAGGAACCCAGAGATACCAGTTCCGAGCTGGATAATGGCATCCCACAAGAAAAACACTGAGGGGAACAGTCCCAGGGACAGGAATGCTCAAAGGAAAGCAGTTCTGAGAGCAAGGAGGGTTTGATCCAGCTGCCTCCAGCCTGAGGGGCTGGTATTTTCTCCCACTGGTCAGCTCCTGTTCGCTCTTCTCCCTGCACACCTGGGCACTTCCCAGCACCTCCCAGCCACCCGCACACCCCCCTGGGCTGGGCACAACCTGGCACTGGCAAACCAAGGTCTCACCAGCAGCTTCCAGCCTCCCGTCTCCTCCACATATCCCTGTCCCGTGGTTTGGACCTTGGCTGGACCAGCCCTGGAAAACCAGAACAGCCCAGAGTGTGAGGGGAACGCAAACCACAACCTGCTTGCTTTGGATCAGTTATTCGTGCTCTTGCCTGGGGCACAAACCTGCAAGACCCTAAACAGCAAACACTAAACCAGCCCTTTTCCCTGGACATGGAGCAGCCAGGCCTGCATCCTGGGAATTTGCTGGGGAATTCCTTAAGTCAACACCTCCTGATACAACCTGGTACCCGAGAAGAGCACCGGGCGTGGCTGGGCAGGAGGAAATCAGACATGGTGTGATGTTTTCCTGGGATGCCAAGGGTGGGCACGGCCCCATGAAGGGATCAAATCAGACGGATTTTCCTACACCCAGCCTCTCAGCCTGACCACATCCACCCAGCTGCCTGCTGAGGATGAGGCTATTCAATCACAACTGGTTTGGACAACTCTTTTGAGCCTTTCCCAGTGCCTGCCTGGATGATTTCCCCTGTGGCTCCACTTCGCCTGCCCTGGGATGCCACGGCTTCTCCTCTCATTCCCACTCATGCCAGGCGTGGTGTTTGCTGGCATCCAGCTTCTGGAGAGGTGCCAGCTGAGCGGATTTGGGCTGATACATATTTGATAAGGATTTCAGATCAAAGCCAGGGAAGTTTTGCTGTGATGGCGTGTCCGGGCTTCTGTCCCTGTATTTCACCACAAGGACCATGCAACAGATAGGGCAGCCTGGGCATGGCAAAGCCTATTCCTTCCTCCAACAAATAGCAGGGATCCTTGACTGCCACTTCCATTTGCCTTATTGCTGGTCCCAGAGCTCTGGCAGCTCCTCCTCTTCCCCAGCCCCAGAGGTTGGTGAAGCCCACGAGCTGTAAAGTGCTGCTTTAAGCTACAGCATGTGTTTGAATGGGTTTTTAAAAACTACGTTATTAAACCATCACTGTTTTGCATTAAACCCATGATGTGGCCACATTACGTGTTGGGGATGGAAATGCTGAATCACTGGGCAAAGCCACTGCTGATTTCCAGGGAGAACAGGGCTTGTGTAGGATTTTAACAGGTTTATTTGGGGCTCTTTGGGGCTGGCATCATGTCTGATATCATGAAGCCTTAGACCAGTGAGCAGTCGCTGCAAAACCAGCACTGTTCCCTTACAAGGAGGAGAAAAGAACAACTCAGGTGGATTTATGGCTACTGCCAGAGAATCTCTGCACTCTGTCACACCACCATAAGTTAGCCAGATGCACACACCCCACCTCCCACATTTAAGACACCAATTTGTCTCTTCCCATCACGGAACAGCTGAGGAATAACGGGAACACTGTCACAGGTCTTTAGGGTCCCTAAGCCCCGATGGCTGTGTGTCCAGAGGTGTCTGTGCTCCTCTGTCCCCACCCCACAGCAAACACCCCTGGCCAGGGGCAGGGCAGGGCAGGTCCCTCACTTTCCCAGGACACAGAGAGGATCCAAAGGCAAGAAGAGAAGAGGCAAAGCAGCCCAACACAGAGAAGCACCGAGAGTCACAAACCAGCCTGGCCACAGCCCCGCTCCCAGCGCCTCCCACAGCTCCCAAACGCAGGAATTAATGCCCTGAAACTGCAGTGCCTGCTTTACGCTGCCGAGTTCCTCTAATACAACAGCAATAAAGAGTTATTCTGCTCCTTAATGGGCTCTCTCCTCCGCCACGGCTGCTGAGCTGCTGCCTCGTTCGGGTTCTTTTCTTTTATTATCTCGATGTGATAGCGGCGACTGGAGCGAGGAGCTGGCTTTGATGGGACTTTAAAAGCCTCAGGGGGGGAAACCCAGCGGTTTCTCAAGTGAGCCAACACCAAAGCCAAGAGAGATGAGCTGGGAAAGAGCCTCCCGCTGAACACGGCGCAGAGATTCATTTGATGGCCCTGGAATAGTCGGGGCAGTGAGCTCAGCCCTTGGGGAGGGCTCGGCCCCTGGGGAGAGCTCAGCAGCACCCACGGGGGCTGGAAGTGTTCAGGGCGCTGGGCGAGAGGATTGTGAGGGCCACGCTCAGCAAAGCCAAGAGTTTGGGGTAAGCTCAGCAGCCTGGCACAGACACCCTGGGCTCAGGGGATGTGCAGACAAAGCCAAGGCAAGGGCATGGCCTGGGAAAGACTCTGGGTGCCGAGAAACAACTGTTTTCCTGTAAACGCTGGGGATTCACAGGGCACGATGGGCTGAGCCTGCTGCGAGCCCAACCCAGCTGCCTGTGAGCCCCCACATGCTCCCCTCCTGCCTGGGGACAGGCAACCCCTGCTCTGGGGCAAGGACAAGCCCACCCCACGTGAGGTTTTGGAGAGATGCTGCCTCTGCAAACATCTCTGCCAGAGAGGAGAATTCAACAGGAGAGACAGGGAAATTGCATCTTTATGCAGCATGGGACTGAGCAGGAGAGATCTGGGGCTGTGGCAGAGCTCCTGGGTAAGAGTGGGTGGCACGATGAGAAGATGACAAGAGGGTCCCCAGAATCTGCTCCTGAACAGGAAAAAAACCCCAAGTACTCAGTTAGAGGTGCAGGGGTGAGTGGCCATCCCGTCCTCCTCCTCCTCCTCCTTCCTTCCCACATCTCCACTTTCCCTGGCTCAGCTTGGCCCTGTCAATTTGCCCAGAACTCGCCAACGACAGAAAGGCAACAAAGGAAGGAAAATCCAAAGCCTTGATATCCACAAAACCATTTCTGGGACAAGCTTTGGCAGCACCTCTGAAGGCCGATTTGGAAATGAGTCAGCAGGCTGTGCCACCACGCTGGGGTTTAAGGTGACCCCAGCCCATCTCCCGTTTCTGCAGGACACAAAACAGCATTCATCAAATATTAAGTGAAACTATTCCAGCAGTAACACACGGAACTGAAACCAGGGATCAGAGGGGTGTGGGATTGAACCTCCATGGGACTCCATGAAAGAAAGGAGAAAGCACCTTGGTCTTGTCAGAGATCCCTACGGGACAGAGCCTGGGAGATCCAGCCCAGACTGATTTTAACAGAATTCCTGGACAGAGCTCCAAGTTTCTGAAGGTGCAGGAGAAGGATGCAATCTTTTGCACATGTTGATCTTGAGGTTTTAAATTTTACTCACATATTCCCACCCCTGCGACTCCCAAGGCCTTCTGGAGAGCTGTCCTTGTATTTCTCTCCCTCTGCAAATACTTCCCCATTTCTTTCCAGGGCTCTGAGGTGCCACCACTGCCCAAGGGTGCTGTGTCACCTCCCCAGCTTTGCCCAGCACACTGATCCCTCATTTTTCACACAATCCCAGAGCGCCCCAGCACAGGCTGGGAATTGCTGACCTGTGAAGCACAAGTCAGACGAATTTTGCCTTTGCTCAGAGCAATAATGGAATATATTTGGGCAGAGAGAGCCAGCAGGGAGAAGAAACTAATAAGAGCTTCACTTTTATTGCAGCTGGGATTTCAGCATCCTCCCAGCGGATTCCTGGAGACAAGGAGGATTCCCAGAAACGCCTGAGCACTGGAAGTGTGAGCTGAGGGCTGGCTGCTTCCCTCCAGACTCGAGACATTACAGAACTGCCTCTTAAGAAAAAATCCAGCGTGTAACTGGAGAGGGCTCGTTTACATGGCTTTGTGATGGTTACAAAAGGAGCGTGTCCTTCGGGAAAGGAGGGTAATGAGGCCGGGGAACTGGGCTTTTCCCTGCAAATTAGAGGGGGGAAAACCGCAAACAAACTGGCTCCAGCAGGAGTTTGGCTCAGGTGCCTGGAGCAGGTGAGCACAGAGTGAACCTGCCCGGGTGGCTGTGACAGCTCCTCGCTCCCACACCCCAACACAGCCCCTCTGCTCTGCCCAGCTCCTTCCCTCTGCCCCTAATTAGCTGCTCCCTAATGAACCTGGAAGGATGCCGAGCAGTGAGCAGCAGAGGAGGGAGCTGGAGCGTGGGAAGGTGTGAAACACGTGGGAGGACGTGGGCGCTGACGGCTCCGACCTCGCACGAAGCGGCGGAGTCCCTGCTGAGAGCCACCAAGCTGTGCTGGGCACTTGGCCTGGAAAGAGGGGCAGGAAGGGAGGAAAAAGGCAAAAATAATCCCTAAACCCACTAATTAACTTCAAATGCTGGTAAATAGGTTTACACAGGCCGTCTGCAAAGCCCTGAGCATGGGACCGAGCTGCCATAAAGACACCTCATGCCAAGGTGTATGGGAAGGTAACACCAGCAGGATCATTCCCATGGGATAGCAGCCACCCCGAGCAGAATTCACTGTGCCTCTGTGTTTCCAGGTGGTCCAAACCCTGGCCATGATGCTCTGGATGGATCTCTGCGGGCTTTGGAGAGCCTAGAAAAGGCTCAGAGCTCGCCCCATGCTAAGCAGGGTGGTTATAATTATTATATCTGTGATTTCCATGGATGTAACGACCAGGAATGTTCAGCGGAAAGGGTCCTGCAGACAACTCCTGACCCCACAGCTCTGATGCAAAAGGAGAGAAAACCCCAAAAACAAGACAAGGCAGATTCAAAAGGCCAGACAACCCCAAAAATGGCTCCAGTATTTGTCTTACACTACAGGGAACACCAGGACAGGCTAAACTTTGTCCAGAAATCGCCTGCTCCTGCTAAACATTTGCATTCAGCCAGATTTAATTATGCTTCCTCCCCAAATTGTGGGTCACCTGCTCCACAATCTCATCCTCTCCTCGTGCTAAAGGGCTCCAGGTCCTTCTCTGACCCCAGCCCATAACTCAGGGCACCCAAAGATGAGCAAACCCCTCATCTTGTGACTCAAAAAGAGCCACCCAAACTTTTCCAAGGGAAAAGCCCCTGTCAGAGGCAGCAGCTCCTTAGGGATTATTTGCACCCAAAGTCAAGAACCGCTCAGCGCAGGCTGAGCACGGAAAAGGAGCAGCTCACGTTCATTCCTGGTGGTAGAGGATGAGACAAGAGCGTGGCTCTGCTCACAGCTGTCACCTGGGCTGTCCCCACACCTGAAATTCTGCACTGGACTGGCACAGGTCACCCAGAAAAGCTTTGACTGCCCCACCCCTGGAATTGCTGGAGGAAGCTTGGAGCAACCTGGGATAGTGGAAGGTGTCCCATGGCGGGGGGTGGGACAAGATGGGCTTTAATGTCCCTTCCAAACCGCTGTGTTGTTTTATCACTCCATGACCAGCCTCTAAATTCAAAAGCCGCCACCTCAGCCAGCACACCCCATCCCAGCCCTTTCATCAGCTCTACCCTGAGGTATTCCAAGTGAATTCCAGCCAAGGGCTCCTCGCATGCTGCAAGGAGAGGCCCTCCTGCAAAAACACCCCGCTCCCTCCCCCGGTATTGATTGGATTTGTCAAAACAGATGGAAAAAACAGCTAGTCAGATGCAAAACACGGATACCCAAACCTGCTTCCAAGAAACTGGCTTTAATCTGTATTAAGTTTAATCCCTTTCGATCAAGGGCTGGGATGTAAGCAGAAAATATTACAGATTTCCATATACCTTTGGGTTCCCATTTCCACTTGGCTCCGAAAGGGAGCTGGGAGCTCAGAGCAAAACATATGGAGCACCAGGAAAAAAAAAAAAAAAAGAGGTTTAGGAACATTTTGCATGTGCAGGAGAAATTGGAAGCATCCATATGAAACCAATCCACTTGCACAAAGGGCAATTTACCTACTGGAGAGAGAGAGAGAGGGCTTAAAATTCTCCTTGCCTGATTTCATTCATCATTATCCCAGGTGCTAAAGCAAAAAAATGCAGCCGTGTATAAAAACAACGCAAAGGAAAGTGTTTAAAAAGCCTTTTTTTTGCATTTTGCAGAGCCCCCAACTTCTGGCAGGGCCACAGCCTCCAGCACAGGTTTCTCCAGGGAAGTTTAAATCCCTTCCAGTCCCAGACCAGGAGCAGTTCCAGAGCCCATCTGCAGATGGACAGAGCAAGGACAGGTTTGTCCCTCCCTGCCACACCCAGGGGTTTGGTTTCGGAGCGTCACCATCCCACTGAATGAAAACATCCCACTTCAAGGGAGGCACCTGCAGCTTAACACTTCAGAGACCTCCCTGCTCCAAGCCCTGAAGGCAGAGGAAGCTTTTCCATTGATTCCTCAGGCTTTGAGCCCTGGACGCATCCTGCAGCTCTACTGAACTCCCCCCATCCTACCTGCAAAGCATCAGCTCTGCCCCAGGGAGCCTCATGGAAGCAAAGTCCCTCCTAAAGCCCTCCTGCAGCAGCAGCTTAACCATCACGAGCCGTCTGAGACCAGCTGTGTTTTACAAATCAGGAGAAAAACTCGTTTAAGCGCAAAGAAATTCCTGTAATTCCAACGTACACAAAAGAGGCAGGAAGCAAACAGGAGTTTTTCAAGTGCTCTGTAAAAGGCAGCTTTTAGAATCTGCCTGGGATTTGCTGCTTTGATTTGTTCAAACCCTGGAACTGCTGTGTCTGCAGGGATGGGAGACCTTTCCCACTGATGTTTCTCTCCCTGCAGCTACACGGAGTGAGGGCTTGTAGCAGGAATCTCACTTGGCTCCACAGACGGAGGGGCTGCTCCAAGCTTCCCGCACAAGCACGGATCCACCTGGATGAAACATCTGCACCTTCGCAGCTTCAAGTTTAAAAAAAAAACGAGGGAAAAAGGCCCAGAAGAGAAGGAAGGTGCAAAAGAACTTGATGTGCTGGGAATTACAGCCGTGAGTCTGGGAACACACAACCAGGAGAGGGCTGGGGCTCTCCTCTGCCCAAACCCCCCTTCCCAAGCACCTCAAAACACAGAGTGGCATTGAGCAGAAACACTCAGGAAGAAGAAAAGCAGGAAGAGAAGCACAGGAAAGCAGGATGAAGTTCGTTTCCTTAGCCCTAATCCTCTCCCAGACTCCAGGGAGGAGAAGCACCTTGTAAACCTGTGGGGTTTATTATCATTACAAACAAAATTCCCCCAAAGCCACCCAGGTCTGAGCTGCCCCCTTGCCCCAGATCAGCACTAACATTTAACTCATATTTAACTCAGCCTGTTAAATATTCATTTTCCAGGCACTGGGGACACTTGGACACACGACCAAAGCCCATCACATCACCAGGGGCTGCTCCAGGACCCTCAAAACTGCTCTTCAAACTGAGACATCTCTTGGTGCTACTGAGCTCCAGCTTCATCCTGGATCATTTGCAAGTACAAGCTCCTGGTTTCCTAAGTAACTAAAAACCCTTGATAAGATCACCCCCAGCATCCTACAACAGTTCAGGTGTGGGGCACAAGGAAGCAAATCCCTCCTTTCTAAACCCAGGAAACTTTAGTTCACATTATGGCTTAAGCTCCCACCCCTTCCTCCCAAGCTGGAAGAGGCTCCCAAATCCCACAAAGCCACGTTCGGACATGTAATCAATCAGGGAATCATTTACCCATTTCCTGACCACGTCTGCAAGCGTCCAGCAAGTCTGGAAAAGAACTGACGTGAACTTCAACCCCCCAGAATTGCCAATTTAGCTGCTGTTATTGCCCCCTTCCCACGTTTCTCCAAGGAAAGGAGGGAGTGATGCAGGCTGCCACTCATGGAGGCAGGCAGGAGAATATTCCCACTGCTCCCTCCTCCTGTCCAGAGGGTATGGAAGATTTCACATCAGAAACAAATGCCTAATTTATCCACGTTATTGAGAGCCACGTAAAGCCCTCACAGGAGTTCACTGCTCTTGGAATTAAAGAAGAACATCCAAAGCTGTAGATTGCTCTGGTTGAACCTTCAGCTGCTCCACACACGATGATAAGGAGAAATTCCTCGTGTATTTTCAGCAGACTGTTTCTATCCACCAATTTCCCCTGTCTTGCACACCTAAACCAGAGGGATATGCCAAGATTCTGCTGCTGGCCCGACCCTTCCATCAGCGTTACCCAGTTGGACACCTCAGTCACTTCTTGTCAGTCTCAAAAGTGTCACCTCTGGGTTTCCTGGAAAACAACTGTGCTCAATTCCCAATTCCTAGAAAAACAGGCAGCCAGCAGGAGCTAAACTGGGATATTCAGAAGACTGAGGGCAGGGAGGAGCAGTTCAGAGCAGAGAGGAGAAATTCCCAGCTCCTGAGGTAAGGTCAGCTCACCTTTTTCTGTCAGTTTGCATCATTTTGGGGGGAAAAAACCAAACCTACAAATGTAGAAATTCTTATTCTGTAAGAAGAAGCCACACTCAGGGGCCGGCGCTGAGCATCAGAGCTCCTGATTTGGGTGTTTTATTCTCCCTCAATGCACAATTCCTGCCCAGTTTTCCAAGAACTGTTTCAAAAGGAAGAGAACCTGGGAAAGGATGGCTCCGCCAGGCAAACAAACACTACCAAGAGCTTTTCTCTTCGCAATTATTCCGTGTTTGACACAAATGAAGCCTCTCAAGGCTGTGCAGTGCAGCAGCAGAGCCAAGACATCCGTGTGCAGCAAGGATGCTGCTCCTCCTCTTCCCTGCCCTCCCTGAATGAGATAAAAGGATTGGGTTTTATTTCATTACAGATTCTGCTTCGCTGGTGAAATACCTTCCAGAAATAAATGTTATTTCAGAAATAAAAAAAGGGTTTTCCATCAATCATATCCCGAGCGCAGGAACAACCCTCGCTTCCTCTCTGATTCAGTTCTCAAAATAGCAAGCCCTGAATTTCCCAAATCCATGATTAACTGGAAGCATCAAGAGATTTTCCAGATCTGGAGCAGTCTGCTACCCCTGGGCAGGCAAATTCCTGGTCTGGGCTTTCCAAAGAGGATGGCACATTGGACAGAGACCTCTGACACTGCCGTATTTTTTCCATTTATTAATCCTCTGATACCAATTAATGCATTTCCACCTGCAGGAAGGCAGGAGCCTGAGGCAGAGGCAGCAGCAACCCGCAAGGCACTTTCTAGAGATGCTCAGAAACCACCTCCCTTCCTCTCATCCTGTGACAGTGGATAAATATACCCACAAAGTGCTTTGCTTTGACTGAGGATGTTAAATTTAGTTGCTGCTCTGCCTCTGCAGACAGCACATTTACTGCTCCGGGGGTGACTGAAACGTGCAGCACTCCCAGCACACTGCAAAGGGGCCCAGAAAAGCACTGAAAACACATCCAAAATATTGGCTCCCCTGGCAGGGTGTACACAGCTCACAAATTACAGGGTGGAAAGGGAAGCTGGATGGATTTCCACCGTCACTACTGAACAGAGGGCGAGACAAGATGATCTAAGGGTCCCTTCAGGCCTAACAAATCCATAAAAAAAAGGAAAAAAATATCATAGATTAGATCTTGGCCGTCTCCAAGAAAGAAAGGAGTCAGGCATGATGTTTTCAGTCAGTGATTTAAGGAATGTAAATAGCTTTGTCAAGGATGCTCCGGCAGATTCTCCAGCTGGATCCTCCAGTGGGAGCTCAGCTCTGCTCAGGACCTGCAGCGAGCCAGGATGGTTTAAAAGTGCAGGGAAAGCGAAGTGGCAGCTGGAGAGCTCCATCCTCACTGGGGAGGGGAGGGAAGCAGCACACACAGGGTGTTTGCACCCCAAGGGAACACGATCCCGATGCCCCCGGCGCCGTGCCCGCATCCCCCAGCCCGGTGTGCAGCGCTGGGAGCGTCACAGCAGCTCCTCAGCGGCTCCCAAAGTGTCACCAGCTGTTTATCTGCCGCTAAAAACGCATTTAAAAATTAATAGGAACAGATTGAGCAAGTGCGGAACACGCAGCAAGCGGGAGCTTTTGAGGAATTTCGACAGGCGCCGTTCAGATGGGGTGGGCTGGGAAGAGCCAGCCTCGGTACAGGAGAGAAAATCCCGAAAATACACTCACACATCATCACAGGGAGAAAGGGGAACGTGGCCTGAACCACCGCGTGCTCCTTCTCCCAGCCCTTCAGTCAGACTTCAGAGACAAAGAGCAGCTGGGCCGTGCACTGTGGTCAGCCTGGGGTGGCAGGGGGAGGGAAAAAAAAGGGATTTATCCATGTGTTAATGCAGCTTCCCATCACCACGGCCCCCTGATGGTTTTAAGGGCTCAGGTTTGAACACACGATGTTGATAAAGGTCATCAAGATGGATGAGAGTCCTTGACAACGCCCTGTGCAGGAGGGAATGAGGGTCCCAGCAGGGAAAAACAGTAAAAAAGGAACAGGAATTACTGGTGCCAGCAGGGCAGAGCTCTGGGCAGCGCTATCGATAAATGTCAGCACCCAAAACTGCATCCCAAAGGCCACGGATGCAAATCTGAGCGTGAGATCAGAGAAATAACTGCTGTCACCTCAGCTATGAGCAGGTCCAGGAAAACTCCTCCCTGGAGCTCTTGTCCAGAACAAAGAGATTTTGTAATATATAAAACAGGTAAAACTGGTTTCTGTCCTATGGAG
Organism: Rhagologus leucostigma; assembly: GCA_013397725.1. Classification (NCBI taxonomy): domain Eukaryota; kingdom Metazoa; phylum Chordata; class Aves; order Passeriformes; genus Rhagologus; species Rhagologus leucostigma. The sequence goes on from VZTD01005030.1 coordinate 375,328, forward strand.
CTCCTGGAAGTGCCTGACAATTATTTACTTGTGGGAAGGGAACAGGAAACTGGGATTTGTTCTGAGCTGGCTCTCTTGGCATCTTCTAACTGCCAGTAAGAGCACATTAAAGTCTTACTGACTTCACAACCAGCACCACGGAGTTACCACTGAACAGAGCATTTTATGTAGCACAAAATCCCCAAAAATCAGGGTGAGCCCCTGCTCAGGTGCCTCGTGTGGGGCATGAAAATCCACGCTGCAAATAACCACGTGTGCTTGATGGCAGCGATGTCCGGAATTCCCAGAGGAAAAGCTCAGCCTGGTGTAAAACTCAAAACTGAGGAGTGGGACAGAGAAAGGAGAAAAGGCTTTCTGCTCTGATCCATACTGAGGAGCATTTTAGCTTTGTCCACTGAAAAAAGGCAATGTTTCCTTCATAGCCACAAACAAACAAAATATTTTCCGATTTTGGGTTTAAAAAAAAAGCCAAAAAAAGTCCCTGAAAATTGAGTTTTAATGACTTCTTTCCCCATCTGCTATTAAGGCCGTTTGTTGTTCAAAACATCTTTCTTTCATGCCACATTTTGGCCAGATGTAGACGATGTGCTTGGACTGCAGAAAAGAGCATTTGATAGCATTACCAAGAGATAACCGGCTCAGACCAAGCCTTGCAAAAGGAAAACCTTTTATTTCACATCAGGCCCTCGGCCCCGAGCTCCTCACCGGTATCATCCCACCAGCCCGCCGAGCAAACCAGTCCGCAGGGATGGATCTGAAAGGTTTGAATAATTCCCCACCAAAATCAACTCTACGTGGATGAGACTTCCACCAAAGCGTCAAGACAGTATGAGACAGGCTGTGAAAGAGGGAGAATATATTCTTGTCAAAATGACATCCCCCTCAGGAGTACAATCCCCACAAAAGCGTTTGCCCGCGCGCGTCGTGTCGGATTTCAGATTCCGCACTCCTGGAACGCATTATGCCGGGTACTTGAATAATTATGTTTGACTTATTTAACAATTTAACATTCACACGCTCGGCTTTACAGCTGGAGAAATAAAAATCACGTGTTTGAGGGGCTAAAAGGAAAAAAAGAAAAAAAAGAAAAAAGGATGGTTTGACAATGTTTGGATATTTATGCGGAAATTACGTCCGCAAAGAGAACGTTCAGCTGAGCAAACTCCCTGCCCCTTGCTGGCTGGGAATGGGATTTGGAGTGCTGGGACTGGTCAGTGGATTTCGGGAATTGGGTGCAAACAGGAGGAGCAGCTGTCTGTGCTGGAGCTGCTCCAGCTCGGAATTCCGTGCTCCCACCACTCATCCAACCCCACTTCCAGCCACACCTTGAAGGAATAACCATCCCAGGGGTGATGTGTGCTGACCTGAGAAGTGAACAGGGATCTGGGCTCTCCTTGGAGTGCTCACAGCCTGAAAGTCACACAGAAGCCAAGTTTCCTCTCCCAGCAGCAGCATCCTGGTGGTGCCTCTGGACAGGGAACAAATGGGCTCCAGTGGGGAAAAAAAAAGACCCTCCCAAATGTCCAGTCAGCACCCACCAGTGAATTTGCCACCCTCAGAACTTGCAAGGACCCCCTCCCACGTTTTACTCCTCTCCCGCTGTATGCCCAGTGCATGGAGCCTTTTCCTGACCACACTGCCCAGTCCTGTGCCCTCAGATCCCACTGGGAGAGCTCAGGAAGCCCAGGATACGAAGAGGGGGGAGCTGATGGGTCAAGAGAACGAGAAAGACAGAACTGTCATCACTGCAGCATCCAGGGAAAACCCAGGGGAATGTCCCTGCTGGTTATCACAGCGGGAATACCGAGGCAGCCCCCTGCTAACCAAGGTCCCGCTGATGTATTTTTCATCAGCTTCTTTATTCTGCTGCAGACGTGGAGTATGATCAGCAATAAATGTTTGCAGGGTAGGAGGTGGTGGCTCTGGTATCTGTAAAGCTCTGGGTAAAAGCTGACGAGCCCTGTACCAAAATAATTCAGCGTTTATCAAGACCTCCATTAATCCAAGCTCTTTATGTTGGAATGCCTCCATTAAAAAGCACAATCCCAGCTTGCTGCCTCTCACCTAAACACCAGTGGGAGTGGGTCTGAGCCAGGGTTATCCCAGTTTGCCCCCAGTATGGGCAGTTTCTCACGCAGCCCTGGCACCAGCACGTGCTGTGCATTGCACTCTGCTCCTATAAAAGACGGGATCTCTTCATCTCCTCATCCCAGCCCCGGTCAGGGGTCACAGCTCCAGCAGAAAATGCTTCCATGGTGGATGAGCAAAGGATGGGACACGTCTAAAGCAATCAGACACACACAGAGCTGGAGATGTTTCCAGGGATCTGCCGAGTGCACTCGGTGATGTCTTCACTCCCTCCTGGCCCTGCAGCTGCTCCCCCGCAGATCCCCGGGCATGTTCTGATGGGAATTTCCCTCAGGGGCTGTGTACTGCCTGCTGGGGGTCACCTCCCCTCCAGTGACTCCGGCAGAGGTACTGGGATCAACCTCCCTGCTCCCTTGTCAAGCCAATCACTTCATGATGGAAATGATCTAAATTAATTAAACATCCATCCCCTCTCTTTGCTCCTGACGGCATTCCCAGCAGCTTTTGCACTGCCAACGGCTCCCAGGGCACGGGCAGGTCCCAGCTCTCCTCTGGACCCTTGTGAGAAGGGCTCTCAAGTGCCCCTGGCGCCTTCCCTGCTCACTGGTTTGCTCCAATCCACACAAGAACCTTGCCCTGCCCTTCCTAAGAAACCAGAGCACCTTTTCTGCGCGAGGAACGAAGGTGCCCAAACACAAACCCAGGGCTCTCCCATCACCCCGCACCCTGGCAAAGGGTCCCAGCTGCTGTCACCCAGAGCAGCACGGGCTCTGCTGGATTTCATCTCCAACAAATGCACATCCCACAGCTCGGGAGAGAACTTTAAATGAAATATTAGAAGAGGAAGCCCGGCCAGGCCCATCCATGGGTCCCACAAAGCAAGCTGGCATCCGATTGTGATTTTCCAACAGCGTCTCCCGAATGATCCCGGAGAGCCCAGTGCTGTTCACCGGCTCCGAGGCGGGATTCAGACCTGTGGAAATCCCCACCTCTCCTCTCTGGCTGCTGGCCCTACAGCACGTCTGTGTTCCTGGAGTCTGCCTGGGGCCACATCTGTCCCCGGAGCTTCTCCTGCGGTGCCATCGGGCTGTAACTGACACCTCGCTGCAGGAAAAACTGCAGAGAAATACAGTTACAAATAAATAAATAAGCCAGTGCAACCTGTTAAGCGAACAGCTGGGGTGCTCCACGCCTGCTGGCACCGGGATTTTAACTCCAGAGCGTTTCCCCACCCCACCGGACACAGACGAGTCCCCGGTGAATTCGCATTTGGGATGTAAATAAGGAGCTCTCCACTGCTCCGCGTGCCGTTCCCCTTCCCAAACCCCCTCTGAAGCTGCGTGACAGTCAGACAACAGAGTGGGAACGATAAGCTTTGATGGGGAAAAACTATGCAGAAAAAGGGCCAGAACTGTATTAAACTATATTAAAAAGCCAGCACGGAAAGCAGTTCAAACAGCTCCCTGTAAAGCAGCTCAGCTCTCTGGGGCTCTGTTTAACAGACATCCTTTTATTAGAAAAAGTCGCTGAAGATGGCTGTTTAGCACTTCCAATAAAGGATAGGTGGATGGGGAGGGAGGGTTTTTTTTTTTTCCATTACGATTACAGAAGGGCCTGAGGCTGAAAGAAAGGGAAAACCTCCAGATGCAGGATTTTGTTTCTGCCCCGTTCATTAATGCACCCAGTGAGCGCCAGGATCTGAACTGGTCACAGGCTGGCGGGGGTTCTCTGACTTGGAGTGTCCACCAGTCATCCAGGGGGCTTAGCTGAGACAAGGAATAGGCACTTGGATGATGGAAATGAAGAAGGAAATGCCAAAAAAATAAAGGGCGATGAAACAAAAGGCTCCGCAAGCAGCTCAACATCTCCCCTGCTCCACACACCCCTCTGACACAGCTGGACACAGCTGGTTGGCACCTGGCACGGAGGACACGACATCTTTTGTCCCAGAAAGCCCAAAACTGGAATGCAAGAGCCTGGCAGAAGTCTCCAGCTACACCACGTTGCAGAAAAATCTGTTTTATGAGCTCCACAGCCAGTCGAGGGCAGGAATTGCAGCAAGCAAGGAAGGAACATCTTCCCTGGGAGAGCCAGGCAGAGCAGGAGGGTTCCTGTGCTTGGCAGCAAGCGCTGGCTGATGCTCCTCATCACCCAAGAGCTGCCAGTAAAAATCCTTCCCTGGTCCTTCCTGCTAAACCTTGGGTCTGCTCCAATTTTCTCACATATTATTAATGCTCATTATCATCAAGATCTCGGTGTGCGAGCGAGATCGGGTTTGTTTTCCACCCAGGTTTGTGCTGCCACAGCCCCTTCCCACGTCTCGAACCCCAGCACAGCAAAGAGAGGGGACAAATGCCTGGAAAGCAGCGAGAAAAATACCTAAAGGATTACGGAAATAATTTAACAGCCTTGGAAAGACCATGGGATGTCCAGGCCCTGAGTAAGGCAACACCAACCTCCACCCCCAGTTTTTCATTAGAACATAAAAAAATGATGCAAAATTGGCTTTGATCTCAGAGGAAGATGACCAGAGAGGCCATCTGGTTTTAGCCAGCTGATGTTTTCTCCACACACCCCCCGTCTCCAGGGCAGACCTCAGATTTGTTGCATTATCTAATCTCAAACATGGCAAAAAGAGGCTGGAGATTTTCATTCCAATCCCGCTGCCCGGCTTTTCCCACTTTGAGCACGAAGAGAACGGGAGTCGAGACACGTAAAAAACAGCACTGCTAAAAATAACATTAAAAACGCTCCTATTTGGGCCCTCAGGCCTGCAGAGAAAGATGCTTCATTATCCAGGTCTAAGAAATTAATTACGCTTTAATCATTTTTTCACTACAAGAGGCAAGTCGTCTCGGCTTGCTCTGCTCTTGAAGGGAAACCCTGAGCCAAGCCCCACTCCCCCTTGTTCATCTCATCCAGGATCCAGCCCACGGCTCACCGGAGCATCAGGGACCATCCCCTGGACCAGCCCCTGCAGCTCTGCACCCCTCCGTGTCCCACACATTTGTCAACAGAGCATCAGGACTCCCTGTGTGCAGACACAGCCCAAAGCATCTCCTCTCCCCCTCCAAAACGGGCGAGATCTTCATTTCAGCCAAGAAAATCAACTTCTAGATCAGTTTTAAGGGGATCAGACAAGTCTGGCATCACACGAACAAGTTCGGCATCACATCAACAAGCTGCACCCCCTTCCTTTGGCTTCTCCAGGCATCAGTGGGAGCCCACCCCGGCCTTGGGGTGGGTTTCAGAGCCGCCCTCGCTCCGGCCGGTGCCGAATCCGCTCGCTTGGCACTCCGGTCTGGTTTCCATAGAAACAGGTGGATAGCACACAGGAGCTAAATCTTATTTACTGAGTTAAAGAAAAGGGCTGCACGAGCTGTAATTTAGTCCTGGGGGTAAATACGACATTATGAGAAATACAAAGATTTTCACGGTGGCAGAGAAGGTGGCTTTCCACTGCTGGTTTTTCCTTTAACATCAATTATTACAATAAGATTAAGATAAATCAATGCACACCCCCTTTAAAAAAGTTCCACTGCCCTAATTTCCTAATAGATATTTACACATAATTTTTTTATTAAATGCTGGTGGGTTTGGGAAGATTATTTCCTCTTCCCCAGTCAGAAATAATCCCACTAACAAACGAGGAAATCCACACTCAGTAACAGGTTCTACCTTGGCCATAACCAAGTATCACGACCTCAGGCCCAACAAGATGCTCTCAAACTGCAAGCTCTCACTTTTTTTCCAACAGATATATTTAGACCAGACCAGAATTGATGGAACAAACCACTTCTGAACACCTGAGGGAAACGCTGTTTGTAAAACATTTAATTTTGGGTGCACCCCTTCCTCTCTGATAAGAGAGAGGGTTCCTCGTGTGCCCCCCGAAAACACACACACAGAATCTGTCAGTGCTTTGAATATTAAGATTTATAGGTTGGAGATATCCCTCAAATCACTCTGCCTTGCCCTGCACAACGGCAGGGTTGGAATATGTATTATTTGGGATGAATAATACATGACGGTACCGTAAATCCAGTCCCAGCTGAGCACGTGCTCTCCAGCAAGGAGCCAGGAAGGTTTCTGGGACCACAGCGAGCTGGCTGCAGGGAGCGTTTATCTCTTTGCTAATGAAGGGAGTTGCTGCTCCAGCCTGGAAAAGGGACTGGAAAATCCTAATTAATGAATGGTATTCAAACCCCACGCACGTCACTCTCCGTGACAGCCCCAATCTCTTCCCACCGGAGACCCCGGGGCTGCTGCGAACCAGGGTCAGTTTCAAATAAATGAAGCACTGGCAAACATTTCCTTGCTGCGGGAAACAGGAGGGTGAAGTGCATCGTGTAAGGAGAGGTCACTGAATAAAGGGGACCTGCAAAATTTGGGGAAGGATGGTGTTTAATCCCCTCTAACTGGGCTCAGCCATCCCACAAAAGGCACTGGTTTTGGAGGACAGGGGAGGTTGCTCCCAGTGCAGCCCCATCCCCAGGACGTGCCACGTTTTCCACGTCACATCGTCCGTCTCATCACCACCAGGCCGGGAATCAGAGCAGCCCCTTCTCAGCCCAGCATTTCCCTGAGCTGGACATTCCAAACAGTTCTTTTTAAAATGACCATGGAAGGGGCTTTCCAAGGCAGCCTGACAGCAGCAGCTGATGTTTTCTCATTAGCTGAGCTGGGATGACATTGCTCATGGCTCTGCCAGGGTAATAAAGGAGCCAGCCAGCAAACAAAGCAAAAATCAATATGGATGAGTGTAATATTTTTCATAATGTCTTTATTGTGCACAGCCTTCCTCGTGCAGCTATTCATAGCCACACTTTCTCCTCTTTTTTTCCCAGGGAATGAAGTGATGGGAAATGTTCTTATTCCACACCAGAAAATCCAACCCTGATTTCATCCCCCCCTTAGGAGTTTCTAAAGTAAACCCAAATATGAGCAGACTAAATCAAATACCCATCCTCACTGGTGGAGCTGATCTTTCAGACACATCCTGAAGCCCCAGGTCCTGCTGGTGACACTGGGGACACCCACACGGCACCGTGTCCCCCCCGGGCTGGGAGCAGGAAACGGGCTGAGCCCCTGGACGCTCGTGGAATGAGCAGAGGAAGAGAAACTACACTCAAACAGGAAACTTTGCAAGCAAACACAGCAGAACCACATCCTTTCCAAAGGCATCCTCTCCGTGGCAGCCGTGACCCCGAACGACCGGTGCCGAAGGGAGGCGGGGAATTGTGAGCTCTGGGTGTGTGAAGGCTCCAGGCTGGGAGCACAAGGGAACTTCACCACAAACAGGGACCCCCGACAAGGATCATCCTGCCCCGAAAGAGCTGCCACGCAGGGAGGAGCGGGGAAAAACTTCCAGGCTTCCAACTCCCACGAGAGGCTCTGATGCATCAGCCAGCGCCTCCCTGCAGCCTGGCTTTGCTGCCACACAGGGAGCTGGAGCCCTGGATTTGGGGCTGTGCACCTTCCCTGCAGCTCTGCCCTGCCCTGGCTGGCACCAGCAGTGGGGCCACTCCGGTTTTCGTTTATTGATTTATTGCCAAGCTGCTGCTGCAGGATAAGCATGGGAACACCCCAATTCCCACCAAAAAACAGCACTGGGCAGTGGAGCCACTGCCAGAGCAATGTCCCCATCCCTGCCGGGGACTGCCACCATGCCAAGCACGATCAAAGTCTCCTGATATCAATTAGGTACAGCAAAAATGACCTTAATTACCCACACTGAGCAAACACCTCGCCAAGTCCAGAGCCAGCTGTGCTTCCCGGCTTGGTGTGTGGAAAACCTCTTGGACGCAAAGGTGAAGCCGCTGTCAGACAGCAAAAGCTTTGATGCAAAAGCTTTTTTCTGATGCCAAGTTACCTGCCAGGCTCAAAAAGTCACTGCCACCCTCTTCTGTCCCCTGTGTCACCTCCTGACAACCCCGCTCCAGCTGCTTTGACTGTTAAGTAAGAGCAAAGCTTTCGCAACGTCCTTCAATCCACGAGCCTAATCCCACCATCAAAAGGCACCTGGACACTTCCGAGCACCTGGCTGGATGCAGAAAGGGCTTTTTATATTTTAAAATACCCAGTTCTGCTGCTGCAAGGCTGAGCTTGCCCACAAAGTAACCCAGAGGCTGCAATCCCCAGCCCTGCTCACAGGCAGCACCAGCAACCAGACGCACATCTTGCTGCTGCCATTTGACTTTAATTGGCCCCAATCACAGCACAGCTGATTGTCTCCAAAGCATCCACGCAGGAAAATCAGGGCTTTTTTCCAAGCACCTGGTTGGTTTCGGTACCTGCACCAGGGTTTTTGAGTTTAATAAAGGAGAAAAGGAAAAGAAATGATCCCTCTGTGGCTTTGCTGTTGGTGAGTAAGCAAAAACCATTGATTAAAAAAGAGCAACGAGAAGAGGAAGCGCCTCTGTGCTCCACAAACAGCTTGGGACACAATGGTTTATACTGTAGATAAATCTAACACAGGGAAATAAATAGCTCCAAGCTCTCCTTGGACACTGGCCTGAGCCAAAGGATGGCAGGGTGGAGGAAGGGACCCTCTGAACTAAACGTGGATGACAAGATATCAACGAGAAGGATGGAAAAGAAGATTTTACCTGGCTCAGAACGAGTCAGGCTCCACTGGAGATTCCCAGCCTGGCTCCAGCTGGGACGCCCCCAGCCAGGCAGCCTGGCACCAGTGAGACACTGGCAGCTCTGAGAAATTCCTCCCTGGGAGGGGGGGGAGGCCCTGGCACAGGGTGCCCAGAGAAGCCGTGGCTGCCCCTGGATCCCTGGAAGTGTCCAAGGCCAGGCTGGACGGGGCTTGGAGCACCCTGGGATGGTGGAAGGTGTGCAGGAGGGCTTGGAACAGGATGAGCTTTAAGATCCCCTCCAACCCAAACCATTCCGTGACCCTGCCCAACAAGAGGTCCCACACGGACCCTGCTCAGCCCTGCACACTTTTAGCACTGATACTCCCACCAACCCTCACCCAAAAACCCAAGATCCAAAGCCACCTGAGCAACGAGACCAAGAGAAAAAGCAGCAGGACGATGCCTGGGCTGTGCTCTGCACGTGTCATGCTGCAAGCCCCGGAGCAGGGAGGAAGCCAAGCTGTGCCTGGAGCAGCCAAGAAAAACGGAGCTGTATTTATATCCAAAGCACTGAACAGCAGGTATAAAAGCAGAGATCCAATCCAGCTCCGTGCAAAGGGGAAATGGGGGTTATCCACGGCCATATTTTTAAGGAATATTTGGTATATTCCGTGCTGGGGGCTTTGCAGTGAGTGGTCCATGGCTTCAGAGCAGGCAGCTCTGTGCACCCATGCCGGGCAAGAAGGGAAATAAAGTTGAAGATGACACACAGCCTGTTAAAGATATTTTCTCCCGTGCCCTCATCCAGATTCCCACAGGGAAAACACGAGTGTGTTCATTTATTGCATCATCAGGTCCGTGGGAGAAGCGAGCCACAGAGGTTGGGGAGCACTTGCTTTTGGTAATTGAACCTTCGCCATCACCCCAAGCCCCCGAGCCCAGCCCCAGGGCCAGGATCCCAGGGGTGTTATTGCTGGAGAAGGCAGGACAAATCTCCAAGGGAAAGCGGGGATGAAAGGAGTTTTAACTCCTTGGAAGGGGAAAAAGAAATGCTGAAAAAACCAGAGTTGAGGATACAGAGCACAACTGAGCTCCCTCCCCTCGCCTTCCCCAGCAGAATGTGCACAAACACATCCTGTGGCCGGGGCTTTTCATCTGCTGCCAGGGAGATAAAGGGAATTCCTGCCGGCCGGGGCGGGAGCAGCGCCTGGTGTGAGGCAGTGCCGGCACCAGGACAGCAGGAAAAGGGCCACAGGAGCCACTCGGCACAACCAGGGCTGCGGCCACCAGCCCTGGGGGACACAGGTTTGGGGACAGCCTCAGTCCGTCGCTCCTTTAGATGGGCCATGGGAAAAAGCCATGGAGGTCTGAGCCCTGCCTGGAATTCCTGTGCAAATGACGGAAGGAAAATACAGACACAAGTCAGGGCTGAAGGCACGGGATCCATCCGGGGACACAGCGGTGACAGGCAAGGACAGCACGGGCTGGAGCTGTTGGCTCCTTGGTGTGGATGCTCCAACTTTTGGAATGGATCCGTGACCAAGGCCTCATGCAAGAAACAGAAACCACAAAACTCGCCATGGATCGAGGGTGGGGTAGGTTTGGGAAGGGTCTGGCAGCGCTCAGGCTCCGGTCCTGCACCAGCACCAACCCCTGAGGGCTCATCCCAAGGGAAGCAGCACCCCGCAGAGCTCCCTGCACGGCCTGGCTGCTCATCTCCAGCACAAGGAACAGCTGGGAGCTTATGGGATTTTTGTCTGGAAACAGCATCTGATGGAGGCAGGCCTGGGGGGAGTGAAGGGCCACAAGGAGAGGACAAAGCAGATGGACAGGGAGGACAGAAGGGATGGGAAAAGGCTGGAGACTGGGAGTGTTTAAGCCTCGAAAGGTTCTCTCCAGGATTTACCCCAAAGTAGCTAATCTGCACTAACAGGAGTAAAACAAAGAGTGATGTCACCAGCTCCATCTGCTTCAAATTTGCTCTAAGCTTTCAATCTCCCTAATTAAAATTAAAAAAAAAGAGAGAGATAAAAAAACCCACCAACATTTGCTACATGAACCCAAAGCGAAGCAAACATCCCCACACATACACAAAATGCCTTTCTTTCCAACCAGCTCCAAATATTGGCACTGGGAAGCTCAGAGAAGTTATAAAAGGTTATAAAAACCAGCGGGGTGGGACGGCACAGGAAGGGGCACGGTGACAACCTGCTGGCTTGGGAGGTGACCGCCCAGCCCTGGCTGCCACGGCAGAGATCGGGCACAGCACAGCCCCAGCTGCACCGGGGGCTGATGCTCTCTGCTGCTGTGGCCTTGTAACGGCTGCGCACATGGAAAAACCGATGAGGGTGACATCACACCCCGCTGTCACCTCCTGTGAGGTCTGGTGTCGGGTCAGGAATATTTTTCCCAGTGAACTCTTGAGCAGAAACGAGACTCGCTCGCAGTCAGGTCCTGGTTGTTGGTCTCTTTTTCCAGGCAACAACTGACAGAACGAGAGGACACAGTCTCAAGCTGCGCCAAGGGAAATATAGGTCGGATAGCAGGAAAACGTTTTTTACGGAAAGAGTGATAAAGTTCTGGAATGGTCTGCCTGGGGAAGTGGTGGAGTCACCATCCCTGGATGTGTTTAAAAAGAGATTGGATGTGGCGCTCGGTGCCGTGGTTTAGTTGAGGTGGTAGGGCAAGGGTTGGACTCGATGATCTTGGAGGTCTCTTCCAACCTGGTGGTTCTGTGATTTTCTGTCACAGCACTGCAGCCAGGGCTGTCAGCTCACCCAGGAAAAGCTTTGGGGGTCATGGGATTCCCCCAGGAACACCCACGGAAGGAGAATCAGCCCAGCAGGACCTGGCAGAGGCCCAGGGAGCCCCTGCTGAGGAGCCACCATGGCGTTTGCCCACGGTTTTCTCCAACTTCATAGCAGGTCAAACCAATCCTGGGAAATACCAGCTCAAAGGTGGATTTCCTCCCTTCCAAGCCTCCCTCCAGCCCCTCGGCTGCACCCCGAGAGTGCTGCCCTGCATTAGCTGCTCACCCACTTTGAACTCTCCCAGCGCTGAGATTGCAAATCCAAACACCCCCAAATTTCCCAAACCATCAGTGGTTTCACCGCCTGAGGCAAGGCCTCCGTAGAGGTCTGCTAGCTCAGAACTGCTGAAGCACCAATATTCTCCAAAAACCTCAGTGTGGGGCTTGTTTTCTTAAATCACAAGCAATTCCAGGCCCTTATCTTCCTAAAAACTTCCACCTATACCATTTTTTTAATTGATTTATTAAGGATACAACTGTATTTCAGCAGCTGGTTCTTCTCCCCAGACGAAAGCCCCTTTCCCAAGTTTATCCCACACAAACCTCTGGGCATCAGCAATATTGGGATACAAGGGCTGCTGCTTTAATATCCCAACTCACACAGCTCCTTGGGATCTGATTTATAACTATAGCAGAAAACCTTCTTGGAGTCAAAACTAATTTATAGAGTCAGGAGGGGGAAAAAAAAAAATTGACGTTTTTCTAGATCACACACCGTCGCTGTAAATCAATTTCCATTTTGTGCCCCTGGTGCAAGCTGCTTCCAGGCTGGGTGAATAAATGCCAGGAGTAATGAGTTTGGAAACAACCAGTAACAAAGAAATGACAGTCACTGAAAAATCCTTCTCCTGCCAGGAAACCCCAAGTGCAGATTAAAGCAATTACCAAAACCCAAGTGACGAGGCAGAGGAGAGCAGGAATTTGGACAGGGAGCTGATTTTCTGTCTTTTTTTTGTTTATTTTATCTTCCTCCGCCAAACAAAGCCACGGAAGATGCTCAGTCCTCTCCTCCTCAGCAGCTGCTCCACAGGAGCTCATCACTGTTGGAGGGGGATGAACTGAGCAGCAATTTCAGATGTGGGTAATGAGTGTCCGAGTGATTTCAGGCAGGGAAAGCTCTTGGAAAGCAGGAGGGCAGGAGAGCGTTGGGCAGGGAAGGGCTGGACATGGAAAGGAACAGCAGCTGCAAAGAGCCACCTCTAACGCAGCCATCACTCCCAAACACATCACGGGGTCAATCAGCAAACCGCAATTTCCTGCAGGGTAACTCTTCCCTCTGCTTGTTCCTGCCCTGTACTGCTGCAGTTTGAAGATTCCCCTCGTCAGGTCTGGGCTTTGCAGGTGGCAAATGCCATTTCACAGCCAAATCCAGCTGGAGAAACACCACAGTGGGACACTAAATGCGCCCACACCCCCCTCCTCACACACAGCGCTGGAAACGCCACAAAGAATCTCCTTTTTCAGCAGGTTAGACCCAAAAACGGTGGATGAATGGTGGATAAGGAGTTTCGTGGTGCTCTGTATCAACAGGAGCTCAGCCAGCTGAGGAATACAACTTGCAAACCTTGCTCAAAAATCTGAAAATCATCCAGCCAAGTGTGACCTCCTGTGTGCAACCAGCCCTGCAGAAGGCCTGGCTGTCACCAAGATGATGCTTTCAGTGCCGTCTGCTCTTCTTTGGAAGCCTCAGCTCCATGGGCAGAGACAAAACTCTTTGTTTATCAACCCTGAGGGAGTTCACGGGTTCCTCAGGGCATCTCCTGGTGCTTGGGTTGCTGTTGCTCCTGGTTGTGCCAAGCAGGAGCAGCCCCGGCCTCTGCAATCCCTGGCACTGCCTCCCTCTCGGAGATCTCCACTCACACAGAGCTTTGGGATACTCGAGGATGGAAAGTGATGGATGTAAAATCATCCCCTTTTATTATCACCAAAGATTAAAAAGCCAAACACAAAGTCCGGCTGACAGCAGCCAGCCCAGGAACAGCCAGACATTGTTCTGCTCCGAGAAAACACCGAGATAATAATTGAATAAACTCACAAGAAGGTGAAATTACGGATGAAAGCGGCGCCCAGGCGAGACCTCACACACGTCCCCTCAGCCCGCAGCTTCAGAGACACACGTGGGGATCAAACACCTCCTCCTCCCTGCAGAGCAGGGCACAGCCACTTCCAGAGGCACCCATCCCATGTGGCATTTGGGGTTATTTCTGTCAGCTTTGCAAAGGAGTTGGCAGCTGCAGCCGGTGAGGCTCGGCAGCCAAGGATCCCAACAGCCTCTGATAAGGAGTGATCCTCTGACCACTGGAATCGCTTGATGTATGGCACTAATTTGAATTTCTGTATCAGAAATGCAAATTCAGCCCCGGGGCCATTCTCCTGGATGTGGCTCCTGGCACACACGTGCTCCAGAGGTGAGTTCTGTGGAAAATAAGAGTGAAACTAATTACTGGTCCCAGTGCGCTGAAGCTTTTGTTACAGTTCAGAAGGAAAAAGAACAAAAGACTGGTATGAAAAACCACCAGGGCGACTCATATTTGTCTTCCATTAAGAAAAGCCTGGCTAAGACAGATCTCCTGCATTCAGGGGAGTGAAAGGCAGTGCCAGGTCCCATCTGTCCTTGTCTGGCATGGACACGCTCTGTCCGTGGAGGGGAGGATGCAGGTGGGAGGAAGGCAGGACTCTCCAAACCACCCACCAAATCCTCACACCACAGCTCTCCCTGCTCCAACCTGCCTGGGCTGGGTGCCCTGGGCTTCATAAAACACTGATGTGTAAAGAATGAGGAGAATTTCTGGGAATGAGCCAAGCTTTTGAAAACAGAGATGTGCACAGTGGAGGTGGTGAGTTATCACCAGCACTGGTCCCTGCTCTCTGCTCCAGCACACCCAGCAGCCAGCCCTGACGACTCCACGCTCTGAAAATCAACTTTTTTTTAGCAACAGAAGAAGAGTAAAACACCTGGAGCCGATGTAAAACCCTGGAGAGCCTCCCAGCAGTGAAAGCAAACGGAGCAGAGCGTGAGCACCACCTCAGGATGCAGAGCAACGCCAGCACGCTGTGTTTTCCCAGAGGATGAGCTGCATCCCTGGCTCTGGACCCACCAGCTCCATCATCTCCCACTCCGGGTGATGGCGATGGAGCACCCTGAGCTCACCCTTCCCACTGAGCCCCTCCTGGAAAAGCAGCTCCAGCATGCGAAGTCAGAGCTGTGGAAACAAAGTTGAGCTGCAAAAAGAATAAAGTTTGCAGGTAAAAGCTCAGCAGGGCTGATTCCCCTGCTGCAGAGATGTCCCTGTTCACCACGAATTTCAGCTTGGCTTCAAAAGGACCATCAACCAAAGGCACCACAGCCACATAACCTCCCAGCACAGCCCTGGCACGGAGTGACAGCAATATTTGGGTGCCCTGCTCACGGAGTTGCCGAGAGAACGGAAACTCCATATGGCTGCTTTACAAATCCAGCAGCTTTATACCTTCAGCTGGCTGCAAGGGGAAACGGGAGAACAATGATACCAGTTCCTGACACCGTTTTTTTGTGCAGGAAAAAGCCTTTGCCAGCCCGGGAGGAGGGAGCAGATGGCCCCGAGCCCAGGGCAGGCACCCACACACCCCCGGCCACGCGGCTGCTGCACAACAACAGCCCCAGCTTTGGCACAGCCCACTCAGCACAGGTTTAAAGCTCTTGAAACCTTGCTCCTGGCACGAGCGGGGCGACCTTTGCCGCAGCCCCAGGGCCAGGCAGGAATCAGGGATCCCGCGCTGCTCCAGAGCTTTTCCATCCTGGTTGTGATTCTGTGAGTGGCACTGAGGCAGCTCCAGCAGTGCTGTGACCTCAGCTCCTGGAGTTTAACTCCTGGAGTTCCTGTTCCCCGGCTTGAGCAGGAACGTTCCCGTGGCAGGAGGAGAGGCAGCAGCACGGCAGCACCTCTACAAACCCCACAACCCAGGGATGAGAGGTGTTTGGTACCCAGCTCCCATCGCCCAGGCTGTGCACTGAGGGATGGACGGGCTCCTGGAAGTGCATTTACTCCCAGGAAAAACCCATTCAGAGCCCATCTGCGGAGCAGCACGGGGGAAAAAACCACTGCGCAAAAGGGAAAGGAAGTGGAAAGGGAAAGGAAAGCGTCTTTCACTCTGGTGAACAAAACAAAAGCCGCAAACGATTCCAAACAAGCCCCAGAGTCCAGTCTGTGACCGGAGCCAGGGCGAGTCTTGCTCGAGTGACAGAAGCAGCTTGATCTGGGCTCTGCAAGCACCCCGGGGTGTTACTGCGGGATCCTCATGGGATCAGACTGCAGCCTCTTCCCTCCTGCCTGAGCCCCCCAGGGGCTGGGGAAGCAGAGATCTGCCCTCTGACTCGCATTACCACCTTCTCTCAAGTCTAAATACTGATAAAACACTCACATTTATTTTTTATGTAATTTTTATATTTTTTTTTTTTATTAAAAGCCACCGCGCCCAACACTTGCTTGTTTGAAGGAGAAACCCACTCTGTGCAAAGCCTGGCAGAAGTGCAAGGGAAGCATTTTCCCCGTGATTGACAAGATAAAACCTCCCCATGATTGACAGGACAAAAGACTTTTGTTTTCCGTTGATAGGCAATGCAGTAATTTTCTTTTAACGGCATCTTTTCTCCCCAGGTCCTTCTGGAAAAAGCACAAACCACAGGCTGAACCCCATATTGAGCTGTATTGATCCCCTGCCCTGGGGAGGAGGCTGAAAGCCAATGACCACCACGTTTTCCATGGTCCAGAGCCTGAACAACCCCAGTAAATCAAATATTTGAGAGCCAACCCCGCTCTTGTAACAGACACAATCCCTGTGCGAGCAGAGACATCTCCCCCCATCACCCTCTGGGTGAGGAGAGCCTTCCCTGAAAGCAAATCCCATTCATCCCTGCCTGTTTTCCTCTTTTTCCTACCCTCACCAGCTTCCCTTGCCCAGCAGAACCAAAAATCAACTCACGCCACGTGTGTTACGGTGACAAATTCACGTTGGTAGATGTGCAGCACATCCCAAACTCCAGAAACTCCAGGAGCCCTAATCCTGCAAACACTTGCGTGGAGAGGCCCTGTGGAGCAAGAAACTCATCCCAAGGTGTAACTGTTCCCCTCAGGAATAACCTTTACAGCTGTGAAGTCAAAGGACTGCTAAGAAGTGGGTGCCACCCCTTCTGCGTGACCTTCAGGGGCTGATAAAAAGTGGGTGTCACCTCATTTACGTGACCTTCTCAGATATCCCTGCTGGCTGAATTATTCATTTTGGGGGATGCTACGGCAGCACAGCGGGAAGGAAGGAGAGGGGGACACAAGCGAGGGTTGCTCCTGCTGCATCTCTGTACAGCTCCCAGCTCGCAGAATAAAAAACTCACCAGATTCAATATAATTTTGTTTTTCAGTGAAGACAAAACGCACCGTGAGAAAATAACAAAATTGATCTCAAATAATTTGCTGTTTAAACAAAACTATCAGCTGCATTTCAGCCAAACTTAGGAGTTTTTTTAGTTAAGAGCTTGTCTGGAGAATGAAATGAGATGAGAAAAGCCCTTGCCCTGCTGTAACCCACTGCTATGACAGTAAGGAAGAAGCTTTGCTGTGTTGTGAGGAACAGAGCCTGGCACGGCTGATCCACACATCCACGGGTTAGATCAGCATTTAGGAATAGCACACACAAAGCTGCACCCCTGAGAAATCCCACCACGCTCACCTGGAGGGACAAAGCCGAGTGACAACACGGGACAAACCCACCCAACTCTCAGAAACCAAACCCGACCAGCACAACAAATATATATGAGCCGGTTTATCACCAAAATCCGAGGATTAAAGCTCATTTTCCTGAGTCACCACCCAGCCTGGCCCCGCCGAGCAGCAGAAAACAGCTTTGCTTGCCAGCAGCGAAAAGCCCAGCGAGCCAGAGGTAGGAACTGCACCATCAGCTCTCTGTGATCTGCGGCCCAGATCCTGCAAAATAATAATAATCCATAACCAGAGGAACAGAAACATTATGCTTTGCCTGTGAATAATGACTTGGGACAGGGGGAAAAGAGACACCCACGCCTGGTTAATGACAGGGCTGCGAGACCAGCTCGCATCTGCGATCTGTCTGCGTCGCTCCTCATCTCCCCGAGAAGTTCATACATATTTAAAAAGGCCAAGAGCTCCATTACTCCTCACTTCTTATAATATCAGAAGATTGGAGTCCATCAGGGAGAGAAAGGGAAAGAAAGCGTGGCGGGGGGGGAAATGTCACGCCGTGATTTAAAGGGGTTTTTATGCCAGGTGGGATGGGACGTCCGGCTTGGGGTGCGTGAGGAAAAGGGATTCAGAGCAGGCACGGGGCTCAGGCTCTCTGAGAGGCCAGCAGGGATCTGCTCTCAATGTCCTCATTGTTCTCCCTGCAGAATCAGCCTGGAAAAGTATTAATTACGAACCAGAGCTCCCTCCAACAGGGAGGAAAAGCCACCCCAGCTCGTTCTGCTGGTTTGGGTCAGCCCTGGCAGTAGAGATGGTGGGTGGCACTTTGGGGGTTTTTGGGGGGTTTTCTTCCTTTTTGCTTTTGCTGACAACCAAATTTTTTGAGCAGTTTTGCCTTTTTTTTTCTTAAGAGCAAAGTGGGGGGGAAATCGAATTTTCAGTTAATTTGTGACTCAGAAGGGCAGGCACTGAGTTTCGGTAAGTTCCCCTGTGAGGGCAGAGCTGTATTGGCTTTGTGCTCACAGTTACCCTCCAGGAGGGCTGGACTTCCCTCTCTAACCCTGAGCCCAGAGCCAGCACAAATCCCACACTCGGACTTTGATCCCACCCAGGAGCATTTTATTGCCGTCCCAAAGCCCGCTCAGGCACCCCAAGTCAGCTCCCGGGGGATGGAGCAGCCTCCTGGTGATGTCACAGAGCAGGATGGGCCTCAAGGATCCCTCTGGAATGGAATCCAGTCCTTGGAAGTGGCTGTGGGGCAGGAGGGACCCGCTGGGCAGGGA
This sequence comes from Rhagologus leucostigma, assembly GCA_013397725.1. Classification (NCBI taxonomy): domain Eukaryota; kingdom Metazoa; phylum Chordata; class Aves; order Passeriformes; genus Rhagologus; species Rhagologus leucostigma. The sequence goes on from VZTD01005030.1 coordinate 393,785, forward strand.
TAAAACAGCCTTGCCAAAAATCCTCCCCGAGGAGCAGCAGCACCACGGATTCTCTGCCCACCTCAGCTCCTGACACTGTTTTCTCCAGAATTCACTGTATTATTTTCTTCCTGCCCACACTGCCGCCATCCACTCGTGTAAAAACCTGGTTTCACTTCTGTTTGCACAATTAAAAACATGGCGGGGGGGGAAATGAAATTACTGAAACGCCCCACGGGTGACCAGCCCAGCCACGGTGAGCATCCTTCCTGTGGAGCACAGAACCCCGAAGCCTCGTGATTTACATCTAAATCTGTGAAGGAAAAGCTCTGATCCTGCTGCCCTGGCTCCATCCTCCCCACTGCCAACCACCAGCTCCTTCCCAAACTTTCACCCCTCAGCTCCATATCCTTGATTACCAACTCATTTATGCGGGAACCGAAAAAAAAACTTCACAGCACAGAGACTAAAGCACGAAAGCAATACATATCTGGGTGTTTATATAAATCATCACGTAAATATTTTGGCCGCAAATTGAATTGATTTTTTTCCCCCACTCTGTGCCTCACTTAGGCGATATTGATGGGGTGATGGTTTTGTGCATTATGGGAGTATTTTTTTTCCTCTCACAAGGAAATGGATGAAGAAAGTCAGCCCCAGCCACACCACGAGCTCTTCCAAAGGCTGAAAGAGGATAATTTCAACATAGATTTTCAACATAGATTTTCAACATAGATTTTCAACAATAATTTCAACATAAAAACATAGAATGGAATGGTTTTGGGTTGAGAGGGACCTTAAAGCTCATCTCATTCCAATTCCTCCCCCCCCAAACTATTCCAGGTTGCTCCACGGCCACTTCTCAGTGCTCAGGTGATGCAAAGGACTCGCACATGACCAGTACCAAAGTCACCAACCCCAGTTTGTGCTGGGAATCTCGTGTAGAAACCTTGTTTTCTGGGGTTTCTGCAAGATGGGTGGATAAAAGGACAAGGCTTGAGGACGGTTTGAGGCTCGTGATGCTGAAAAACCAGGAAAATTAATGGCACTGTCCTGCAGGTCAGGGGGAAATCCTCCACGGTGCTTCATCCTTCCAGGTGGGCACGAGGTGACAAAGGCAGCACTGCCGAGGAGCCCATCACATCCAACTTCAGACCAAAAAGCAGCAATTAAGGCAAAGCACAACCACAGCTCCAGTGGGGCAAGCCCAACCCCAGTGTTTCCACCCCACAGGGAAGCCCGGACACTGAATTTCTCCGTGTCAGCTCTTTTTTTTAACCAGGGAAAAGCCAGCTGGAGCAGGAGGGGACAAAACACACCGAGTCTCCATTAATTTCAAAGCTGTTCAAAAACTTATTGCTCCACACTCGTGCATCCACACGCAGCACGTGCAGCTCTTTTCTCTCTGCCACGCTCCAGCAGCTCCCGTGTCTTTAGGGGCCGGGGTCCCACACTGCTAACAGGGATTTAATTCGCTCTCGCTAATATTTTATCCGTGCTATTAGGTCATGTTTCCCTTTCCACTTGAAAGGCATCTCCAGCTTAGTGGCAGCAGTGAAATTAATAGAGAAATCATTAGAAAGCATAAGGCCGAGGCCGTGCAGATCGCGCGCCGCAGAAGATTATTTCCAAACAATAAAATTAATTGGTGTCATCAGCCGCGAGCGGCAACGCCAGGAGAGCGCGCATTAAAAAACATGGCAGGTTATTGACAGCCCCGCGCCTCCTCATACATAAAACATCTGATGGCATCATTTTATTTGATTATTTCCTATGCATGAAGGCTCTCCCCTGCACGGGGGACTGGTGCAGACAGGGAGACGCATCTGGGACGGCGATCCCGCAGCCGGGAATCGCCGGGAAGCCGGGGCGTTTGGTCCTGAGGCTTCAGGCAGAATTAACCAGGCTGATTTTCAGTGGAAGTGGCTCCTTTTGGACGCCTGGGACACGGGTGTTGCAGGCACTTCCAGGGAGTAAATCCCACAGCGAGCTACTCGGTACTGGCACAACTCACGAGCAGCTGAACCCTGAACCAAATATCGCCCCAATCCTCCAAATTTCAGGTTTCCATCTCCCTGGGCTCTCCCATCCCACCTCGGTGACCCACAGAAACCACACAAACAAGAGCAGAGGATTTTGAGCCTAAAAGTGGAGGATTTTGGCCCTGGCTACACTGTTTTCCCCTGAATATTCAAAAATTGCTGAGATTTTTGTAAACCCCACCCACCTGAGAGAGGCAGATGAGGTGTGATCATCCGAGCAAAGCAGAGTGAATAAACACAGGTAAAAAAAAAGTAGAAACAATTCTTCTCCAAGTCTGGAGAAGGCGTGTGTGAATGTGTTTTGTTTTGGAAGAAAAAGAATAAATAGTTGCCTCAAGTCAGGATAATATTTATCCACATGCTTCACTTTGAAGTTGAGCCCTTGTTGACTTCGCGTGGTGTGCACACACACTAAGTCTCCTCGAGAAGAGGCTTTTCTGAAAGCCCGGCCTTGAGCAAGGAGAAGAAAGGAAACTGTTCAAAAATGGAGAAAAAATGGTTTCTAATGGAGAAAAATAAACCTCATCACCTGGGGAATTACCACTGGCCCTCCGAAATCCAGAAGGGGATTTAAACAGTTTTATCGCTGCACCTTCTGCAGATCCGTGGAGCAACCTCTGAGCTCGCAGGACTGAATTTCGTGGCAGGAAAAGCAAACTGACAAGAGCAGCCCAGTTAATCTCCACGATAAATCCCCATTCTCTTGGTTGCTGCCATAAAGAGGAATTTCTCTGCACTGCCTTTTCTTCCTGACATCACTTGGATGCATTTCCACGCTTGGCAGGAGTACCTGGGGAGCCTCGGGCAGGGAAACGGGCAGGGCCAGGGACATTGACAGGCAGGAACGTGCTGGGGCTGGTGGCAGCAGAGCCCTGGAAAACACCTCCACATCCAACAGCCCTGCAGGAAACTCCTTCCCATCCCACAGAGCAGGGACTTTTGTCTCCTGTCTCCAACTTATTTCTGTTTTCTGAAGCAACTCCGCGTATTTCCCTTCGTTATTCCTCGAGCAGAAACCACCAGTGATGGGCGGCAGTTTCTGCCCCAGCCTTGGCACCCCAAACCCGAATTTCAGCATCCAAACTGATGTACACTTTGTGCACTTTTCCCACGTTACAGCCCAGCTTTGCTCGGCACATACCAAGGGGCAGGAAATCAAATTCGGGCTTCCCCACACAGGAGCACCACGAGGACCACGCTGCCATCGTTCAGCTCCTTCCTTTCCCCCTCAGACGGTTTTTTCCCCCCCGAAAATTCCAAGATAATCACACACCACCGATAACGATCGGTATCCAAACCCTTCTTTCACTTCACCCTCTGCAAACAACGGGAAGGGCAAAGTTTCCCTCTCCATATCTTGCATCTCTTATCTCTCTCCATGGGTCCTCCAACCGGTTTCCCACTCCCAGAGCAGGATTCTGAATTACGGCCTGGCACCCTTAATGAACACAACTGGGTAATGTCTCTTACCTGACCTTCCTTTTAGCTGGGTCACTCGTATTTATAGTCATGCTTCATTTTTCCTTAAGTGCGCCCTCGTTGCCTCATCTACTCATTTATGTTTCAGAGGAGAACAGGGTAAAAAATGGATTTAATGGACCTAGAAATAGAACGGAGGAAAACCACAAGAATCTAAAGATCTGCTTGTTCTCCAGACAGCTCCCACCACCAGGAACTTGCTGCCATCCATTTTCATCGATTCTTCCCTCTTTGCAAGCCCTTCTGTGGCAAGGCAGAGCTGGAAAAGCACCTGAGAGGAGTGAAGTGCCTGGAACCAAACGGGTTTTGGGGCATTTTACACCCTTTTAGACCTTTTACAACTGTCTGCTGCAGCTCATGCTGAGCCTTCACAGAACCCCACAGCTCCCAGCACAGAACTCTGCTTCCAAAAAGCTTTCTCCAGCATCACCTGTGAGCCCAAGTGGCTGCATCCCATTTTAGCTGCCTCCAGGTATCCAGCACTGCCCTTTCCCTGCATTTTGAAGGTCCTTGGCACTGTGGAAACACAAATCCCAAAGCTGAGCATCCCTGGCCACACACCATCCCTCCCCTGGTCGCTCTCTCCTTCCCTCCATCCAATCTTCCCTTGCTTTTTAAGCTCTCCCCCTCATCAAGGTGAAAACTGGTGAGCTGCCAGGGCAGGGGGATGAGGTGGTGAAGGTTCAGGCTCTGCTGCTCCTCTGAAGGATAACTGCTCTTCTGTGAGCCATCGGGCGAGGAGAGGCGCATTAAAATCACGGATCCGTGGAATCATTTAGCTTGGAAAAAGACCTCCAGGATCATCCAGTCCCACCCTTAACCCAGCGCTGCCAAGCCCAGCGCTGAAAGAATAAGGCAGGGGGTGTGCCCAGCGCTCCTGCAAGGGACAGTGAAACCCCTTTACGTCCCCAAAGCAGCTGAGGAGGTGGGAGAGGTGCCCCCAGCACAGCCCCAGTGGGAGATTGAGGCTGGGGCACCCCTCTGCCAGGTCCCCCAGTGGATATGGCTGTCCTCTCCCCTGCCCAGCCTGGCCACCAGCCCCTGTCCCACACAGGGCAGAGTCGAGGGGATGAACTTTGGCTCCCTCTCAGAGAACACCGACCCAGCAAAATCAACTGGGATCCAGCCAAAAGCCTCTGTAGTCCATAATCCACCCTTCAAGGAGGATTCCTGGGGGGTTTGATCCCAAAGGAGGAGACTTCACGGTAGCCAAAGCCACTGTGCTTCAGGCCAGCCCAGCCCCCAGGTCCTTCGTGCATCCCAAGGGAAAACCACCTCTCCATCCCATCCCTGCTCCCCTCTCCAGCTCCCAGGCTGCAAACTGAGGGGTGAGAGGAACCCAGACAGGAGCAATCTGTAATTTTCCTGCACGAGTCTGCTTAGTGCATCCACCACAAGGGCTCTGGAATCAGGACCTGCTCCAAAGCTGCCCAGTCTCTATTTATTATGAATAAAACCTCCTCTCTGGCATTTTAATTCAAGCCTCAGCCTTGCAAACCTTGCAATTCCTCACTAACTGAGTTTTCAGTGTCCTTTTTCAAGTTGTTATGCCCTTGGAAATGCAGAAGAGGCCTGAAGCATTGCACGAGTGCTCCCTACTCACTTGAAAAAAGAAAAACCCTCCAGAAACAGCCCTACAGTGGTGCTGGTTTTAAAATAATTCACTTTGAAAGCACCTAAACCACAGCCCCTGAATTCTCTGCAAGCCCATGCTCCAGACAGGCAGCAGAAGGTCCAGAAGAGCCAAGAAGCCCCTTCCTTAAGGGACAACCATGGTGAGAAGGCAAAGGATGTGACCACAAAGAACCACCACAAAAATCGCTGTTCCCTGCAGGGTCCAAGGCTGGACATCCCCAAAACCCCCAGCCCCACAACTTCCCTGCAAACCCCTTTCCTGAGCTTCTTCTCAGAGCTTTGCACCCACGGCTGTCCCAGCCTGTCCCCAGTTTGTCCCCAAAAAATCACATCTGGCAGCTCCCCAGGAGAAACAGCCCTGTGAAAACACAACCCAACAGGACGCCAGCAAACAAGCGTTAACCCTTTTTTCCCTCCCCCAAATCCCTCCTTTTCCCTTCCCTTTTTTCCATCTCCTGTTGGCATTTAGGATCCCCAGCCAGCGGAACAACCACCGTGTCCCAGTTTGGCCGGGCCGGACGGGGAAGTGGCGATCCCAGGAGGGGCTGGACGTTTCATCGATGCACAAATGGAATTTGCCAAGAGGCGTTTGAAGAGTCAATTCTTCACACTCCAGTAATTAGAACAATATTATGAAAAAAAAAGGGCGAGGGGGAGGGCAGGCAGCAGGGCTCCCACGGGGACCTGGCTGGCCGAGCAAACACCCAGAGCCCAGTGAGGCCCCAAGGCAAGAGTCCTTCACAGGATCCCTGCAGGTTGGACTTCAACCAGAAGCTTCTCCACTTCCCAGCTCTCCATTTCTCTACGCAGGAGCGTTTTTAAATGGAATTTCTTGTTTCGAGATCAAATATGGGGCTGATGAGCCAGACCCGGCTGCCTTCTGTACCTCACACACACCACCAAGGTCAGCGGGGTTTTTCTGCTTCCAGGCCAACACATTCAATTCAAGGTGCTGCTGCAGACTCTCCTAGTGAGCAATAAATCTCTGAGACATCATTAATGTCTAATCCCACTGAGCACTTAGTCCCAAAAAACCAGGTTCTCACAGTAGAGCTGTCACTCAGGTCTACAAAAATCAGAACCCCCTCCCCAAATTGCTGCATCATCTGAATATGCTTAAAATCATCTCTATTGTAACAGGATGGAACATCCCAGCTGAAAAAGGAAACAGAACCAGACAAACCCACATGCTGGTGGATCCATCTCTAGCAGCTCCCTGGCCACTGGAGCATCCTCCCCAGGGAACTGGAGGGCTCTGCTTGCCCTCCAGCATCCCAAGCTGGAGTGCCCAGTGCCCAGTGCAGAGCCCGCTCAGCCACCTCCGCTGGGGGATTTCCAGGGGCCAGAAAATTCATTTTTGAAGAAAAACTCATTTGCTCTGCGAGTCTGGCTTGTGTGAGGACAGCCTGGGAGCAGGGCTGGTGTGCGGGGTTCAGGACACTGCACAATGGTTACTCAGAGCTGCTGAAAGTGGGACTCAGTCAGTTCAACTCACATCTGCAGCGAGCTGTGATCTCAGCCCCGCTGCTGGAGCACAGAGGTCCCTTTGATAAATCTCTCTGTACAGGGACTGCAGCACTATTTCCGCATGAAAGAAATATATTCAATTTTTTTCAATAATCTTTGCAGTCCACTGGCTCGGAAGAGCGAGTTTCTCTCTCCCGTCGGAGAGCTGCTGCGCTCCATCAGGCTCAGGTACGGGCAGGGGAGCCGCTGTCTCACACCCTGGCTCCCCAAGCGCTCATTTCAATCAGTCCCCCAGCACCATCTCCAGTTGTTTTGTCTCTGGTGCGTGCCCTGAGCAGAGCAGTTTGTCACAGGGACACCCCTGAGATCACACCGCACTCAAAATCCTCCCGCTTTAATTCTCAGTGCACTCCGAAAGGTCTGGGTAAAGTCCGTGTAAGGGGAAGAAAATTTCCTCTTTTTTTTTTCCTTGAGGAAACTCCACAAAGCTCTACTTTTGCGTCCCTTCTCTGCCGAGATGTGCGTATTTTAAATCAGATGCACAAAATCCAGAGTGCTCCCCTGCGTGGGAACCACTGCCCCGCGTGGGGGTGACATCCACCCCATCTCCGAGGAACGCACAACGCCAGCAGCTCTGGAGCTGCCTCCCTGCTCCCACGAGACGTGGGACAGCAGCAGGTCTGTCACAGCTTCTCACCACTGGCTGGCATCGAAATTACGCCCACCAAAATGAAGCCGTGCCCCAGGATTAGGATGGGAAACTCCACGAGGACATGCACGCTGCTGGCTCCAATACTTCCAGACCTTCCACATCGAGGTACTGAACCACTTTTTAACCCAACGCTTCAGTCCCAGGCTGCTAAATCCCCACCGCCTGTCAGCCGGGGAGGTGAAATCCCCACCACAGCTCCCTCAGCCTCTCCCACGCAGGCCTCACTCGTTACAAGAAACGACCGAGTCAAGTCCACGCTGGCTCAGAAATTCCTAAAATTACAAACGAGAGAGGCCTGGAAGGAGGAATCAGAATCCCTGACGAGCGCCACAAAGCGCGATGCCGCACCGTCAGCTTCGCCCAGGCTGCGTGGTGGCTGCTGTCCCGCTACCACGATTATGCTCTGATCCCTAATTAGCAGGAAGAAAACGATGTGGAAGAGGGGAACTCTCGCTCACACACCATTAACGCTCGGTGTAAACGAACTTTCTGCAGCAGCACCATCTGAGGCTCATTAAGTGGAGCAGCCAAGCACTGAGGGCGAGCCAGGGATGTTGTCCTGCTCCAGATAGGAAAGGACATCCAACCACCGCCTCCCTGGTTTGGAACCAGGCAAGGAAAAGCTGGAAAACAAGGGGAAATGGATATTTAAGATGGCCTTGCAGGTGTCTTGCTCATTCCAGCCTCCCCTGGGATGTTTAGAGAGAAGCTTTTCACAGCAAATTGTTCCTGACCAGCCCCGGGATCCTGTGTTATCACCTGGCTCCTCGTGTGCTGCACCCAGCATGGAAAGACCATCCCAACACCCTGCAGCTCCAGGGTATTCCTGGAATTTTCCACCCTTTCCACCCTCACCATCCTCTCCACCCCTCCTGTGAGTGCACCCCGATGTCCACACCCATCCTGCAGCGGGCAGGTGGGAGGGATGACAAACCTACAGGGAGTTCTTGAAGAAATATTTTAAATTTCTGAAGGAAAAAGAGGGAGAAAAAAAAAAAAATCCCCTATCTGGAAGCCCTCCAAGAACAAACAGGCAGCCATTCTGACAGCCAGGGGAACAAAATAGTCCAAGATGGTTTTTTCTTTCCTCTTTAGCTTTCCCCCAGGAAGAAGCGGGGGAGGGAGATGAGGAGCCTCCCCACCATCCCTGGTTTTTAAAGCTACCCCTGCCTGGCACAGCCTCCACACCCTGAAGTCTCTGCAAGCACAGGAGAATCAGAGGAGAATTCAGCGAGAAGTCGGGGTGCAAACAGCCAACCTCGCCAAGCCCACAATCTGCTGACACAGGTTTCAACACATTCGTGTCTGCACTGCTTGTTTACTGTGAAATAGCTTTCCAATGTAAAATATGGATCCGGCAGGAGCACGGCAGCGCCCAGCCTCACCAACCACAGCCCATCTCCATCTCCCTCGGAGCACCCCAGTCCTGGGATATCCTGGGGATGGGACATGGGACACCCAGGCTCCTCCTGGCACCAGGATGTTCGTGTTCAGGTGGGATATTTCAATGTATTAACTTGCACCAACTCATCTCTGCCCCAAGAAAAATCACAATTTCCTACAGTAGTTTCTTCCCCCTCAGTTTTTTACCCCATTTCATGGGGAAGATGCTGTGCTCTGAGCACTGGGGACTGTGGAGTTCAGCCACGCCAGAACTTTCAGCCTGACAGTTTCACTTTTTACTAAACCACGTCTACACCCGCGTCTTAATCTGTCTCAAGAAATGTTAATTATTATTTGTAAATAATAATTATAATTATCGAAAAATAATTATATAAAAATATCTATTGTATATAATAATTATATAAAATAAATCATTGTTTTGTTTATAAAAACCAAAGCGTTCGGTATTTGTAACCTTGGGTCAGCCTCATCATCACTGTTGCACGAGGCTGAAGGTTTTAATGAAGAAACAGAAGAGCTCATTACAGAATAAAAAATTCCTTTTATTCCAAGGGTCCCTGGAGTGATATTAGTATTTCCTTCCTCTCCTGGAGCACATGATGCTGAGCAGTTCAGCTCAAGTGATGAGAGATGCACTCCCAGCACCAAGGCACACAAAGCCTGGCTTTGCCTGTTGGCATCTTGCACCCACAGTGACGTTCACGGTATCATTAAGCCTCAAATGGCCCATGACATAATCAAGGAGGTTCAAACGAAACCACACAATAGCCAGAAATTGTTGGATCACCCAAAAAAAGCCTCTCCCCTCCCCACTTTTTGGAGACACACTTGTGGGTGTTTTAACACTCAGGTTTTTTTCCGAAGTAAAAAAAGATCCCTTCTCTCCCTGATCTTGTCTAAAATTAACGCAGGGAGAACTCAGACAAATCACGAAGGTACAAGGAAATCAATTTCATACACATTAGGGTTATGCATTTATCCATGTCCTGATCAATACTTCGGATTCCTTGCACGTCAGAGCGCTTCCATCACTGCTCGAGGCCCAACAGCAGAATTCTCCCGTCAAGGCTGGGAGAGTTACAAAAGATCCTGCCCATACTTGTTTGATCTGAAACATAACACCCCTCAGTGTGACCCCTTGGAAAAATACTGCGGAAAGCAGCCAAGAAGTCGAGGTGGGGGGGAAAAAAAGGCAAAACTTCCCAGAACGAACATTTCTGGCTCTTTCAGTTGCACTGAGAAGCTGCACATCTATAAACAGTCTGCAGTTTCAAGGAGGGGAGAAAGGAAGGGGGAAAAGCAGAGGATTTGCCACAACCAAAAGCTGCTCCTGCAGGGAATACCAGAGGGCCGCCAGCTGCTGGGATGTGGCGTTTCCATGTGGAACGAGGAAGCCACTCTCATTTCGGCCCAGGAGGTGACCCCAGGGCCACAGGTTGGTGGCTCGGCTCCCAGCTGCCCCCCTGGGCACGGCCCAGGAGTGTCACAGAGGTTCTGCCCGCAGGGTGCAGTGAAAGATTAACTGGCTCTTATCAGCAGCTTGTTGCCTAAGCAGGGTTTGAGGCTGCGGTGCTGTTTCTGAAGCCCTGAACACCCCAAAACACACCAGGCCCGGCCCTTTCAACACCAACTGCCCCAAGCAACTGGGAAGATCCAGTCTCTACCAGGGCAGTGCTCAGAGAGGGGAGAAATTATCAGGATTTGGAGCCTAAAAATGTCCATTACTGGAGGAGTGGCTGCACCACCACATCCCTCACGGCAAACATCACCCCGGGAATGGCCCTGGCACGGCATGGCCAAAGGCAATGTCTGCTTCAGGCTTGACTGGCCCCAGAAATCTGTAATCCCGTGCTTGTGTTTTGAGGAAGTTCAGCATCGGGGTTTCCTGGGCACACCTGTGGTGTTCCAGCTGGGAACAGCTGCTGGACACACTGCACCTGCCCGCACAGCCCCACCAAGGTCCTCAGGGTGACCAGGGGCGGGAGGGTCCCTGCAGCACCCCAATTCCAAACGATGAGCTCCCAAGCCCAAAGGAACCCTCAGGCTGGCAAAGGGAGGGAAGAACAAACCCAACCCGTGCTGCTCCAGGCTGCTTTTGCCCTTTGGAGCACTCATCCCGCTGTCCAAACCTCCAGAACAACTCCAGCAAGGTCATTAAAACACAGGTGGCCAAGCACCTGATGACCGAACATCACCCACAGCTCCTGCAATGGGGAGTTAATCATCAACTGGGTGCAGTCACAGCCCTGCACAGGCATCCAGGGCTGCCTTCCCCATCCCAGAGCTGGGAATTCTCCCTCAGCCAAGAACTGCGGCCCCAAAGGCTCTGGGAAAAACCCCGGCGTGGGCACAGAGTGCACCCGTGGCTCCTTCTTCGGTGGGGACAAAGTGACAGCAAGCACCGGGCAGGCGAGGGGTTAAAGTGGGTTTCTTCCAGGCAATGACACACACAAAAATCTCTCTGCAGGCCAGTTACTCTACTGCTCCCTCGGGAATTTAAAAAAAGTATATAAAATACACACGCTCTTCTTTTGGAGAATCCTCCTCGCTTCCCGCCCCACCCGCCGTGGTGACACAGCGATCCGAGACGTTCCCAGCTGCCACAGGATCCCCCTGGGCACACAGCCAATGCCATAGAGCCATCTGAGGAGCTGGCACAGCGGGCCACAACACGAGAAGCCCCGTCCGGCTGCCTGGGCCTCCGGGGATTTGTAAAAGTAAGGGACAGGGCCGGGATGGGACGTGCAGCGAGGCTGCCAAGCGCTGCTCTCCGCTCCCAGACACTATTGCTTCATGCACTCGGCGGTGCAGAGAGAAAACACACTGCTTTTAATATGTTCTTGGCTCCAGGAGGTCAGAAAAAAACCCTAAAAGTCAAAATGGGAGAAGAGAAGCTGTTCCCACCAGCAGCAGGTCGCAGCTGGCACTGGGTTTGCTGCGTTACAGCAGCCGTTCATCCGAAAGCTCTGCGGTTTTCACCTACCTATATTAATTCATATAAATCTCCCCCTTTGCTCTGCCCAAACTGTGTTAAAAAGGCACCCTAAAAAATACTGCTGCAGGGCTAGTGGCTCGCACATGACGCTAGAGATGCTGGAGGGAGGGGAATTCTCAGCAGAGAAACAGAAACGCCAACCACCAACTCTCGGTTATGAATCCCTTAAATAATTCTGACAACGCTCCCCACCCTCCTGTCTGAAACCAAGCAGAAAACGGAGTTTTCTGACTCTCTGGCAGCAGGGTGGGGCGTGACAGAGAGGGATGGGGGGGACTGTGGCAGCTGAGCCCTTCCAGAACTGTCCCGACCCATCCAAACGGACGGCAAGGTGGGATCCCTCACTTGGAAGATTCTCCAGCCACGGTGCTGGGGATGGAACTGGGGATGGAACTGGGGACAAACAGCACCCAGTGAGGACACCCTGGGTCGCCCCAGAGCTTTCCAAGAGAGATCCACACCAGCCCATCAGCAGGAGGAAGGGGACATCGTTACCCTAAAAACACCCTGAATACATGGAGCAATTGCTCTGAATTTATAAAGGGCACCCTTCACTTTAACTCTGATTTCACTCCCACCTCCAAGGCAGCTCTTGGCACAGCCACCGGAGCGTGCCAGGCTCGGGGCCACCTCCCCACCACCCACGTCCCCTCCCTGGCACTTCAGACACACGAGATAAGCCACGTTTGAGCCCTGCCCCAGACACACACCAGCAAAAAGCTCGGTGGGTTCGGCCGAGAGGGAGGATTGATCCAGATCCTGCTCCAGCTGCGAGGTGGGTGCAATTCCCTCTCCCCAGCCTCTGGACCAGAACCAGAGTGGAAAACACAACTTTAACCTCAGTACCAGCATCTCCTCCTCTTTCAGCTGATCTGTGAATCGCTTCCCTTTTTCATTTTTAGAACAGCATCGTTTTGTATCCGTGGCGCAGGGGAGGGGAGACCCTTATCTTGCAAAAAAAAAAGCCTTTTCCAAGCAGAGCAAGAACTTCAAAAGGAATTCAGGACGATTAAATCCACGTCAGGAGGGCGGAGAGGAGCAGGGGGCTAATAAATGGCACGCTCCACAGGTTTATGAATATTTGAACTATATTTCTTAAAAAAAAGTAGTACATTACTGCAAGTTATTTAAAATGAGTAACTCCTTTTAATGAACCTGGCTACCATCACGCTGACTAATAGAGTAATAAAGAGTTTAATCCATATTTATGTACATTTTATGTCATTACAGTTGGTGCCAATAAATTAGCAAGTCCAATAAGAGTTTGATTTTATACCATCACTGCTACTAAATGTGCAACAACACACAGTACATGAGCACCAGCTTTTTATTTCATTTCTTTTTTTAAGAGCCAGGCTGTACTAACAGAGACCGGGCACAGCAACCCTGCAGAATCAGACCCTAATTAGGGACGAGGAAATATGAACTGGGGTTTTACTCCTGCACGCTGCAGCCACGGAGAAAACACTTGTGCAGATGCCACTGGTGATTTACGGAGAGCTCTGAGCCACTTTAAAGGGATCAAATTTTCAAAAATAATTAAGAGCCAACTGGTAGAAAGCAATATAACTACATTTTTTTCAAGGGGCATGGGTAGGAATGCAGACACCAGCAACTGGGGTCACTTCTGGAAACCTCTGTCACGAAACACAGCACGGCCCCCACCACAGCAGGATTGCTTAACAACTGGACATGGGGAGAAAGAGCTGGCTGTGAGCAATTTCAACTGGCCATGAGCAACTGGAAGTGGCCTTTGGGCTCCCCTGGGGAGCTGGGAGACACTGCAGATTACAGGGAAGGTGACGCACGCGTTTGGCAGGAGCCCATTCCCCGGCGTCCCACGGAGCCAGAGACGGAGCTTTCCAGCTCCAGGGGGATTTGGCTGGAGGAGCCCACACGGTTCACGATCCCAATTCACCAGCTGCTACCCTGCTGACAGCAAAAAGTAGCTTCCCAAGCTTAAAACTCAAGGAAGAAGCAAAACCCACACGTTCCTGGACTCGAGGAGCCCCCCCAGGCGCAGCTGCCCCGTTGGGAGGGGCTCCATCGATCCCGTGGCAGCTCCTCCTTGCAGAAGCCCTGGCTCAGGAGCCAAAAGGAGTGATGGAAACATGGAAACCTCTCTCAGAATAACAGCTGGGCAAGGCAAGACCGAGGCATCTGATCTTTCATCCTCTTTTAAAGCACCAGTGGTTTTCTAACACTAAAATACCCCGAAGATCGAAAGCCCTTTACGCAGAGGTTGGCACCACAGAAACGCAAGTCCCCCGCCTTTCTCCTGGGTAATTACACTCCAGCAATCCCAAAAGCTGCTGGTAATTGCTGTCCCAGTGGCCTTTTGGTTTGGAGGAGAGGAATAACTCTCCCAGTGGCATCCAGAGAGGAAACACCCAACACCACTCCACCGAAGCCCCTCTGCAATTAAACGCTCGGCTGTTACTGTGCTCCGTCTGAAACGCCTCCTACGTGGTGTGAGTGTCTTGTACCCAAAAAAATACCATTGATCTGAGGAGTGAATAGCTCCAGGAAGAATTTTTTGTGCGTGAAGTCTGTGTTTGGCCAGTGGGGACGTGGATTTGAGACTCCTTTTGCTCTCGCCGTGACTCAAAACGGAAAAGGAGCTCTGGCCAGCAGCAGATTTTTCCCTGTTTATTTGCTTTGCCACTGCTGAACGCAGATCTGAGGATGATGCGGGAATGAAAGGTGGTGAAGACAATGGGAATGTTTTGACAGGCTTCCAGAGGGATTTAGGGTGGTGCAGAGCTGGACAGCTGATACCTCCACCAAGCTGATGAAAAAAAAAAAGAGGTTTTTGTGTAGAGTCTGTGCTTCCCACATTTTCTGTGGCTGGTTGAGGATGACGACAATATGAAAACAAGCACGATGCAGGCAATAAAGCACATTTGGATCTCTTAGAAGTTTATGACACATTTCTTTCCCAGGTCTCCTACAAAACCAGATTGCCGTGAGGAAAGAGGGAGCGGCCAATCACCTCCCCGAGTCACAAAGCTGAATGCACCCCCAAAAAGTGAACAGGGGGAGGGAAGAGCTGTTCCCTAAGCAGACCAGAAAGGAAACCAAACTGTGCTCATCAGCTGACGTGTTCCAGCAGGGTTTAACACCAGGCCCTATTAACAGGCATCAGAGGCAATCTGAAACTGCACAAAGCAAGAGACAATGTGACGATAAAGCAGCGTTTTAATTAGCAGCAGTTCCTTCCCCAGCCCAAAAGGTTCCTTCTGTGCATTCATATTCCCAGAACAACAACTGCCTCCTTGTATTCCATAAATCAAAAAAAACCTCGTAAAACAAGGCACTGCAATTGCACATTCCACATAATGGTCCAGAAATAAATTAGGCAATAAATATCAAATAATATATCCCCATCAGCAGTGAAAATCTACTCCTTGGATAATCAGAAGGGAAGATGCCTTCCAGCAGCTTACGTCTGGCAGCTCGAAGCAGGTAAAACAATACAGAGCTTTAATAAATCTTTTATCACCTTTTCTGCTGAAGAATATGGCAATTGTCCTGGGTAATGGCTTCCCTGAGCCCTGTATCCATCAGCCCTGATGCAGTCGGTGTCAAAGCCAGGGGATCAGAACAAGAGCCACTTGTCAAAACCAGGCTGAGTTTCCCTTGTTCGGCGTTTGGTGCCAGCCATCACTTGCAGCAACGCGTTTTTGAGAAGCTCAGGGCACTCATTTCACCCTGCCCTGAAACTCCCTGACCCCGCAGACACTCACTGGCCACGTGACAAAAATCAGAGGCGATTTCAGCAAAGTTATTTTGCTCCGCAGAGGTGGCAGCAGATGGGGAAGGACTGTGCGAGGTGTGGACCCTGTGCAAGGTTTGATTCCTCTCAAAAACACACTGGTCACGTCCTTTAGAGACTGATCCCAGAGACTTTTCAATCTAAAGCAGAAAGCCTGAAGGCTTGGTCCCCCTTCACTGAGGACACAGCAGAATCAACCCCCAAATGTACTAAATCAACCCCTAAATACACTGAGCACACAGCAGAATCCTAAATACACCACGAGCACAGGGGAATGGGAGCCCAGTTCTCAGAAGCTGCTCAGAAAACCACAAAACCTTCGTATTTTCATCCCAAACCTGGAGCACAAGCCCGGGGAGCAGCCCCAGTGCCAGACTCATCCCTTCGCAGGAGCTCAGGAGTTAACTCTTACCTTCCCGAAATCCCGCACATCGAAGAGGTCAAAGGGATCAAAGAGGTCGCTGTTCCTTAACCCAAACTTGTCGTGACACACTTTTAGGAAGGTTCGGATGTTCTTCAAGCAGAGAAACTGAGGGAGAGAAAAAGAGAAAAGGAGGGGAAGAGTGAGTGAGGCACGAGTTGTAACTGAGACTTACTGAGTTAAATGCAAGACAAGTTAGCAGGGACCGAGAAACTCGCACTGCAAAGCCAGGCAGGAGTTTATTTGTTGTTTCTGAGGATGTCGGGCTCCGCGTGCCCTGCGAGGGCTCCTGTGTTCTCAGCTGCACACCAGGAGCACTCCGCCCCTTTGAAAAACAAGTTTCTCCCAAGGTAATGTCGCAGAAGGGCTGCAAAACTCAAGCCAGGACGTTTCCCTTTCAAGGTCGAAGGCAAATACAAATTACAGCTGATGTTCCACAGAAGCCCAGTGTTGAACATTTAACCATTTCCAGCATGGCCCCATTTGGTTCCCTACAGAAGGGACACGTGCTACAGCAACAGGACAAGGGG
Organism: Rhagologus leucostigma; assembly: GCA_013397725.1. Lineage (NCBI taxonomy): Eukaryota > Metazoa > Chordata > Aves > Passeriformes > Rhagologus > Rhagologus leucostigma. Next base: position 410,224 of record VZTD01005030.1, read on the forward strand.
GAATAGCTTCAAACTGCCAGAGGGCAGGGTTAGATGGGATATCGGGAAGGAATTCCCAGCTGTGAGGGTGGGCAGGCCCTGGCACAGCGTGCCCAGAGAAGCTGTGGCTGCCCCTGGATCCCTGGAAGTGTCCAAGGCCTGGTTGGATGGGGCTCGGAGCACCCTGGGATAGAGGAAGGTGTCCCTGCCCAGGGGTCAGACTGGATGATGTGCACTATCCCTCCCAACCCAAACCCTTGGTTATCCAGCGTGTTTGACTGACAGAGCAACATTAAGTTTCTCTTTAAAAAACCCCTGTCTTTGGCTATAGCAAGAAAAGGTTGTTTATGCACAATCATCAGGGATTCTGAAGCCTGAGGACTCCAGAGGGTCTCGCTCCAACGGTGCTGCCCGGCTTTAGCACAGGGGCTAAAGAAGAGAAAAATAAAAATCTGCTTCATTTTTGCAGCTGCATCACCTACATCCCTCATCTGCTGAGCCAGCCAATTAACCTCCCTTCTTTCTGCCTCCTCACTGCAAAATACAGCAATAAATTGAAGGTATCTTTAGGCAGCTCTTCACTTTTTCAGCAAATTCCTTACAAATACCTAACAGACATGTTAGAATCCTAAGGAAACCAATCCATTAAAGGGGTGAATCACCCCCATGTGATCAACAGGCAGAGGAGCCAAGCTGCCTTTGGGTGGATTCCCTCGGCCTGGTTTTGTCACACAGCACAGTCTCGGCTCCCCGAGCTGTCATCAAACGCACACCACGTAAAGACACCGCTTGCAAACTTCACCCAGGGTTCAAAGCAAAAGAAAATAGCTTAATTTTCTTTTAATTAAAAGAATCAAAGCAGAGTCTTCGGGGCCATGGTATCTCCAGAGCCGCGGCCGCGGCGCAGCTCGTTATCGCTGCTTTGGGGGATTAGGCACGAGGTTTCCAGCCATGGATTAGCAAAACCACCTCATTAACAACCGGCTGGTTCACCTACACAAAGCGAGAAATAACCTTTTACCCTTCTCCCCCACGCCACGGGGCCGGCGAGTGACGGCAGAGCTCCCCCAGCACGGGGGGTGGCACAGGACAGCCCCATCGCATCAGAGCCCTCCCGTTAGACAAGCACGTGCCGGAGGCAGGAATTGAAAACAAATCTGGTTTTCTAGGGCATTCCTCTATCTCACATAAACACTGCAGTAAATATAAGTGTCTAGACTGTGAGGTTTTTATTTTTTTTTTAATTTTTTTTCTTTTTTTTGGAATTGCTTTACAACCTCTCTTGCTGACACGGGTTATTTCATAACTTTTATCTCCTGAGTCTCTGCAAGAATTTACACCCCGGGCTGCGTGTGCTGCTGCACTGCAGTCCCACCGATTCCAGAGTTCCAGCATGTGCTTATTTTAAATCCTTTTTAAGCCTCCAATTTTGAAAGTCAGCGGCACAGGGGACAGCCACAATTACACACAGCAAGCAGCACACTTCCTCCGCAGAACCGCCCTGCCCCTCTGCAGCATTCCCTCCCCGGCTCCCGCTCATCCCAGCACCGAATCACACACTCAGAGCCACAGAATGGTTTGGGTCGGAAGGGACATTCAGGATTATCCACTTCCACCCCCCTGCCATGGCCAGGGACACCTTTCACTATCCCAAATTGCTCCAAGCCCCGTCCAAGCTGGCCCTGGACACTCCCAGGGATGAGGCAGCCACGGCTTCTCTGGGCAACCTGGGCCAGTGAAGGAGCCAAAGGCCAAAAGCGATTTTGCTCATCCAATTCAGATGTGGAAACCACCTCGCCACAGCTGGTAAATGAGTAGGAGGCGCCTGCCACAGTGGCAGTGCCCTCCTGCAGCCCCAGGTGACATCAGCAAAGAGCCACCACGCCGCCAGCCAGGCCCTGAGCGCCAGCAGGTGACAAACATCGAGGAAAACGCCCATAATCTTTTTAAAGAGCTGCTGAAAAAGGCCTGATGTAAAACCCAACAAACACAATTAACCAGAGTCCTGCTCCACCAGCGAGGAGCTGGCAGCAGAGCAAGGCCACCACGCTGCCCACAAGAAAAGCCACCACTCAGGATGACAACTGCAGGTGGGTTTCACCCTCGGTCTTCGAGCACCAGGAGTCCAGGTGGGGACACCCAGCGTGGGCGTTGGGGGCACAGTTCACTCCTGGCACTGTTTCTGTGGCCAATCTGCAAAGTGTCATCTTGTGCTTTTGATTTTTTTGGCATTTCGAGGTCGCAGCTGATGGGAGACGATGAATTCTTGGCTCAAGACTGTTACTCAACGGCCACATGTTAAAATTAGCTCCAATTTAATGTGGGCTGTGCCGAGGCCATTTTATTCACCGGTCAATCACACCTTCGGACAAGCAAACATTTCGCAGGAGAAAAAAGAGAAAGAGAAATCAATGTTCTCCATGGGGCTCATTCAGCACCTGCCAGGCCCAAAATCAATGGTGTCATTTATCTGCTTGGAGCGAGGCCGGCGCTGAGCAGGGCCCTGAGATCTCCCCTGGTGCAAGGGAGCACAAGCAACACAAATTCCAAGCCCTGCCACCACCCTCCTGTGCATCCCAAACAACCTTGGGAGCCACCAGCCACGGCTTTTGGGCGCAGACACCCTGCTCAGCTCTGGAAATAGACCTGAGAGCCCGGCAAATTCCACGGATGCCAACGTTTCCAGGCTCCAGAACAGCCACGGCACATGTCCTTGGGTGGAGAGAACATCCTGGGCACTGCAAAGCTCATCAGGGAGGGAAGAGGCGATTGGAACAGGGATGGGATTGCGCCAGACAGAGCAAGAAACTCATCTGGTGAAGCTCAACACCCTCAAGCCTGATAACAGACCAGCAAAGCGTGGTCAGCTCTGCCCCAGCCCTCAGAGGTGTGTGAAGAACCAGCAGCAGAGAGAGGCAGCAGAAGGGCCCCATCACCTGTGCTCGACCCGGTTTCACAAGGGCTCCACTTATTTTTAACCACTCTGCAAAGTCATGAAGCGAATAAACTGCTCTGAACTCCCACTGGGAGCCCTCGGCCACGCTGCTGCACACGGGGTGGCCAACAGCCCCAGTGCCTGGGACACACTGGGAGCTCCCCGGCAGCTTCTGGGATGCTCTGTTTTAAAGAAAGTTTTCATGATTTTATCTCCTTTACTGGACTGAGTGAGTTCGGGGACTCCCCAGACGATCACGGCGCGTACAAAGGGTCGTGCTGCCGAGTGTTTGTGCCACTCAGACTCAGAAATGCACTGGAGGTGCCTTCAGGGGAGGTCAAAAAAGGGATAATTTGGCACTTGGGATAACTGCACGTTGCACAGGGACACTGGGATCTCAGCAGGGACATGCCCAGCCACCCCACAGCAGCCAGGCCACCCCGGGGCAGGACGGGCAGGTCGGATGTTTCTGCAAGTGGAAACTCCAGCTCCGGGGCTGGGAGAGGAGCCTGTGGGAGGCTGGGGGTGACTCAGCCCCTCACTCCTCCTCACACCCCCACTTCAGGCCCCTCCCTGCCGTCCCCGAATGACTGGGCACCCGTGGCACCTGCGCTGATGAGACAGGAGCCATTTCCAATGCAAATTCATCAGAAAAGAGCCAACTACTCGAGCTCCTCGTGGTGGGCTGGAAACACTCCCCAACCCCTTGAAGGCCACACATGCTCCTGACACCCACCAAAAGTGCTTTGTTAATGGAAAACCACAACCATTTTGGTTGGAAAAGACCTCTAAGATCGAGTCTAGCCATCAACTCAGCACTGCCAAGCCCTCCACTGAGCCACGACCCTAAATGCCACATCCACACCCCATTAAATCCCACCAGGGATGGGGACTCCATCCCTTTCGCTGGCAGGGACAGACAAAGAGCTGGAGAATGCAGCAGCAGTTGCTCAACAACCAAACTGGGATCCCAGGTGGGGCCTGGAGGAGCATCAAAGCAGCCCCTGCTCCTTACACTTGGGAAGGACGTGCAAAGCTTGGGAATCTCCAGGAGACTTTTAAATAATGTGATAAAACATAAGAAAAGGAAAGAAACGAGGAGGATGATTTTGCCTGGCGGGGCAGGAACATCCAGCAGCTCACAGCATTCTGGAAAGGCCCTTTTGGAGAGGGGCTGGGGCTGTGGGGGGAGCACACAGTGGCACACGGGGTGTCCGGGCACACGGCCACGCGCTGAGCGTGGCCAAAGCCGTGGGCTTGGAATGCGTCCTGCAGCACGCAAGGAATGCCGCAGCTCTGCTGGGGGAGATAACCCCGCTGATGAATGACGAAAGGGACTTTCTTTAGCACTTCCTGGCCGTGATGTCAGATTTCCTCTTATCTCACTGCCGGCACCGCTCGAAAGCGCCGGGCGAGAAGCGAGTCCTCAACGGGGAGCTGGGAGCAGCTGCTTATCACAGGCTCTGCAAACGGGCAAGGGAGGCTCTCTCCTGGGGAAAACGCATCATTTACAACGGGAAAACAGGAGTCCCACGGCACAAACCTCTGCAGAAAGCCAAAGGATGCGTCTCTGAGCCACGGCGAGTCCCCCTGTGCTACTCTGACACCGCAAAGGGGCATCGGAACTCCCTCGGCTCCCTCCAACATCAGGAGTGGGGAGGAAGTCCAAGAGCATCCAGAGGGAGCTGCAGGGCTGCAGCATCACACGGCAGGGGTTGGGATCAGGTGGTCTTTAAGGTCCCTTCAAACCCAAACCATTCTCTGACCTAAAACTGAAAATCACGACCTGCATCTGACCTCTCCAAAAGGCTCTGCCCCATCCACCTCCCCTCCACATCAAGGGCTCACCAGGACAGTTTTGGGACCAGCAATGAGTCAAAAGCACCAGTGGAGCTCGTATTACCCACCCCCAGCAGCACCAGATCTCCTGTGGCTTTGTTCCTCCTGGCTTTGTTCCTCCCCAGCTTCGCCCCATTGTCTCTGGTGCAGAGGCAGCACAAAACCTCTCAGCACAGAATTCCCCTCCACATTTGGATTCAAGTCGCAGCTCATCAATTACTTCAGATGGACAGATTAAATTTCAGGTTGTTGGACAGCAGATTTATCTATTGAGAAGTGGAGAATGAAATTATTTCTCAAACAGTTTAGCACTATTATTTCCCCCCCCCCTCCCTTTCAGAGCCATTCCCATCGCTGAGCGCTCCAGGGCTGGGCAAATTCCACTTAGGGAGGCTGATTAATGAGCCTGAAACGCTGATGAGGGCTGACCTCTCTACAGCTTCTCCCTCTCACATCCACTCACAAGCACGATTTATCCCTAGGAAAGCACCTGAGGGAAGGCAGCCATGTATTTTAGCAAACACCCACAGCTGGGCACTGGGAGGACTGAGGGAAACAAAACCTACGGCAAGCAAAGGTCCTTCCCAGGGAAGAGAATCAGCCGGAGCTCAGGGGGGATGCAAAACTCCTGCACGAACTCACCGGGAGCCTCTACCTTGTCCAGGGAGCCAGGGAGGGAGTCCAGCAGAAGACCAGGACAGGCTACCAAGCCCTGCTCTGGTCCTGCTCATCCTCACACCTTTGCTCACCATCGCCCTGGCACGGCTCAAAGGGACAAAGATGCCCTAGTTATCCCACAGGAACTTCCCATGACGGTCTGTGGGCTCTCAAAGGGAAGAGGTCTCTCAGTTAATAATATTGAACTGATGAACTGGAAACCAGAATATACATGGAGTTGTGAAAGTAATTAAAAATTATTTTAAAAACCAACAAAGAGAGGCTCCGGAGTGACCTGTTAAACACCCAGAGGTCCCAAAACCTCAGCCCCAGAGGCAGAGGACACTCAGAGCGGGCTGCTGTCACCCTGCCAAGCCCAGCGCTCCAAGAGCTCATCCTATTTTATCCAGGGGAGGTTTTCCTGACTCCTGAACTCCTCCTGAGGACTGCCAGGCTCGTTTCCTCCATTACATATGGGAAAAAAATGGGAAAGAAAAAAGAAGGCCGCAAGTGTGGCTAAACCCCCACGAGGCAGCTGATGAGTCCAAGATAACTCAGGGTTGGAGGAGGGGACAAGGATCCGGTGACATCCATGAGTGGAGGAGGGAAAAGACGTCACAGGCAAGCCCAGATGTTTGTGTGCTGTGAGGAGAACTCCCACCAGCAGTGATGACCTCCCCAAAGCCCAAAACCTCTCCCTGGTGGCAGGAGAGGCTCTGAGAGCCCGTGCCTGCAGCCAGCAGATCCCACATTCCCGGGGGAGCGCTGGGCTCTGTCCGTCTGTCCGTCCGAGGGTCACCCCACGGCACTCGGGGGCTCTAAATGAGCGGAAGGAAGCTGCAACTTCCCGAAGAAAACGCTGGACCTGCCGCTGCTGACAGCACTTCCCTCCTTTGTGGAGCCCTCCCGGGCCTGCACACGCCAGGAAAGCCAGAATCGTTAAGGTTTTAAGGCTTTAATTGCAGCGCCTGGAAGGGTTTCATCCATGGTGCTTACAAGGGCTGTAATTCCCCCAACCACCCCAAATCCAGCGGGTCCAACAGGTTCAGCACTGGTGCAACCCACCCCCAGCCACAGGTCTGAGGTGTGGGTAACCCAAACCCTTCCCACTGAGGTTTTAGAAAACCTCAATCAAATCCCTGCGTCGCTGATTGTACGCAGAGGCTGATTTCTTAGGGTGTCTCCAAGAGATCTGCAGAGCCAGTCCCGGGAATAACAAGAGCTTCTGGCAAAATCGGGTGGGCACAACCCCTCTGTGACAGCCCTGGTCTGCAGCAGCTCCCGGGGGATGGATGGCAGGGCAGGGAGCAGAGGCTTTGCATCCCCGAGCGTGGGAAGAACGCCAAGGATCATCACCCTGCTCCAGAGGAGAGACCCAGAAACTTCCAAGGTTCATCAGTACCACAGCAAACCCATCCAAGGTGGTTCTTCTGGGCTTTCTCACAGAATCCAGGAACCTCAGACTCCTGCACCCCGAATCTGGGTGTCTCCACAGCAGACTGACAAATCCAGGCTGGGATTTCCCGAGCAATCGGATCTGAGGCTGAAGAAAGCCTGGGAGCAGGAGAGCTTGGAGGCATTGCTCCATCTGGCACCCCGAATGGAGAGCTCCCTTCCACACTCCTCAAACCCAGCCTTTCTCTCCTCTTGCTGGAAGAACTGCAGCTCCACCAGGGGAGCTCAGTTAAAAAAGGAGAGGGGAAAAAAGAAAAAAAAATGAAAAAAGAGATGTCTTAGCTCATACTATCGTTGTGAAGCCCTAACCTCGTGTCTGCCTCACCCAGGATCACACTTCACTCCGAGAACACGACCACAGATGAGAGATGGGATACGTGAAAAACAAAACCCGATCAGAGGATTTTATTCTCGATCAAGAAATGAGGTAACTCCATGCGTGGGAAGGCTCCTGCAAAGAAAACTCAAAACATTTTGGCCAAGCCAGAGCTTTGAGACGGGACTTGACCCGAACCATGACAATCAAATTACAACAGACCACTCAGCTGCTCTTGAGGAAAACCAGGAATTGCGTAAGCCCAGATAGAGTTACACTGCAGTGCTGCGCTTCCAGGGAACTTCCCAGGCAGGCATTGTCCTCCTGCTCCGCAGGCTGGCGCAGGGAACGGAACCGTGATGAACTTTTGACAGGACAGCGATGAGAAAAGCTCTGGTGCAGCTCTGAGATGAGTCAATGGCAGCCAAGTCAGCAAATCGAGCCCTGTCACGTCAGGCACTGGGGCCAGGCAGCAGCCTGCAAGCCCGGGCTCATTCAAGGCATTCACACAGCTCATTTTTGTCTCTTGAAAACCAAGCTGCCCTGTGAAAATGCTCAAGAGCCAAGCTCGGAAACTTCTGTGAAGCACAGAGTGGGGCTGGAGGGTGCCTGCAGCTGGAGACCCCATTGTCATTGGTGCAAAGTTGTCAAAACAGACGATTAAATAATAACCAAACATGCAAGCTGAATTAAAACCCTTTATGTCAGTTATAGAGGAGTCTCATCTGAGCAGATTTTAAATACTCATTGATATCTGGACGTGTTCAAGGCCAGGTTGGACAGAGCTTGGAGCAACCTGGTCTAGAGGAAGGTGTCCCTGCCCACAGCAGGGGGTGGAATCAGATGAGCTTTAAGGTCCCTTCCATAAAATCTGTGATTTTACGACCCCCAAACACCCCTGAGCTGGCGTTACACAGGCACATCCTCAGTGCAGGGCACGCAGCAGCCTCACTGCAGACTCTGCTTTCTTGAAACATCCCAAGAAACCTGATTTCAGAAATTCCACCACCAGACCAACAGCGTGCAGTCCTCCAGCATCCAAAAGGCTTTTCTGGGAAGAGCTTGTATGGCTGCCATTGCGTTATTCATCCATCGTGGGGAAATGCAATTTTTCTGCACACAGTCACGCTGTGGGGTGACTCCCTTCCAATTAGCCTCGCTTCGCTTCCACACAGCCTCCGAAATTACGACTAAATCTCTTGTTTTCCTCAGTGCAAGCAGCGCCAGGGTACCTGCCAGGAGGCAGGGCAAACAAACTCCTGCCACATCCATCCCGTGGAGCCCAAGCAGGGCATCGCCCACAGGGAAATCAGCGCTGCAAAGCGAACGCTCGGCCAAGAAAAACATTTCGAACGCCAAGTTTGTCGCAGCTTTTACCTCTCAAATGGGCGATGGAGGAGATAAAAGCCCGGAAAAACTGCAGATGTCTGGTGGAGTGAGATTTGCGGGGCCTCGTCCACCACACGAGACGTGGAGGGGACAGTTCAGCTCCCGGCTCACCGGCGCGGCCGAAGCTGGAGCTGGCAGAGGGGTTCTGCGTCCCAGGAGATGGAAACAACCCGCTCCCGGTGACAGGCACCGTGACACCCGCGCTGCGTGACACCTCCTGGACTGCTGCTCAGGCTGCCAGCCGTCCCCAGAACCCTGCTGAAAACCAGGCCAGTGGGTTTGGTGTAAAACAGCCCCGAAATGTCACCCCAGGGGCCGGGATGGCATTTTTAGAAGCAGACGACGAACACTCAGAACATTCTCTTAATGGCACCAGGTAATGATGCTGAAAGACACCCCCCAGCTCCTGCCTAGAGAAGGAATTAAAACCACAACACTTCTCACATTCTGGAGAACTGATGCAGACCCGTGCACGAAATCAAGCTGCATTTTCATGAGATTGAGCCCAAAATGTGCTTTTTAACAGCTCCCTGGGTGCTCGTGGCTCCACACGCGGGCTCTGCGCTGCCATCAGCTCCTCAGGGCAGAGACGGGGCTGGCTCGAGCAGCTCAGCACCTTCTTCACCCCAAAAAGCAGCAGAAATGGGGTCGTGGGGTGCCCCTGGGCCAACCAAGCTGTGCATTGCTGCTCCAAAACGAGAAACTCTCCTGTATCACAGGACCCACAAGCCAGACCTCGCTCGCAGAGGGAGCAACCACTGCCCAGCAGCTCCTCTGAGCCTCCCGGGTGATGGGCAAGGGTTGAGCACCGAATCTCCAGCTCCGGGCAGCAGCAGGAGCTGAACCAGAGGCTGGCAGAGCTGGAGAAAGCAGCCAGGGCTGCCTGCGCCTGGGGAGCGAGGATGGACAGGCAGCCCCGAGGCCCTCGGGGTCGCTCGGGGCTTCTTCCTCTCCTCAGCTTTAAATAATGAACGTTGTCGTCGCATTTCAGTCTCGGGAAGAACCAGGGCTGGAGACAGACAGTGTGAGCTGGGGAACAGGAAGGGTTTTTGGGTTGGCCCACAGTTTAACTGAGGCTGGGATGAACCCCCTGCATTGCACCTTCCCCCCAGGAATAGGAAAACATCTGAGTTTCACATGATAAACCCACACCTGGGTACTCAGAACTGCCCTGGCACCAGGAGAAGCCCCCCGTGAGTCTCCAGCAGACTCCAGAACGCTTCAGAGCACGTCCCAAAATCCTACTTGTCCGAATGAATCAACCCCAAATCCGTTCTTGTGCACCAGGAAAGGAAAACCCACCCACAAACACAGACACGAACACCCCTTTTTCTTTCTCCCTACAGCACTTGTGCTGCCCTGGGCAATTTGCATTCAGGGTATCAGTTCCTCTCCCTTTCAGCACGGCAAGGAAATTAATTAACTGAAGAGTAACTGCAAGTACCACAAAGCTTGGGAGGAGAAGACAGGAAATCCGAAGGTGAACCATCACATTTAATGTAGGCACGAGATAAAAATCAGAATGAACTTTGCCCAGGGGGAGGATGACGAGGCCACTGGCATCACTGTGATGTTGGTTGGTCGGGGTTTTTTTAAAGATTAAAGCCTGTATTTTATCAGTAAGATTTCAATTAAGCAATTTCAGCCCCCGTGGAGGAAAGAGAGAGGTTTAGTTCCTTACCGGAGAGCATCAAGCGTCATTGCAATCACTCTGACACTTCAGTGAAAGCCAGGTGAAAAGCACAAGAGCCATCACTCCTGGGTCCTGGCACCGTATTTTAAAGGAAACCCTAATTCTGGCAAGGATGCTCTGAGCCCCAGCAGAGGCAGGGCTGTCCCACCCAGCTCCACCAGTGGTTCTGCACACGGAGCCTCCCCCTGCACGTGCCCGGCGCAGCTCAATTATCCCAATTCACACCACAGGAAGAAAACAGGCAGCAAAAAGGAAATCACTTCTCATTTCGAGTTATTTTTTGCAAGGGCGGAATTTAATGAGAGGCTCCAGCCAGAACTGAGTCTGGTTCTGTGACGCTTCCTGAAGCATCCAGAGAATTTTTACCACGATGAATTCAAGATCTTCCCGCACTGAGCAGTGCTCAAATTTTGGCCACAGACTCCAAACCTCGCCGGATTTGGGCACGACCAAATCTCCTTCAGGGAGAGCCTTCGACTCAATTAAACCAAGGGGAGCTCCATTTCTTGACCCAATTTATTTCAATCTCTCCTTGAGGATGTGACTATTTTACCTGATCTGGGAAGATTTTTCCCTCCCTTCCCGAGCTCCACAAGTAGAATTTATTGCCACAGCAGTGCAGAACAGCTCCTGCTCTGCGTGACGAAAACAGGCTACAGAAAATTAATCTACTGGCTACTTAATTTGTAAAGCTGCTTAAAAAGGTCAGGTCCCCAGCTCATAAAAACCACCACAGAGAACAGATCCCAGCGATTACGGGAAACAAGGCTCTGGATATTTCTATAAATTAATACTTGGGGAGGATAACGAGATAACAGGACCCTCTAATTTAACACCCACATCCCGTTCCTGGCAGCTCCCAGCACTCATTTATTACAGCAACACATCAGGGGTGCACCCAAAGCTGGCACCTGGGGCTAGAGGGGGTTAGAAATCCTCCCAAAATCTCCTGCATGCTTTGGCTGAGCAGTTGCCAGATCTGGCTTCAGATGTCTGTAAAGGCAAGTCCTCCTTTCTGAGCCAGACTAACAGGGGCTAAACACACACAGGCAGAGAAATATTTCTGGTTTTTTAATCCTTTTTTTTTTTTCTCTACTAAAAATATGGAAGAGCATTATTTTGTGTTTTGTGAGGGGGTTTTATATTTTTTCAAACCAAAAAAAAAAATTATTAAATTATTTACCGGGAAGTAAATTATTTACCGGGAAGTTTAGTGTGGGGATGAATCACAAGCACCAACACCCCTGTGCTTCTGCGCTGATTTACACTCGCTGAAGCAGGAAAACTCCACTGGAAACTCTCCCTGTGAGACAACAGGAAGATCCAGGTGTCTCTGGGAGCCAGCTCTGCCTCCCTCCATCCCCTGCACTGCTTTGGGTCCTGTCAAACACAGCTATTTCCTCTGGAACAACCTGCTCCAGTGCAAGGCGCAGGGGGTTGGAACTGGAGGAGCTTTCAGGTCCCTTCCAACCCAAACCAGTCTGGGATCCCATGGAACAGGATTTAATGAGGTGTTCACCAGCCAGACAGGAGCAGCCCCACCAGACAGTGCACAAGCAAAGCTGACTGTTAATTGGAGTATCTCAAATAAACTCTGGTACCAGGGTAATTGCATTTGCAGAGCGTTAGGGAAGGCTGGGTTGCTTTTGCCGTGCCGGGCTAATTAATTTGGTACAATTTGAGGATGCAGATAAGGCCCCAGGGACATGCTGGGCTGGACCATTAACGCTGTATTTCAGCCAGAGGGGTGAAGAGGGGAACTGGCAGCAGCATCTGATTCCTTCTCAGCTGCTCCACTCCATCTCCTTCCAAAGCCACCCACTCCGCTGGAGCGGGCTGAGGACTGTCTGGACAGGAAAGGACAACGTTTGGAGCTCAATGGGAGAGGATCAATAAGTCTAAACAGGCAGCAGCCCCAAAAAAGCTCACTGACCCACGAATTAAAGTGACTTTATTGACACAGTCAAGACGGAATCAACGCGCGGTCAAACGCAGACTCTTCAATTTCCCCCTTTTTTTTTTTGGCAGCATCCCTGCTCTAATTTCCTAAGTACCACCCAACTGAAGTTAATTTTTAGTGCAGCTGCATGTATGACTTCCTTCTGCTTTAAATCATCCCTTCTCTTAGCAACTGCCTCCACCAACACATACACAGTGCAGAACTCGGGGAGGGATGTCTTCGAGCACGGAATTAAGGTGCGAGAACAAGCACGGAGGTTTCTGTCAGACTTACGTACACCCAGCCCCGGGCAGGAGTTATTAAAAACCCTGCCTTAGGAGCCAGCACGATGCATTTAAAAAGCCATACAGCAAACATTAAGGCAGGTCTGGCTCCTGTGGAAATGGCTGTGGCACACATTAGGCTGAGCTGTTAGGAATAAATTGCTCCTCTGCACAACGCGACGGAGACCACGCCAAGAGGGAAAATGAAGGCTCCACGGTATTTTATCAGGGCTATAAACAGCCAGGGAAATAAAACATCTCTCCTAAGGTGTAGCTTGCAATGCAAAAAGCTCTTATTCAAAGCAGTGCTGCCTCCAGCTCCGCGGGGAAAGGCCTTCCAGCTGCTGAGTGCCTCGGGGAGGGGAGCAGAAATAACATGTCATGTAAAGTCATCGCCACCCGTCACTTCTGCTTACGCTCACCAAGCAGACGGAGGCTTTTCCTGGAGCACGCTCCACCAGGAGCAGCATTCCCTGGCCAGGGCTCCAGCAGTGACCAACATCTGTCTGACGGACCTCTGGCAAAAGGCTCCCACCCCGGGAGAGGCTGAGGGAGCCAGGGCACAGCATCCACTGCTGGGGATGGTGAATGGAGCCTTCCAGGGAACAAAGCCTTTCCTCCTCTGGGTTTGGAACCTGAAGGCAGAGGTAGAGCACCCCAGGCCAGCCCGTGGTGGCTCTTCCCAAATCCCAAATCACTGGGTGTGTGCTGAGGGGCACAGACAGACCCCAGGGACGGCTGACCCCGCGGTGAGCCTGGCCCTGCACACCCCAGCACATGCTCACACTTCTGATCCATCGTTCCCCAGCTTGGCAGAAGGGACCAAAGAGATTTCACTGAGGTTTTAGTCCTCCTCCGCTCCCAAATACCTCCTTCAACCCCAGGAAACTTTCTTCACGTTGCACTGAGTAATCCAAGGAACTTCCAGTAAAAGTGATGCAAAGATCTGCAAAGCAACTGTGGCTCCAGTTTTGGTTTCCAGCCATGTCAGCTCTTCCCTGGTATCGAGCTTCTGGTCTCACTCAGACACTCAACTTTTGAACTTTTGTCCCTCCTCCTCCACAAGGAATGAGCTCCCAGCTGCCCCATGCCCAGCCAGAGCCTGGTCAACCACAGATCTGAATCCTCAGGGAAGGACTCCAAGGTTACACAATCACCAGGATGGAATCCTCCTTCCCCACCTCCCCGGCCCACGTCAGGCAGATCCCACAACCTGAGAGCAGCACCACTCCCATTTAGCCCAAACTCCCAGGAAAACAGCAGAGGTCCCTTTGGGCAGCATCCAGGCAGGAGGGACAGTCACAGCACCTGCAGATTGCTGGGGTTACCTCGGACCGCTTCATTCCTTACCCAGCCCATTTCCTCCACGAGAAGTCTCACACCGGGTCAGTGCGACCCCAACACCAGCCCCAAATCTGCTCCCAAACCCTTTGGAGGGCTGGGAAACCCAGCTCAGCTCCCTTCCAGCAGCCACAACTTCCTCCCCAGCTGCCAGCTCTCCTCAGGCTGGGAAGGTTTGGGAGTGACCACCGGGAAGCCTGGAGAAGGGACAGCATCCGTGGAACGGTGTGGAGCAACAGTGGGACTGTCCCACAGCTCTCCCAAGCTTCCTGGATCTGGAAAAAGATCCATGTCCCAAGCCTGGGACTCAACACTGCCCAGGCCTGAGCCCAGGAGGAGGAAGAGGAGGAGGAGAGCAGGAACACACACTTCTGTCCCCTTCCCTTCACGCAGCCACACACAAACAGCACAGCCACAACCCAGCAATAACCCAGCAACCGGGTCCTTTTGGACAAAAACAAACACTTGAGTACAAAATCCAGCCCGGCTGTCTCTCCCCTCAAGCCCCAGGAAGGCAGAGGGACAACAAATCACTCTGCCCAGCAGCTCTCCTCAGGCAGAACGAGGTCTCGGTGCTCTGCATTCCCAGATTATGTGGATAACCTCTGCCCAGGATCAGGGTCTCTGTTTGCCAAGGGCCTGGTACCAAGTGGAGCTTGGACCTGGGAATCTGTGAGTAACGCAAAAACAATCCAAAAAGCAACGCAAATAACCCAAAGCAACACAAATAACCCAAAGCAGTGCAAACAGTAACATCTAAGGGGCTTTTTTTGAGTGTTCACGTCCACTGCTGAAGGAGATTCACAGAGAACCAGGGTGTGGAAGCAGCCCCACAGCACCTCTCCCCAGCTGGCTTTTTACAGTTGCCTTAAACCCACTGAACCGTACAAATCCAACACTTGTTTGGGTTGGTTTTTTTTCCCAGAAAAGTTCTGCAGAAATTTTTCCCCAAAGACAGCAGGAATGGGCGATGCCAAAACACCCAAGGACAGCGTGTGGAGCCCCAGGCTGGGATTCCAGGGAGCACAACACGAGGATGTCAGAGCCGAGGAGAGCAGGGTGGGAGGCTGAAGATCCATTTCAGTTGAAATGTCAAACCCCAAAGACCTGAGCCAGCCCTGGGCGGGATGAGCAGCCAGCGCCAGGAGGATTTTTTGGCCAATTTTTGAGTAAAACCCTCAGCGGGTGGAGGGAGGAGAAGCTCCACGTTGATCCTTCAGCGCTCAAAGCCCGGCTGCTGACGTGCTGTCTTGGGGTGACTCTGTCATGTGTATCCCCTATCATGCTCTATGCCCAAAAAGTAATACTGTGCCTTTTCTGTGCCTTTAAACTGAGCTTGAGAAAAAAAAACAGACAAACTTTCCAAAGCAGCTTCTCAAGGACACAGAGATTACACTCCTCAGTGTGGTCTGACTGCAGGACGGAGCACCCTGCTTGCTTTTTCTTCAGCCAGCTGGTTTTTTTTCCCTCTTGGCGTGAGACGGAGAGCTGAATTTTGTTTCCTGGGACTTTGGTTTTTTTTTTCTTCTTCTCTTCTGAACTGTTTCAACAACATCAGAACACATCAGGAGAATTTTCTCCCCGAGGCCCGGGGGTGGGCCCACGCCCTCACCGACCAGCTCCGAGGAGGAGAGAGACCACACCTACAGAAGGACTCTGAAATCTTCCCAGGTTTCTCTCCATAGCAGGGGTTTTAATTCATTATTTAGCATCATTATCCTTTTCCTGTGTGTTTGTTAAAATAAATAGTTTTTATCTCTTTCACTTTCCTTCGAGGAAAAATTTCCTTTTTTTCCCGAACCCTGTGGGGGGGAAGGGTGGTTGCCACCTGGTTTTCTCTCAGGGGCTATATTACTAGATTTTGGCCAAACCGGCCAAAGACAAACCCAAGCAGTTATGAAGGCGCCTTGAGCACAGACAGGTTAAATATCTCTTTTTGTGCGCGGGCTCCTCCCGTGCTCCGTGGGAGCGGCTCCTCCTGCCTCAGCAGCACCAGCGCCAGGTAATGACGGCCCTGCTCGGCTGAATAACGGGTTTGTACGGAGCCAGAACACTCCTGACACCTCGTCTGCGTCACGCAGCATCCTCGCGCCGTGCCACCGTTATTAGAAGAGATGTCTCTCAAAAAAACTCCGAATCAGAGGAGGAAAAAAAAACCTGGGTTTTTTTTCCAGATTTTCCTGTGAAGACACCCTGCAAAACCGGGTGGCTACAGGGGGTTATTCCTTCCCTCTGCCCTGCCTCAGGGGGTTGAAAATCCATGCACACACACACACAGCCCCATCTCTGGCAAGTTCCTCTCGGCCCCTCTGGATTTATGAGGCTGCTTTCCACCTCCTGAAGTTTTACTCTCACTCCTTTCATTCCCATCCAGTTAAATCGGGTGTTTGAGATCGTTTTTCTCCCCACATAAAGCAGGTGATTCTGTTCACTCAGTTCTCGCTGGTGGAGCCCAAAGCTGAACATGGGTTGGTTTCAGTTCAATGTTTTTATTATTTTGCAAGGAGGGGAATTCAGGATATCACCAATCACCATTCTGGGTTTATAAATTTTAAAACCTGGGCATTTAAAATTCGCTTTCAAGCCTGCGAGGCTTCAGAGAACACTTCAGTCACGTTCTTCTGCATCCCCCAAAGCAATGAAAGCAATGCCCGTTCCCTCAAGGAAAAATAGAAATATTTACCCTCAGTGCTAGCGATGCAGAGCTGTGGGTCAGACACCTGCCCAAGGCGAGCAGAATCCTGATCCCTGAGGGATGGACCAGCACAGGGAACGCAGCCTGGAAGTGCCAACACAAACCTGCAGCTCCTGGTGACCACAGCAAGAGCCAAAGTGCAAGAAAAAGAGACTTTTTACGAGCACAGCGTGCAGGGATGCCACGCACTGGATCAGGTGGCCGGGCAGGCAGAGTTATTTCAGGAGATATTAAATATTCCCCCAGGCACAGCCAGCCCGGCCCCACCCAGGCAGTAGGACTCATCTGGCAGACTGAACCTCGAGAAAGAGCCTAAAGCCAGCAAAAAGTACTCTTGGCTTTGGGTGAAATGACAAAACAAAGGACACTCGAGCCTCAAACCACATCAGAGTCCCACATCCCGGCCCCGTCCTCTCCCACTGCAAAGGAACAGATTTTGCCCACGCTGCCAAAATCACCAGGAACTGTGAAAACGCAATGAGGCTTCATCTTCCATCAATAAATTCATTTATTTTTCTATAGAGGCTCTCCCCCACCCTGGCAGCTGTATGCTAATTCCCCCTCAGCACTGCTTTATTATCACTCGGAACAGATGTTGCAGCCACTCCAAAATCTGGAGGTTACAGAAACTATTAACCTAAGCTGGGCGCCCGGCTGAGCTTGGGAGGGGGTGAGGAGGAGGGAACAGCTCAGCCCTGTCCTTCTGCCACTGGTCCCAGCCAGGCTTTGCTCCCCCTGCTCCAGCTCAGCGTCCACAGCAACGACGGGATCCAAAACTAATCGACAGAAACACCTCCAAAATCCCGTAAACAAAGACGGAGACATCAAGGGAGATGCTGTGATTTACAGGCTTGCTCCAAACACTCGGGGAAATTAGCTACGAGATCCCCATGGGTTTTCGACTGGGCACAAGTGTGGGTGCAATCAGCTGTTTGGGGGTTTTTTTGGAGGTGTCTTTGTTGGGGGGGTGTGTGCAAACAAAGTCACTCCAGCCACAGATAAATCCGACTGCCAAGGGTTTAGCATTCCCCACGGAGTTGCTTTCTCCAGAGCAGCCCAGTGTGGCTCCTGGAGTAATTAATGCCAGAATCTATTTATGACCTTTGAATAAATTGTTCTTTTCTGAAGGGAAAGCTGTTAAACACGTTAGCAAATATAATTAAGCGGGAAGGGGGGGGTGGGAATGACAAAAAATCTGGAATTAAATCTCTCCTAATTAGAAATGCTTCTTGCAACAAACCTGGCTGAAACCCCACTCTCAGGCAGATACTGTAGCTTCATTAAAGCCTCCTCATTACCCTTCCCGAGGTAACCAAGCTGTCAGTACCAGGAAAATTCACTTCTGACCTTTGTCACCTCTAAGGAAAAAATATTTTAGGTGTTTTCCATGTGGCGACGTGCACCTGAGCACGCTGAGGGTGGAAAACGCAGCGAGGGAGAAGCAAAAGGTTTGTCTGGCCTCTCACCCTCTCACCCACGGAACAGGTTTGGCTGCTCAGGGTATCTGACCACGTTTTCTGCATCTCAGGTGAAGTTCTCGCCTGTGAGACGCTGATTGCATCGTGCTCGAAGTGGCCAAAGCTGCGGGGAGTGGCAGCAATTAAAGCTGGGAAGTGTCCTCGCTCCGTCGGCGTGAACATCCCTGTCCCTGGAGAACCCAAAATCGATGCACGAGGAAGGGTTAAAGCGAGGTAACAAACCTGTGACGCCACCCAGGAGCCTGCCCTCAGCACTGCGACCTGGAAACTCACTCAGGGACGATTCACATCTGGCAGGATTCCGGATTGAACTTGAAATTACTTCAGAAAGCCCAGCAAAAACTCCGCTTCTACGTAAAAATATTTGTGCTCAAGCGATACCCACTCCTAAACCTCCAGTGGGTTCCACAAACAAAAGCTGGGAGATGCTCAGTGAACCAGCCACGGGGAGGGATGGGCAGGGACACCTCCCTGGGAATGTCCACTCCCAGCACAGACCAGTCCGGACAGGTCAGCAAACCTCACATTTCACGTCCTGCGACTTCACCCTGCAAAATCCACCTTTTTAGAGGGAGCCCCACACTCCCAGCCTTTCCTGCCGGGATGGTTCCTGCTGGGCTGGCTCCACGCTCCCAATCCCTTGGCAACACGAAGTTTTTAGGTCTATTTTGCACCTTGAAAACTTAAAAGTTTTGCCAAAAGACGCCCCCAGCTCCCCAGCAGCAGCCGCCCCGCTGGTCCTGCGGGCATCACCCCAGAGCTGGAAGCTGCCTCAGCACCACAATAACGCCCTGTCCCCAAAACCCAGAGCTCTGCCATCACCTGGGCTCTGCCCAGCACCAGTTCATCCGGTGCCAGGCACCAGAACAAAGCCATTTACGCCCTGCAGATGCAGCATCTGCTGCCAGAGGGGCACTAAAGGGAGCCCCAGGGCCAGTGGCTGAGCCCAGGGCCAGTGGGAGCCACACTGTGCTGAACAGCTGCTGCTCCAGCAGCAACTCCCAGAAAACAGCCCCAAACCCTGCAGCAGCAGGAAAATAAAGGTAGAGAAGCTGATCTATAAAGGGAAAAAGTAAAAATCACGAAGTTTTCTGCTGGGTTTGCTAGGAAATTTTCTGGTTTATTTTCTGTTCAAAGGCACAGTTCTCCCACAGCTACGGGAGGAAAAGTCTTGTCGCCTTTTCTGTCTCCTCCCCTCTCCAAGGCTCACCAGTGATTTTCTTGGAAGATCACTCACATGAGAAAGTGCTTTCCATAAACACAGAGGGTCTCCATGTGCACACAAGCCTGTCCCAATGCTGTGCACATTTCCTGTCCTGGGGCCACGCCACTCAGCCTGGGATTTCCAGGGCTGAACACACTCCAGCTCTTAAAGAAATACAATTTTATTTACATATAAATATATTTATATGTTTTACACACCTACCTCTATCCCATAATTTAGACATAAAACATATTTGCACCATCACAGATCCATCTCCCATCCTCGCTGCTCCTGCCACAAAGCCCAACCTCTCAGGAGCACGGCTCTGCTTGAGGAAAAACCTGTATCCTGCCATGAACCCGAGTGCTCCGAGAGCATTCCAAGCACCTGACAGACCCAGAGGAGCTGAACAACTCATCCTGGAAAGCAGAACCGGCGGGTGCAGCACACCTTTCTGCAGGGCAGGTGCTCAGCGAGGACAGATCCCACCACGGGGTTTTCCTGCAGGGATGGAGGAGCACATCCCTGCTGCCACAGCTCTGCCCCGGAGCACAGGGAGTGCCCAGCTGTCGTGATCCGGGGGGTGTTCTGGTGGGGTGCTGCGACCTCCGGATCCGACTTTAACAGAAAGCCGTTCGGCAACCACTGCATTCACACAGACACACACACACGCTCCGGATAGCTTCTTCGACAAGCCGACGGCAAGGAGGCAGGAAGGGTCTTTGTGTGGAATTCCACGGCACAGGTTTATTTGACCCCCATCCGTGAAGGGACCAAGCATCAAAGACCAAGGGGGATGGAAAATCCCAGCCCATATCTGGGGGCGGGGAAAGCAGCAGGGGCAGTACATAGGCGGGATTAGGGTACACGAGCCAATGGGAAAATCCGGGTGAGTGGCAGGGAATAAGGTCCAGTGGGAGAGTGGGGAAGGGAGAACTTTCCAAAGGAGCAGGCAAGGTACAAGGGGGTGGAGAGGCGAACTGGGGAAGCAAAACTGGGATACATTTCCATAACAGAACAGGGCATCCTGGGGGAGGCTTTTTTAGTCACTTTAACCTGGGGAGCTCTCTTGGGGTCTGTCTCTTTCACTGGCTCCCACACCCAGCTCCCAGCCTGGCTGCACGTTTGTTTTCCAGGCCCCCGAGTTGCGCGGATTTCACAGATAATTCCGCGTTCACAGCGCTGAACACAAATCACTCCTCCCCTTCCCCAGCCACAAACCTCTTCTGTTCCCTCCTCGGCCCCCTTCAGATACCAGATGTTCCATTTAGCTGTAAACCACCATAAAACACAACAAAAGATATGAATGCTATAAAAGGGCCAATTTACTCCCCCCTCTCCATCAGTGTTAAGGCAAATGCTGGGAGAGAAAGAGCAAATTTCCTCTATGGGAACCTTTTAACCTTCCCCCTCTCCTCATTTACCGAATCCTGGTGGTTTGGGGGCCAAAGCAAGGCCCCAGTGGGGGCAGGCACAGGGAGCTGCTCGTGGAGCACCAAGGGACACCACGGGACACTCCAAAGAGGCACGAACCCCTCCCAACCTCCCCACTCCCATCGCATCCAGAGGCAGCTGGCAGCATCTCCCTGTGCCAAACCAGCCCCATCACCTGCAGCACGGTCTGGGACAGGGCACTGTGCGAGATGGGAGATGCTTCCCAGGTCCAGCAAGCCTGGAAAATCCAATCCTGAGAAGCCAAGAGGCATCAGAGTGAATAAAATCTGATTTACTGGTGAGTCCGTACCACGGGCAACGCCACGGAGTCCATTGACTGCGGAGGTCACTGGATCCACGAGGAGCCAGTCAGGATATGAGTCAGGCTGGTGGCTTTCCAAGGAGGCAAAGGAGGCTCTTCCAGCTGAATCCCGGCTGTCCAGACAGGGCAGGCCCACGGGTTACAAAACAGGAATAGATTCCACACTGCCTCCTCCGAGCGCCGGGTGTTGGGCAGAAGAGGGACGAGGGGCAGGCACATCCTTTGTCCTGTGGCAGGAAGGGCTGGCGGCTCCGACTTCACGGTGAAACAACTGCTTGGGGACTTCAGCAAAGGGATCCAAAAGAGGAGGTGTTGTTCTGCAGGACTTGTCAGACACGGCTGGGAAATCTGATGGCCGAATTACTGCTCTGCAGCCACCTCCCTGAGGATAACTGATTTTTATTTTTCAGAGCCTCCACAGAGCAGCAAACTGATCCCTCTGCACCTGTATTTTCACAATTCCTTCCACAGCGGAGCCCTTCTGGCTCTTGGTCAAGCACCAACAGCCTCTGACACAGGAGGAGGGGACTCAGACACTCCAAACACCCATCACAGATATGAACCCTAAAAAAGCCTTTCAGGTTACGGCATCTTGGCTAAACCTTACTGTTAACATGGACTGGACTCCATGGCCAGGCTGGCCCGGAATGGGATCCCAGTGAAACGCTCCCAGAATCACAGAATCCCCGTGAATTTGGAACTAGCAGCTCACAGCCACAGGGCTCAGCAGCTCCAAAGTCACAAACCCCAGGTACCCAGGGTCACCTGGAGAGCAGCACAGATTTGTTCCAGACAAAGTTCTGTACTCTGTTTGCAGCCTCCACCTGCCCCAAACAGAGCCCAGCCCTGCCTGTCCATCCCCTGGATATCCGGGAGGCTCCAGAGGGTGGAGGGCAGGGAAGGGCTGACCTGAGTTGTGCCGTGGGGTGAAGCACAGCCCTGAGCTGCACCCAAAGAAAACACGAAGCAGGGAGGAAAAGTCACTTTTATTAAAACCAGACCTTTCTCCAGGCCTTTTGCTGAAGGGGAGATACCAAAGTAATTTCCATCAACGCTGAGTTTGAAGTTGTCAAAGGCAGACTGGGATGAAGTCACCCTGAGAAGGAAGGTCCCTCCCCTCCTGGAAAAATCGAGGTTCGGAATCATCAGGACACGTGGCAGGGGTGGCAGGTGAACCCGGGCGGCTGCTGTTGGGTGACGCAGGAGTCACCCCGTGCCCAAATTCCACCCCTGGGGCTCATCCTGACAGGAGGGCTGGGGGTGACACTGCAGGCTGGCAGCAGGGACAGTGCCCCGGGGCCAGCACTCACCGAGGAGCCCCAGGGGTGTCAGGATGCTGCAGGGACAGCTGGGCAGACAGATGGACTCAGCATTAACAGGACGGGGTCACCCTGATGGGCACTGAGCAAGCCTTGGGGTGGGAGCAGAGCTCTGGGAAGCTGGAGGAGCAGCCACAGGATTGTTCTAGGATCACTGGAAGTCCGGAGGAGAAAACTGATGTTGAGAGTGGTGTGAGGAAATAAAATTTTTTAAAAAAAGCTGCCGCACAGCTCAAAGAATTTGGATCCATGCTTTAAAAATCAAAGAGAATCTTCAGTTCTTAGAGGTGTGGCAAAGCTCACTGCATTTACCATCCCTCCATCAACCCAACACAGGCACCTCATAGCCCTGCACCCTAAATCAACAGGATCCTGATCCTCCCAGCCCAGCTCTGCCCCAAAAAGGCCCAGCCCAGGCTGCTGGGATTTTTGGGATGAGCACATTTGATCCGTTTCTCAACGCAGCTTGAGAGGAGTCCAGTGGGGAAGGGAAACAGCTCAAACACTGGGAAAAGGCTTTGTCCCTTTAAGGAACGACAAAGAAACGGATCAAAAATTTGCCCTTGGGTCAGTCTGAAGCAACATTTCGGCGCCTGCCAAAAAATCGGGTCCCTTCTGGCTCCAGATGAGCTGAAGGAAAAAGGTCTGGGGCTCCCACACCCACAAGTCGGGGGGTGGTGGGTCCCATCCCACCAGGCTGAGGAGGGGATGCTCATCCCTCCCACACACAATCCAGCCCGAATTCCCTAATTTCCCTAATTCCGCACCCGACAGCCCCGCTCAGACCCAGCCGTAGCAGCTGAGCATCGCCAGGGCCACTGCCAAAAACCCTCCTGTTGCTGCCTGGAGGGACCCAGCACCGAGCACCCCCTGCTCCTGGCGGGGCACCCCAGATCACCGCCGAGCAGGAAGGACCAGCCAAGCATTTTTTTTCCAGGCTGCTGGGACAGGAGGCAGCTTCCAAGCCCGGTCCCACCTTGAAAAACCACCAAATCGCCTTTTTTTTTTTTTTCCTGTTGGTTTGTTTTGGCTTTGTGTTTTTAAAGGCATCTATTCATTCCACAGCCCGTTCCTGGTAGGTGTTTAATGCAGGTATTTAACTCTCATCAATCATTCAAGGGGTGGTGGAGGGAGGAGAGAAAAGTTTTCACTGCTTTTCATGCTGCTTGGCACGGCCCATAGCATCCATCCAACACTTTCCACCTTCGCCTGCCCCACCAGAATACTTATGAGCCTTCAGCCGCACGTTCAGCTGGATCCTGCAGCCTCAGACAGCCACGAAGAGGGTCCGACCCGGGGCTAACACAAGGTTTTAGGGTTCTGCTTGACACGCAGGAGGGACCCAGTGGGGCTGGGCAGGAAGAGCGGGAGCAGCTCCTGTTTTGCAAGGAGCTGCCGAGCCTGGCTGTGCACACAGAGCACCTTTTTTCCCTCCCCTTTGTGAGGCTCAGCACATCCAAACGGGAAGTCAGGGAGACACAGTAAACAGGGGTATGTAATGAGGCCATTTTTTACAGCCCTTTTTTTGGAACAGAACCCGATTTCAAGAAGCAGAGAGTAAATAAAAAGCCAGAGGACCTGGGCAGGGTAAATCAGAGTGGCTACACAGACCTTGCTCAAAGAACCCACCTACCCAGGCAGCTCTGATAATACTGGATTATATTTAACTGCTATCACGGCATATGGAAGTAATTACAAGCATCGGAGCTGTAAAGCCTTCAAGTGGCACGTTAAAAACCCCAAAGCCTTGTGAACAATCACCTGCACCAAACACTCCAGCGTGCCCTCATCTCCCCAGTACCTGGGGGAGGCCCCAAACCACCTGCTCCCAGTTGTCACCGCGAACGAGCACCTACATCGACAATAAACAGGATTTGGAGCGCCTGCATCACCAACAAACGGGATTTGGGGCACCTGCATCACCAACAAACGGGATTTGGGGCACCTGCATCACCAATAAACGGGATTTGGAGTGCCTGCATCACCAACAAACGGGATTTGGGGCACCTGCATCACCAACAAATGGGATTTGGAGCACCTGCATCACCAACAAACGGTATTGGAGCACCTACGTAATGAAGAAACGGGATTTGGGGCGCCTACATCACCAACAAACGGGATTTAGAGTGCCTACGTAATCAAGAAACGGGATTTGGGGCGCCTACATCACCGACAAACGGGATTTGGAGCGCCTACGTAATCACGAAATGGGATTTGGGACGCCTACATCACCGACACACGGGATTTGGAGCACCTACATCGCCAACAAATGCGACTTGAAGCGCCTACATCGCCGACAAATGTGATTTGGAGCGCCTACGTAATCACGAAATGGGATTTGGGACGCCTACATCACCGACAAACGGGATTTGGAGCACCTACATCACCAACAAATGCGACTTGAAGCGCCTACATCGCCGACAAATGTGACTTGGAGCGCCTACATCGCCGACAAACGCGACTTGGAGCGCCTACATCGCCAAGAAACGGGATTTGGAGCGCCTACATCGCCAAGAAACGGGATTTTCATAGCAAAATGAACGCCACCTTCGAGAAAAAACAACAGGCACGGAGCCACCTGACAGCTCAGTCTGCTGTGGGGCGTCGCAGCCATCAATCCTGGCAGTCAGGTGTCTGCGAGGTTCCTTAAGGAGAGCAGAGCAGAGCAGAGGGCAGCCCAGCCATCGCTCCGATTACGTTTGCTGCGTCTCATTCAGCCTCCAGAGCCCCAATCAAACCTCCAGGCGCTGCAGAGCGGGGCGGATTCTCTCCGGAGAGATGTCAATATGCTTCAAAATGAGGATCCTTAATGAGCTGCCCGTTACTGCTAACTTCAAGTCTGTGCACGCACACCAGCACATTCACTCTGTGGCTGCTTCATTTCCCACATCCAGCAGGTTCTGGAGCAGGGAAAATAAAGATATTTAGCAATGTCCAGAGCAGCCTCAGAGGAGGGGCGGAAGCAGTGTGGTATCAGGGGGAGTCTTGATGTTAAATCACATCTCAACAGCTTTGTGTAGGCACCAACTTTCACCTCTCTTAATACACAGAGGACCAGCAGGTGCTCAGACAGCCAGGACAGGACAATGGGGCAGGATTTGGGGGGTTATTGCTTCTTTCTCCCTTGAATCAACCCATTTTCCTTCAGCTGCAGAGATTGGGAGCAGAAATGCCCTTCACAGCATCCCCACGAGGCTGAGCCCAGACACCAAGGGACCGAACCACCAGAGGAAGGACACGGATCTGGAACTCTGCAAGAAGCGTCCAGATCCTCCAGTTTTCCTGGATAATTCCTGATCAACCCCCCCCCCCCCTTGCAAAGGTGTCTGGAAGGATTAATTTTATCTAAGACAAATGCCAAAAAAAAAAAAAGAAAGAAAAAGGAAAACCTCACAGAACACACAGCACCAAATATCAACCTCACCCAAACGTGCACTTGCTTTATTGCACATACTTCTTATGCTGAAACACGAGTGGAGAGTCATTTAATTTGTATTTGACCAGAGACTTAACAAAATTAAGATTCAAACCTAATTACTGATGAAAATGCAAAGCTCCGAGATCTCCATCTCACTCAGCAGAGCAGCTGCAGCACACAGAGATGGAGGACTGGAATCAGGAAGGGGAACGGGGAGAGGAGTGGGGTTCTGGGGCAGGGAATGCAAACCAGAGGGCTCCTAGCTCTGCTCCCGCTGGCAAATTCAAACGTCCTTTGCATCACGCTCTCCCAGCTGGCTGGAAAATCACCCTGAATGACACCCCCAAAAATCCAATCACGGTAACAGACACAGCGATCAATAACCACCGAGGGCAATCACCCTCATCCTGCTTCCCAGCTCTCCAGAAACTGCCCCAACAGCAAAAGCAGCGAGCAGAACTGAAGTTTTACTCCAGGCTCATCGAAATTGGCCTCACGTCCACCAACTCTCAGAAGAGAGCTGGGACTCAAGATGGTTTTTCCTGTTTATTTTGTTGGCCACTCTGGAAGTTCAGTAGCTTTGGGTCATCCCATCCTCCCAGGCGTCACCGAGCACCAGATTTGGGTCTCTGGAGCTGAACACGAAAATGAAGCAAACTTCAGGCTGCAACTTAACAGGGTGATTTGCCTCATTTATTTAATTAAGCATCACTTATTAAACTACTGCTGTGTGGCCGGTCTGGCCTCTCTGCTGAACAAGCACAGGGAGGTTTTATGAGGCTGGGGTAGGTTTTAGGAGGACAGAGACACCAGTTCATCTCTCCACAGCAGGAGCACCGGTCCCTGCAGCCTCCCTGCGCTGCCAGCGCTCCCACCACCCCTCCAACAGCTGCAAGGAAAAACAAACCAGCACGGGAAGGGATTCAGAAAGTAACACGTGAGTGTCTGGGTCTTAAAGTGCTTCTCTGCAGAGATGTGATTTCACCTGCGGCCTTTGAAACGCTGCTCACCTCGGGCAAGAATCTGTTTCTCGTTACACACCTGCACAGCCCCACTTAATTCAGCGGGAAAGGTGGATGACAGAGCGTTACTGGGTGTTTCAAGTCTAGCACAAGTGTCTTGTCCCCCGGCATTTCACCTGATTAATAACAAAATAAGCTCTGGAGTGAGGCAGACAGCTGGTTAGCCAGTCCAGCCAGCCAGGCAAAACGTGCATTTATCATCAAAAACGACCTCTGAAGTTCCTCGGCGCGCTCTGTCTCGCGCATCCCTACCCCGTGTCTGAGCACATCACAGCCGGGTGGCAGAGATGGATTCCAACATTATCCCTCTGAAATCTGGCCTGGAGACACTGAACTGCTCACCCAGAGCCACGGCAGGGCTGGGGCATCCCAGGAGAGTTTGTCCCCTCTGTGGATGGGATCAGCCCCTTCCTCCCCATCACCTCCCCGAGCTGCCGGTGCAGCAAAAGGTGCCTGTAACCACCCTGGGAAGAAGCCAGATTCCCAATTCCAGGAATTGCCAGAGAAGCAGCAAACACATCAAGTATAAAGGCTGACTCCAGAGTGATTTGGGTCCCATCCTGGCTGAGGACAAGCATCAGCTGAGCCTCACCAGAGCATCCACTCCCACACCAGGTGATGCTCTGCACGTCCTGCCGGCTCAGCTTTGTGCTGGCCCCCTCTAACGACCTGGTTTTCAGACAGAGAGCCACCAAAGCCAGCCCAATCAGTCCCCTCACACTCCTCCTAAAGCTGTGAAAGCAGCCAGGTGGGGTAAGCAGAAAGCAATTTTATTAAAGACAGCAGGGCTGTAAACTCTCCCCTCCAACACCTGCCTCAGCAAGGGCAGCAGGAGCCTCCTCTCCAAACCACCCCTGGGATCCTCCCTGGATCACAGCTCCCACAGGACCAGAGTTTAGGCTGCAAAAGCCCTCTAAAGATCGAGTCCAACCGATAACCCAGCACTGCCAAATCTGCCGCTAGACCACGTCCCCAAGTGCCTCATCTTTAAACCCATTCTGAACTCCCCACAGGGCAAATACCGCACCAAAATTAGCTTTGTAGGACTGCACAATTTCCTTAAAAAAAAAACAACCCCAAAGCACAGTGTGCCGCTCTCAGCACGTTCTAGGAAAGCTCCAGCCCTCCACATCCACAGCTCCTGCACGGCAGCTTATATTTGGAAACACCAGCGGAAAACAGTTTGATCAGTTCGTAGCCTGGAAAGCCAAGAGGAAATCTCGCAGCGTTGTTCCACCCTGGGAAGAGGCACCAGGACGTGTTGTTATTTACTCTGGGCCAGCACTCGGGCTGGTTTCACCACAGGGCTGGGGATTCCCATTCCGGTGTTTTGTAGGATCAAGGACGTCCCCGCAGCAAAGCGCCCTTTGCTCCCCCAAAGAGGGGCTCCAAGTGTCGGAGCTCCTGGCTGTCCTCGACCCCAGCACTCGTGGTTGTGTCTTGCTGGGTGAAGGGGGCAAAACAGCTGGGAAAAAACCATCGCCCTGGAACGAAACTCCAGTGGAAAAAGGGAAAGGGACTTGCTGGTGAGCAGCGTGCTCGCACAGAGCAGAACAGAGCTCATGTGGGCACCGGGGGTTATTTATCTTTGAAGGCTGCAACGAAGTTAAACAGAGAAAGTTTCCCTTCAGTTCCACCACCAGGACCTGTTGTTGTTCAAAAATAAAAGCCGACGCTCTGAAGCGAGCTTGTCAACACAGGGGCTGCCGGCGGGCAGGGCACAAACCCCCATTTGGTTTGCTTCTAATCGATTTCACTTCCCGATTCCCATGCAAATACCTGCAGCTCAGCTTGCAAAAACACCAGCAGCGCATTTAGACCCAAAACAACCTGAGCTGATTTTACTTCTTTTTTTTTTTTTCTTCCGCTTGTTTAAGCCTCCTTCCACCAAACCGACCAGAAACTGGAAACGGTTCCAAGGATGGAGCCCTTTTAAAGTACCCAAAGGGGAGAGCCCCGGTGAGGGCAGGGCACAGGACAGGGCAGGGGGGGCCGGGGTGCAATTGGGGTCCCTGACCCGAGCCCCCCATCACCCCTCGCCCCGGGGATGCGGCACCGCGGGCTCGGGCACCGCACGGCCTCGTTCCCTGCCCGGCCGGGCTTGGGGCAGGCTCGCAGAGCACCAGAGTTCGGGTGTTTTCATAAATTTATTCATTTATTTTGCTTTGAGTCTTCCCAGCCAAAGTTTTGTCCCGGCGCCCGCTCCTCCCGCACATCTCAGACGAACCAGCGCCTCCATAAAAACCCCGAATAATCCCCTCTCCTGCTCTTAGCCCTGTTATTTGCTTTTGTTTCGCCATGACTGTAAACACAAGGGGGATGTTTCCCTCCTTCCCGGGGTGCTCTCTCCCCGCCCCGGAGCCTTTCCCGTGCGGCCGCGGCTCCCCCGGCGCTGGACCGGCGAGAAACCGAGGGGATAAAGCCTGGGAGGGGCTGCCGGGCATCCGGGGGGGCTGAAGCAGACGGTCTCCCACTCATCCCACCCCCGCATCCCACCAAGTTTCCGACAGCAACAGCCGCATCCAGGCACCCGGGCAAGGGCGTGCTCCTGGGGGTTCCCCACGCAGCCACCCCTCCATCCATCGCTCCCCTCCTACCTGGGACATCTGCGGCCTGAAGTTGATGTCCTTGAGGTCGATGGAGCCGGGGGAGAGGTTGTGGAGCAGCTGACACAGCAGCACCCCGTCCCGCAGCGCCTGCGCCAGGTCGAAGACCACCGCCGAGGGCCAGACCACCCGGTGGTTCGGGGGCAAAACTTTGCAGTCGATGAGCCAGCGGCCGCACTGCCGCCACTCCTCCATGGCCGCGGTCTGCTCGCTCGCCCGGCCTTCCTCTCCCTCCTCCTCCTCCTCCTGCCGGCGCTCAGGGGCCGCGGGCAGCTGCCCGAGGGGACGCTCTGCTCGGCGGCTCCGCGCTACCGCCCACCTC
>VZTD01005030.1:445548-486112 GCA_013397725.1 Rhagologus leucostigma
AGGGGGGGCACGGAAAGGGAGGCTGGCGGGGCGGGGATCCCCGCTGCCAGCCCGTGGGGTGACCCCGCTGTGCCCCGCAGGTGCCGCCGGGAGGTGCCGGGGCCCCCCCGAGTCGGGTACCACGGGCAGGGCCGAGCAGCATCTTCTCCTGCATCCCTGGGCACGTGACGTGCCGGGCTCCCGGCCACCAGCGGGGGACAGGCCATGCCCGGGCCTGGGCACCTCTGACCTCCCCGCGGCTTCGGGATCCGTTCTCCAGGGAATAGAGCTCATCCCGACCCGCTCAGCCTGTCCTGCCTGGCTGCAGAGCCGCCGCTCGCACCTCTGGAGATGCTTCATGGACTGTCAACAAACAGCACGTGTGGGCCCTTCCCAGCATGAAACACGCAGCGGTGTCACCACTGGATAAGCTCTCGGAAGTCCTGGCGTGGTTTTTAAGCAAGGCCAGGCTGCCCGTTGTGATTTTGGGGCCTTGCTCCCTCTCCTGAGCGGTGCCAGCAGCTCGTGGATCCCGAGAGCCGTCCCCTGGGATGTTCTCCCTTGAGCTCCAAGCAGCAGCCATCGACCTGGACCGACCCAGCGGGGTTCGTTTCAGAGCTGTTGGGAAGGAGCTCCTGTTTGTGGAGCTCTCCTCGGGCAGATGAGTGACACGGTGATGAACGGGAGGGTGCCCCTGCCCGAGAAGGCCTTGTCCGAGGGCTACGCCCGGCTGAGGTACAGGGACACCTCCCTGCTCATCTGGCAGCAGCAGCAGCAGAAACTGGAGTCAGCTCCCCCCAACACCTACCTGAGCCGCAGCAGGAGCATGTGGTACTCGCAGTACGGCAACGAAGCCATCCTGGTGCGGGACAAAAACAAGCTGGACGTCTCCAGGGACACGGGGCAGTCCAAGTTCTGTGCTATTATGTAATTTCCCGTAGGAATCTGCACGTGGAGAGGAAGCATCGAGCTGGGGGAGGTGGGTGTGCACCATCCTCTCCCAGCTCTGCGGAGGAAGCAGCGTTTCCAGGAGAGGCCGGGAAGGCTGAAGTTTGATTGTTTCTGTTTGATTTTGCTGTTTATGGACTCACGTTCTGCATGTCACCGAGTGTGCACAACAAACCCGGTCTCGCTGGGGAGCTCCCAAGCCTGTTGCTGCCCAGCATCTTGGCAAGGGCCGTGCTGGGCCATGTGTTGCTTGTAAGTGGCTCGTGTGCCCTGAGAAACACCCGCTGGCGCTTGGGCACCGTCCCCAGCCACCCTTACTGGCCAGCCCTGGTGCTTTTCCAGAGCTCTGGGAATGCTGCTGGGACAGAGGCGAGCGCAGATCCGTTCCCATCGAGGCTGTGGTTTTAGGAAGTTGGTCTCTAAACCCACCTGGCCATTACTTGTTCTGTTTGCTCTGTCTCCCTCTAATTCCTGCCCTGATCTCTTCCAGCCAGGGAATGGAGTGGTTTGTTGTGGGAATAGGGAGAGAATGTGTTGAGAATTTAATCAGAGCCTTCAAAACACCTGGTAGGAGAGGCGTGCTGCAGTTCCATGCAGAGCAAAGGGCCCTCTCTGATCCCACAGTGTGGGATCATGGAAATAACAGGAGTTCTGGAGTCAGGGGAGCTGACTCTTTTCACGCAGATCCCTGGCCCAGCTTCAGGAACAAATCCCCCAGGGAACAACTTAAAAGGGAGGGACAGGCCCAGGAAAGCAAGGAAGAAACCCCTGTAAATGCTCACATATCCTGAGGGACACCAGGAAACTCCTGCACAGCACGTCCCCCCTCCTGAGGTGGGTTCCAGGAGAGAGGCCTCTGGAGTTTGCTTTGCATTCAAGTTTTAACGCATGCAGTAGCTTGGAAGGGTTTAACTTCTAGTTCAGGTTGGATTGTAGGTTTGGTGCATGTATTTTAAAAGTTGTGTCTGGGGTTGTTTCGATTATTTGGAGGATTTTAGGAGGGAGAAGCACTGCCCTGCTTGGGCACAGAGGCTGCTGCTTTCAGGTTTAGGTTTCTGCTGGATCCTGACTTGCTCAAGGCAAGATCACGCTGAGGAGCTCAGCCCAGCAAGCACCTGAAACTTTGTTAAAAACAAAACTACCGCGTCTGGGGGTGTGAATTACGTGCCCAGGGTTCAGCATGAAAGTTCTTCTTCAGGGTTCTGCCCTTTCTGTCCTGCCTAGGACATGTGTCCAACCCAGCAGTGCCTGGGCACGGCTTAACTCCAGGCAAACCAGTATTCCATGTCAGCTTCAGGATGGATTACTTACCTGCCTGTTATCAGGCACAGTCATTACTTCTGTTCTATTTATCTGAAAACCTCCTTTGCATTTTTCAAGCACTTTATTTATTTATTTTTTCATTTTTAAATACAGTGAAGCATCTCGTCCACCTCTCCCGTGTGGGTGACAAGCGCTGCAACAAACACACAGACACTCAACCTTGCTGAACTCCATGCACTGAGCAGAACACACCTGTTCTAGAGTGAAATCAGAGTTTTGGTGTACTCAGCCCTGCTCCATAGCACTGCAAACAATAGGCAGCTCGTTGTTTTTTAAAAGCACTATTCCTGCATGTGTTGGTGTTTGATACCTTGTGTGTGTGCTCGTAGATTTAACCCTGCTGCTGGACCTCGCTGCTTTGCAGACCCGTGCATTGCTCTGCACACAAATAACCCTCTTGGTCTCGTCAGGACTAGCTCTGGAGGAGAAATATTCCAGTGAATAAATGTTTTTCGGCCGGGTGCAAGCGTTCAATGAGATTCACAAACCCGGCGAGGCTCGGCGAGGCGCCGGGGGAGCAGTGCCAGGGATGTGTGACCCACCTGGGCCTCCAGTTCTTGGCTGAGTGAACAGGAGATTATTTACTCGGACAGGCAGGAGGCCGGGCCCAGAGCTCCCCTGGGAAATGCAGGTGGATTCACCTGGAGAAGCAGGAGAGGTGGGTTCCAGGCCAGCCCTGGGGAGCGCGTGAACTCTGGGAGTTTAAGGAACAGCACATCCCCCAAACCAGCTGTTCGTTTTCTTTTCTTATAGAAAAAGAAATGCAACACTTATTTTCTTTTTAATTTCAGTAAGGAAGATGCTTATTTTGGGTATAATCAGTCTCTTTTTGTTAACATGGCTGGTAAACCAAAATTCAGTTATTTTGCAGAGTGTTAATTGGACTATACAAGACTAAACCCGTAAGAATGTGCATAAATTCTTCCAGGATGGAGGCTGGATGTGACAGTACAGGAAGAAGAGGATGAGTTGTCCTTCCATCTCCGTGAATGTGACTGTAGTTTTCCATTTCTGTGTGTCACTGGTCACAGCAGGGCTGTGGAGCGGCTGCTGTGGCCGTTTCCGTGAGCCAGTTGTGTGGTGGTGATGCACTTGTTTCAAACACTGTTGTAGCCTCTTTGATAAAGTGCATTAAAATGATTTGAACGCAGCTTTGTGAGCGGCTGGTTTTCCCCCGCGTGCCCACGGCTCTGGCACAGGTGACAGCTTTTGGGAGGGAGGGATTCCCTCAGTTACTGGTGGGGCTCCTCCAGCTCCACAAGGCCAGCAGCCCTGAACTCCCAGCAGTGCATTCAGGATGAGGAAAGCCTCTGGATGTCACTCTGAATCAGGGAATTATCAAAGTTGGAAAAGACCTCGGAGATTGTCACATCCAGCCCGATCCCCACCTTGTCACCAGCCCCGAGTACCACGTCCAGGCCTTCCTCAGACACCTCCAGGGATGGGGACTCCAAACCTCCCTGGGCAGCTCCTTCCAGTGCCCGACAACCCTTTCCTTGAAGGAATTGCTCCTGATGTCCAACCGGACCCTCCCCTGGTGCAGTTTGAGGCTGTTCCTTCTTGTCCTGGCAGCAGTTGCCTGGGAGAGGCCAAACCCCACCTCACAACAACCTTGTAGAGAGCAAGGAGGTGTTCCCTGAGCCTCCTCTTCCTCCAGGCTGAGTCCCCTCAGCTGCTCCTCACAGGACGACTCTCCAGACCCTTCTCCAGCCCCTCCGTGTCCATCTTGCGGACCTGGCCCCAGCGTTCAAGGCATGACCAGTGAGAGCTGAACCTCAATCATGTCCTGCCTGTCCTCAACCCCCTCCCAGCCTGCAAGGAACGGCTCTGCATGCTGCCCCTAGAAATAACTCACATGTAAATGCCACAGAAACATCCTCGCCTGCCTCACAGGAGGTTGTTTAGAGGACAGGTTGAACAAACAGCCCCTGTGGGAGTGTCACTGATACAAGAGCAGAGTGGAACAGGTTTGCTGAAACCTTGGAGATGCTGGCTTGGAAAGGCAGTGAGCAGGAACAGGGTTAGGGAAAGATTAACCCCGGGGCAGCCTGGCTGTGGTAACCCCACCTCACACTCAAACCAAACAGAAAAACCGACCCCAAGCCTCTCTCCAATGACCAAAATAGATCCTGGCCCCACACCGCAATGCCAGGACTCTGCTGGGACCGGGATCAGCTGCTCCAGGCCCCCCCTTCCCAAGCTGTGCCTTCCAGGTCACCCTGAGCCCACAGACCCAGCCCGGGCTGCTGCAGCAGGTGACAAAGTCCCTCTGCTTCCTGCAGGTCCTGGTGGCTTCAGAAAAGCCAGCGGCAAACCTGCGGGAAATCTGATCTTCTTTCAGCCCAACTTACCTCAATCAGGAGCAATTCTCACAGAATTTAAGACCCTGTAGGATCCTGGGAAGAGTCCAAGCCTTCCTTGGCTGCCCTGGGACACGGGAGCAGCTGAATTTCCCTCACCAAAACCAGGGGGATTTAAAGCAGTTCTGTGCCAGGTACGCAGCCTGGCAGTGATTCGGACACCCCAGAGCTGCCCCCACTCCGAAGGCAGTCAGCCCCTGAGTGTGACACTCCCCAAAACTTGCAAAATGACCTCAAAAGTATTCCAGGACTCCTAGCACCAGGATTCAAGAGATTTTTGTTTGGCTCTTGGCACTGCTCAGTGCAGGTTTGGACTGGGACGAGTGCCACACCTGGAAAAGATGAGGAGAGGGGAAAATACGGGATCAAACTGCACACACAAAACAATTTTTCTTTTTATTATGAAAACAAAACGAATGCCCCAGGACCAGGGTCCGTGATTACCAGTAACATCAAAGATTACTTTCTAACTCTTTTTTTTTTTTTTAAATTCTGTTTTGTTTGAGGCCAGCAATTTGCAATAAACAAGCTAAACTACTTACATTGACTCATTTCTTTTCAATAACTGACATTTACAGGAATATACTAGAAATGGCACTAAAAAGTTTTAAGAAAAAGAGTTACGGTAAATTTGCATGCACATCATACAGAAAAGTAACAATTTCTTCTTTTTTTAAATATTAAAAAAAAAAAACCCAAAATAACAAAACAAAAATACAACAACAAATCTTTCTGGATTGGTTATGCCAGTATCAGGGCTGTGTTCTAAGTGGCCTGTGTCAAATCCTAGCTGGTGGTTTAATTTATTTTTTAAAAATGACATTTTAAAAAGATATGCAAATACCATTTTCTTTACAAAATGCAGCTCGAGCAAGATAATGCTGCTGTGTAAGGAATCCTAAATTTCTCTTTGATGATGCAGAGCCTGCCCACAGTTAGCCCTAGTGGTAACTGTTCAGGGTTGAAAAGAGACTAAGAATTTAAAATCCAGTACTAAAAAGGTTGTGGTTTGTCTTTATCATGCCCCGATCCCTTCCCCTCAGCTCCAACCCCAGCTTTAAAAAAAAACCATCATTCCTTTCAAAACAAGGAAAAAAAAAATTAAAAACTGGTCTAAAAGTCCCCAAAGCAGAGAAAGAACTAGATCAGGTAACTGCAGTCTGCTTCTACCACACAGAGAACAGGGAGGAGACCTCAGGGGGAACTCAGCTGTGGATTTCCACACACACGAGCGATGGGTGTGTGTGTGTTTGTGGGGTCACCACCCTCCCAGCAGTGACACAGTCCTGAAACATCACTCCTACAGTTACAAACCCTGGGGGTAGGCAAGGTTCAAACCACATCAGTACAAAAATTGCAACGGTTTTCGTGTGTAGACGACACATTTGGTGTGCAGAGAGCTGTCGGAGCCGAGAGATTCCTTCGGTCGCTGGGTCAGGGCCTGAGCCCCCAGGATGGGGATCTCCTTCTGGTCCCACTGAGCCACGAGACAGGCTGAGTTTACAATCAGAGAAAAGGTTCACAAAGTTTTTAAAAGGTGCAGTAATGCTGGTTGATTGAGAAAGGTCTGGTCAGATATTTTGTCAAAACAGGAATTCGTCCAAAAAAGCAGTTTCAATAAAACTCTGTGTGTATGCATACATATGAAATCATACTGATTTCAGTGAAGTTTCCCCTGGAAAACAAAGTTAAACTTTGTTCATTCAAGAAAAATTCTACCATAAAAATTTTCTTTTTTTTTTTCCTTTTTTTTTTTTAATTCTTAAGTTTAAAAATGTTCTTTCAAACATTGCGTGTTTGATCGTTTCAAAGTTATTTCGTGACATCGGGACTGACATGTCATGCAATAAAAACCCAGTTAAATAAATGCTCTGTTGGTTCATTTCCCAACTCATGGAGGGCTGCTGCTACTGACTCTGGACTGGAAACATCTCTTCTTTCCTGGAGAAACTCGGGAGGTACAAGAGGCGTGGGGATAACGAGCACTACGAATCATCTCAGCACGGAAAAGTGTAAGGACGACATTTGGAAGTGAGGAGTCATCAATTTATTCCCTTGGTCATGCCAACACGGATTGCTCCTTGCTCCATTTTGCTGGGAACACCTTGCTTCCCATGAAAACTTTCCCAGGTGGTTCTTCCCCATGCCGTGGTGGCCTTGGCAGGTTGTTTCCCTCGAAAACCCCCAGGCTTGGGATGGTTTTCCAGCTCAAACAGGGATCCTCCTCCAGCGCTGAGCCAGTCTCAGGCCAGGCCTTTTTCCATCACCTCACGCGTGGTTCTCAACCCTCTGGCTCCTGCTTTCCCACTAATTCTGGTGGGACAGCCCCGTGGCTCCTTGAGGGATGTCTGTGCATTCCAGGGGTTGTTCCTGATGTCAGAGGACCGTGACAGAGCCGCATTCCCAGGTTTTTTGTGGCAGTGATGCTGTTGCCTCTGACGCCGGCTCCGCTCTGTTCTCCCCACGGCAGCTGCCACCACAGCTCAGGGTCAAGCACGCAGGAAAAGGTCCCAGGAAGGGAAAACTGGGAGTTTGTTTATCCAAACGCCGTGGCAGCGAAGTGGTTGCAATTATTCATTAAAATATTCCTTGGTTTTAATCATTCGAGTCGCAGGCAACAGGAGAAACACAGGTGAAACCCAACCCCGTTAAAAAGAAACCCAAGCTCTTAATTAGGTGAATATTACATTTCCTCAAAGTAAATTCAGAAAATGTATTACCAGGGATCTGTCTGGGGGAAGGAGTTGTAGGGCAGAACTTTAAAAAATATTGGAACTAAAATAACTCCATTGTTAATGGAAAAATCATGAATTTCAGTAAAAATCAGAACATTTTTCTTTCAAATGCTGTGGGAAACGATCTCTGGTCACCAGCAGATTCTGAGAGGCAGATGCCCAAGTGTGCAGCAAATCACTCTTGGCTGATGGGCAGTGGGTGACTGGCACCGAGCATGGATGCAGCTGGAAGTGCAAACCTTGGAATGCTAAAACAGGTGGTGATTCCCAGATTTCCAGCACAGGGACATCCCCCAGAGCCCCCAGCCCAGCACAGCATCTCCTGTCCCAGCTCCTGGAGGCTGAGTGTGCAAAGGAAATCATGTGCTGGCCTTGAGGGTCCTCCAGGGCCACTCACCTGCAGGGAAAATAAAATCTGGAGCAATTTGCACCACTGGGAGAGCACAGGAAAGTGAATTTTAGGGCTACCCCACAGGAGAGAGGCAGCCTTAGGAGCTGGTGCTGGAGAAGGAAAGGCAGAACTCTCTGTTAAACTCTGTATATTTTTTTTTCTTTACAATATAAAGAATTTACAATAAAACTTCTGCCCCTCAGATTACAAATTTTATATCATTATAGAACCGGTGTTTTCCTAAAATTGGATTAGAAAAGGATAAAACCCCCATTGTTCTACCAAAACAAAAAAAAAAAGGGTATGGGGGGGGAAAGACCACTGAGAAAATAAAATTGTATCCAAGTGTATGTCTCCAAAATCTGTACAAAACAGGAAAAAAGGGGGCTGGGGTGAAAAGAAGAGGGAAAAAAATATCTAAAAATGAACACACCAAACATGACAGAGCACCAGACACTCAAGAGACTGGACTGTAGCACCTGTAGGTATAAAGTCCAAGGTATTTAAATAAAGTCGTGGATTTTTATTTGCTTTGTTGTTGTTTGGTTTTTAAAAATCTGGTTCAAACCTCATTAAAAGTCTGCCTGTCTGCTGGCCTGCACAACCTCAGCTTGGCTTTTGTTAGGTTTTATTACCTTTTAAATGACTGATGGTGTTTAATAAATAAAGTCACGGTATATACATGAAATTAGGGACACTGAAACCAGGGTGTATTGCAGGAGTGCAGGTCCAAAAAATAGCAAGCTTTAAAAAATTAGCTTTTTTTTTTTGTCTTCTCCCTCCCCTCTTTTTCCTTTTCATTGAGGTAAAACATTTCAGTGCCTGGAACCTGCACCCTGCCTGACCCAGGAGGAGCATCCCCCCTTTTGAGGAGCTCGCTACCAGAACGATGAGGAGAAGGGAAAAAAAACAAAGCAAACTCAAAAGCAAAAAGCCCAAACACACACAAAATCCCTCTCCACTTCCCCTGCCAGCTCAGCCTCAGCTGGCGCTCAAGTGCTGCTTTATTTTAAGCCCAGACTGAGGTGTTTGTCATGGAGAAAATCCCGAGGATGTGCCCAGTAATGGGCACATGACTTGTCCTGGTCACTGCAGGGATCACTCCAGGCTCCAGCTGACAACTTCCAGCCAAAAAACTCTTTCCAATTCCATGAAAACTTACACAGAGAGCGTCCATTTCCTGGAAATTATCTATTTAATGTTAAAAATACCATTCCCAAGAAACTCGAGTGTGTCCCTTGCTCCCTTCTTCCCAATGAATCCCGAGGAAAAGTGAAGCTTTTGAGTGGAAAACCAAGAAATGCAACCACTTCTATTGCTTGTGTGCTTAAAAGTTAAATTCATGCTTCAAGACCTTTCTGAACAGGTACCTATGCCTCTTTAAGATTAAAAAAAAAGCATGTTAGCAATCCACAGTACATGAGATTTTTTTTGGAATTTTTTTTGTTGTTTTTATGTAAAAAGATGATAGCATCTGACATTTTCATCACACTGTAGACTTGGAGATTAAGAATACTAGTGCTAATAACAAATACACCAACTAGTTCAAAAGCTAACATCTTTCAGATACAGTACCATTTTACAGAGATTTCTTTTAAAAATGATGGTTTTTACCTTGTGTGAGCCAGGCAGGCTTATTAAAAGAGAATATTCTGGGGAGAGGGAAAGGGCTGGGAGGGAAATGTACTACAAACCTTGCAGAGTTTTCTATGTATCTCCTGCTAAGAGCTCAAAGTTCTTCCATTTTCGACCAATTTTCTCCAGATAAAATGTAAATTTTAGAGACTTTATGCAAAGGGAACTATTTGTCATAAAGTCTAGTCACACACACACACTCAAAGATCTTTGACCTATTAAAAGAGAGTCCCCCCCCCAAAAAAAAAATGGAAGATACCTTTTGTAACACTGAGTTAAAAAATAAAATAAAAAACAAGTCAGAGAAAGAGAGAGGGGATAAAACCTGACCACCGTGGCCCGAGAGCAGGGGGTTGAGGAGGGGAAGGGACACTGCAGAGCATGGGGAGGGAGGGGGTGTCCGTGTGGGGTTTGTGTCCAAGTGTCCCCAGCTCATTCCGAGTCGCTGCTGTCCGAGCTGGAGCCGCTGGAGCTGCTGCTCCCCGACTCGGAGGAGCTGCTGCTGCTGAGCCGGGAGGGGCCTCCGGAGGGAGCGGAGCCGGATTTCTCTGCGGGGAGCAAGGCAGGGATGTGGTTACTCGCAAGGAACCGGAACACACACAAGGGTTACCCGCAGCCTTCGTTCCCAATCTGACCCGCAGGGTGACAGGGCTCCTTAGACTGCAGGTGACCACGGAAGTTTGGGATCCACACGGGAGCTCTGCTGTGGGGCAGTGTCCATCTCTGAGCACAGGAAAAGCCCCTTGTGAAAGCTGGCAGCAGCTTTGTTTGCACTGGGGGAACCTTTTGGAGCATTTTGAGCTACGTGGGGGTTTGGGATTTTTTTTATTCCCACACGTGTTAGATGCTCTGTGGTGTGGGCTGCACACCAGGCTAACACAGGGAAGATCCTCCTCCCTCTGAAGGAGGAATTGCCTCCCAGACAGCTCCCATTTGCCACCCAGGAGTTTCCACATGGACATGGACCAAAGCAGCCCCACACAGTAGCTCAGTGCCCAGCAGGAACTCCCTGAGGGTTTCTGTCACAGAGCCAAACCCAAGGCAGAGGTTTTGACCCTATGACAAAAGTCTGCCCACTTTTGGATGCTGTTTTTCACATAAAACCAAAGCCATTACCTTTCTTTGCAGGCTTCTTGTTGTTGTTTAGCTGCCCACTGACGTCCTGTAACCGTTTTTCTAATTCTTTCTTCTTTTCCTGAGCTAACTCTTCTTTTGACTTTGCTGCTTGCTTTTTGCCGCTGGCAGCTGTGGGGGAGGAAGGCAGAGTTTCTGAAAGTGCAGGGATGCGGGGGAAAAGAGCGGACATCACTATTTTACAGGGCATGTACATCTGTGTGCACACTCTGCAGGGACACTGCCAAGATCCAGTGCTCCCACAGCAACTACACATCCCAGAGAGAAGACAACACCTGAAGTTGCCTCGCTCATCAAATCACCACCATCCTGTAACATGCAAAATTTTTTTAAGAGAGATCTTCTGGAAAGTATTTTAGAAGATAGAAATATCCATGTAATAACCTTGTCATTGCAGGTTACTTACCAGCCAGTTATATGGTCAATAATTACAGATTTGTAATTACAGAATTGTTACATGGGTTTTCTGCCCTGTAAAATAAAGTGTCCCATTAAAGGCTGTCAGGAGTAAAGCATCTGCCATTAAAACTTCCGATCCCCTCACGCAAGAATCTACTGTGGTTTATGTTGCTCTAAATAGAAAACAAAACAAACAGAGGCAAATTAAAAACCGACTGAGGCAAAGGCTGGCAGACAACAGGAATGTAACTGCACCAGGACGGAAAGGGTGAGAAGTACCAGCAACACTCCTACTGCCAAGGAAAGGAAATATTCCTCCAAAGGAGGAGTAATTGAACACAGGTGTTGGCCAGGGTTGGAAGCACAAGACAGGAGCCAGATATTTTGCCTGATCCAGCAAGGAAATACCTGCATTTCTGTGAGCTGTTTTATAGCCATGATTAAAAAAAAAACAAAAAAAAAAGAAATGTGGAAAGCACAGTCCTAAGAGGGAACACTCAGCACAAGAATCCAGCCAGGTTCAGGCACGCCAGGCTCACAGGGTGGACATCTGAGGTTATCTGTGTTACTCTGTGCTCTGGTTCCAAAATTAAAGGATGCTTCCTGTTCCTAAGCACTCTGGAAACTCCTTTCCTGAGATGTTCCAACAGTGGAGGATTCAGGGGGGAAAAAAAATAAAGCAAAGCAAAAAGAAAGGTCAAAGTCTGTGCTTTGCTTAGGCCTTCCTGAAAATCCTGTGGGGAAGGAACAGAGATGCATTGCAAGAGCAGGGAGTAGCTTTTGTGTCAATCTTAAAAGCACAACTCTCTCTTAACCAAGAGGGCCAGAAGCACTTCAGGTAAGTGATCCTCTTGCTGTCCAGATGGAGCTAAACTCTCAAGGGGCTGCAAGAATTCGCTTTGTGGATGAGGCACAAAGTCTGTCCCACACTGAACCACACGCTCAGCAGCAGACTGACATTCACCCTCTGATCTGATAGAGGGTGAGGGCAATGTGGTGATCAGGCCACGCAGGAAGAGCAGTTTTGGGGTGAATACACAACTCAGACACACCCAGAATCCACAGGTAACCTTGTGCAAATCATTTATTGCCTTGGTGGTTTGGATCCCAACCACGTTTTTTTGTTTCCTTCCTAATTAGATGCTAAAGTATTCAGGATAAGAAACTGATCCTTCCAGATGTGGGCACATAACACCTGACACAATGAGACTGAAACCTTTACAGGGCCTTCCAGAGCCTGGGTAAGTAATAAAGGCACCCCACAGGTCTTGCAGAAGAACACACTGGCTCTCCAGGTCTCTGCAGCAGGACACCATGGGAAGAAAGAACAGAGAAAAATAGAAAGTTTCTGTACATTTCCTTGGGAGAAAAGGATCTCTAAAAATTCCTGTCATCACATAGCCAACAGGTGGGTAAGAGAACCTCAATACACATGCCCTGACTCCAAAGCTGAGCCCGAGAGCTGCTGGGGGGAACATGTGTCTCGGGAGGGTAACTTACAAAATGGTTTCCTTTGTTTTTTCTGTAAACAAGATTTCACGTATCTCTCCAGTTCTCGTAACGTTGTGGGCTTCAAGGTTTCAAAATCTATTTCAATCTCGTCGGGATTGGAGTCTCTGAGGGAAGGTTCCCGGGACTGGATGATGTGAACCACCCTGCCCAGCTTCTCCCCGGGCAGGCGGTTGATGTCCAGGCTGAGCTGTCGTTTCTCATCATAGGTCATGGGCAGCCCTTCCTCCTCCTCGTCCGAGTCGTAGGTTGCAGATGCCTGTTTGCCTCCTTTCTTGGGCTGCCTGGGGAGGTTGTCAAGCATGGAAACATTCATGGGGACACAGCAATGAACTCTTTTTTTTTTCCCCCAACTCCCTTGCAACAAATATCCCCATGCTCTTGGCTTTGAAGCTCTCGTCATATGGCTGGAACAGCATCACAAGTGCTGAAAAAGTTCAGCAGCCTGAGATCAGCTGTTGTGTTCCCATTATGTTTTAGCCCTGTGAAGTGTGACAACAAGCCCAAGAAGCAGCAGGGGGGCAGCCATGAAATGGCACATTCTTGGTGGCTGCACAAAAGGCAACCCCCAAAACCTTATCTGAGAGCAATCAGGCAGGGAA
This sequence comes from Rhagologus leucostigma, assembly GCA_013397725.1. Taxonomy (NCBI): domain Eukaryota; kingdom Metazoa; phylum Chordata; class Aves; order Passeriformes; genus Rhagologus; species Rhagologus leucostigma. The sequence goes on from VZTD01005030.1 coordinate 458,564, forward strand.
TTCAAAGAGCTGGACACTGAAAACACGATGGTTCCACTGCCAGCTCCAAGTTGAAGACTCCCTGGAGTTGTCTGGGAATGGGAACAGTATTCAGCAGCAAATTAACTACTACTGAGCTTCCCCAGGAATTAAGGACAGGGCTGGAAGCTCTTGGCTCTCCCCTCAAGGCACCTTGTGGAAGGCTGGCTCTCACCTGTTAGCTGTGGTTGTGCTGTTTGCTTTCTTAGCTGGGGCTTTCTTCTGTTGGGTTTGTTTTGGTGGTTGAGCCACCTTGGGTTTCTTCTCTTCCTCAGCTTTTACTTTGTGCTTTTCTTTTTCCTTCTCTTTATCTTTCTTTTTCTTCTCTTTCTCCTTCTTCTCTTTTTTTTTCTTTGGTTTGTTCACTGGCGCTTGGGACAGTGCAGCCAGCTGCTCGTGGACGGCTTTCAGCTGGGGGGAAATGGGAAAAATCCATCAAGGCAAGATAACTGATGCCTCCACAAACCCTTCCCTCTACATCCCAAGGTGTAAGTATATCCTCAAGTCAAAAATCAATCATATTTTGGTATCCCAGAAGGAAGTAGAGAGCATCAGCATTGAGGAAAATGATCTTGAAGAAAATGACCGTTAGATCAAACACGCACTGATTGCACAGCTGAATGCTTTCCCCCTTTAGCTGGGAGTGTTTCCCTGCATCCCAGCCTAGCTGGGATTTTTCAGGACACAATTCCTGCTGCTGTGCTCTGTCTGATGCACGGACACACAGCCGGGATGGGGCAGTACCTGCTCCTGGAGCTCGGCCAGCCGAGTCGCCCGCTCCTCCTCGGAGTCGGAGCTGTCGGAGTCGGAGGAGCTCTCCTCGCTGCTGTGGCTGCTCTCTGTGCTTTTGCTCACCACTGGGGCTGTTGGGGGAGGTGGAGGGGGGGCCTCTGCAGGCTCATCGGGCATTTTTGCAAACCTCATCTCAAAGACATCCTGCGAAAAGGAAGAAAATCGGTGACCAAAGGAGCCTCTGTCACAAACAGCTCGTTCCAGCCTTTTAAAATGCATCAGGGGCAGGGTCTTTGTGCACTACAAGTAAATAATAATATACAGAATATGGTTGCCCATCTGGAAAGCCCAAAAAAATTCTCCCACGACTTTAACAGCAAGGATTATAATATTTTAGGAGCTGAATGTGGCATTGGGCCCACGCCATGTGAAGAGCACAACAGTCCTGCAGAGAGCACAAGACTCTTTCCAAGAACTGGAAGAATCTCCCTTGGTGCCAAGAGCAGATCCACACCTGGATCTCACCCCATACCTAAACTAAACACGCTCTGGAAGATGCATTTGCCAACACCTTTACCTGGAGCTTCCTGGCCATGGCCACCACCTCGTGGTCTGGAGGATTGTACTTGTAACAATTAGAGAACATTAACCGAATATCTGCTGCAAAACCTTGTGCATCCTGGTATTCCCGACTGTCCATTTTTTTCTGCAAACAAACAAGCCAAAGGGAAAGGGGGAAAAAAAAAGCCATAAGCAAAAGGCATTTGTAGCAACTGCATGGAAGACACGTGAACCTCAGAGACAGAACAGCCTCAAAAATCCCATCTAGGAGAATGAAGGTTTGATTTGGGTTATTGGTTCCTAAATAACATTCAGAGTTTCTACTTTGTAAAACAAGCAAATAAACACCAGGCAACCAAAGAAGCTGATATTTCATAGCAGTTTAAACACTAAGAGTCTAAATTGGCCTTGTTTTCTAAGTAGTAAAATATAAATCTGTCAGGGTCCACATTCTACCAGAAAACATTTAAAAATCGTTAGAAAAATCATTCAGAAAAATGGATCAGGAGCTAATAGAAACAAGGATCATGGATGGAAAGGGCAAGAGTCAACAAGCACGTTACAATTACAGTAGTACCTTAAGTGTATTTCTACAAATGCTTGGGTGTATTTGCCTTGTAAATCTGAAAGGGCAGAAAAGATCATGAAAATCTAACTGACTTCCTGTTAACAGAGGGCAGGAGGTTTGCTCGGCAATTCCTACAGCAAAATAGGCATTTACAGTTAAACTACAACTCCCACTCTCAATTTAAAAGTCCAACTGATAGAAATGGATACAGAATTCACCCTTTACGAACCTACTCATGTTATTTCCCAGAGCAGTGAGGATAAATATCAAATATTTGTACCTTGTTCCTTTCTCTTATTTTTCAGCTCTCACTTCCATCCATTTCTTTTGCTGTTTGGGACTGAATGATTTGGGTTTAGAGAGGAGTTTATAGCATTCCCAGCACTTAATTGATTTTATGCATATATTACTACTATGTATAAAACCTTAGCTCCAATTACTCCTGCTGAAAGGAAAGAGAAGCTAACACTAGATTTCATTTGCATTTAAAAGACCTGGGTTTAAAGAAATTCTCTATTTGCCAAGTGCTTACAGGCCTCCCTTTTGTATGTCTTGGGCACCTGTATCCCCAGAGAAGGGAAGAGTTGACTGGCAGACAGGCTGGGGACGTGCTGGGGACAGACATCCCCCACCCCAGCAGCACTCAGGGATGCTCAGGGTCTGTCACCCACCCCTACCACCAGCAAAATTCCCATTTGTTCATGGAACCACAGAAATTTCACAGCTGTGACAGACCTTGGAACTGTCTTGAAACACTGCAATGACTCCTGGAGCTGTTTTTGTTGTGAAAAAGGCAGAATTTCACCTCTAAGGATTCAGCTTCTGAGGGACCTGATGCAGGGTGGTGACGTCCCTGCGGCCTTGCTCCCTGCTGTGCTGCAGCCAGACATCTGTCAAACTTTTTGTCAGGAGACCTCATTTTCCTGGTGAATAAACCAGGAGACAGCCTGGGAGCCACAGCACAAAGGCAGAAAGGGAAATAGGTTTGTGGTGCTGCTGTCTGAAAAGCCTCTCAGGCCCATTCCAAAGCAAAACATATGTTCAAACCAAAGGGCCCGTTTATTTTAAAATACATCTTACTGCATGAAAGGCCTTTTTATATTTGTTTGGCATACTCAGGGCCTGATTACTGCCTATGAAATACATTCCAACGTCTGAGGCTTTGCTTTTCATCCAAACTCAACAGTTTTCTAGCCCAACAGTTTTAATCCGTGGATTTTTGTTTTGTTTTCTTATAAAGAATAATTAGCTTAACAAAAGAAAGAAAAGCACTTTAAATCGGTGGGCTGGAATATCTTTGGTTACCAATACACTTGGAGACATCCAGCTGCTTGAAAAGAAAAAGTGATTACATTTACACCTGCAAATCAGGAGTCAGGCAAGACTGGCAGAGGTGCAGGCAGGCCCAGCTCGCCCATCCTCTGTCCCACACACAGCATCTGCCACAGCAATCTCATTTTTCCCCTCAATCAGTTGTTCAATCATCTTTAATGTTCAGAAATTTGTTTCCTCATGCCTAGTCACTTGCTCTAAGGTAAGTCTTTTCTTTGCATCCTCTCTGGGCAGGACACGAAGAACGTCTCCTCACCTTTAAGACCCTGAACTCAGCTGCTCTGAGACTACATCAGCTTCACTGCAGGAAAATTAAGGGGTGAGCACAGTTACATCCCTGGAGGAAGTGCTTTATTCCAAAAGCAAACACCTTGTGGAAATCCTCTTGCACAGCAAGGCCTGTTGCTTGTTCACCACCGAGTAAACCGAAGGCAGAGGCATCCATGTCACTGCTGGGACCTGGCAGCCAGAGGATGGAGCAGAAGAGGTGCTCCAGGTTCCCCCAGCTCCTGCCTCCCCAGCACCACAGAGGGGGACAGAGATGTTCTGTAAATAGTCCCTGCTTGCCTGGGGACAGGGCAGCAGCAGCTCCAGCCTCAGTGCATCCCACTCCTCACAAGGAATTAGAGCTGCTGCCTCCCTCTCTCCTCACGCTTCCATCCTTTCCTGCTCCAAGCAGTTCTGCTCTTTCCCTCTCCGTGATCAAGAGAATTGAGGTGGAGATGAACTAATGTCCTGTCCCCCTTCAGCTGTTCCCACTCAGTCCTAGCTCCAGCACAAAAGCCCAGCACATCCCTCTGCCCCTGGCTGCAACAAGCTCAGCTACAGCCCCCTCCATCTCACCTGCCCCTGGTACAGTCACAACAGCTGACCTGCCTCCTCCACCACACACAGAAAACAACCTCCCAATCCTCCTGGAGACACCTCTGCCAGTGAAAAAAAAATGCTCCTGGACATGAAGGATATTCTCAGATGAAAATTAGACCTAACATAGCCACAGAAGCAAAGAGACAGGATGTGTTACAGCTGCAGCAATGCTTGTGTTTTACTTTCTCACATAATCCCTCCCAGGTTAGTTTGGAGGCCGTTAGTCGTGCTGCTTTGTCACAGCCACTGTCACTTGGGCAGATTTAAATCTAAAAACCTTTCAGAGCCACAGAGATTGTCCCTGACACTGGAAAATGACACTGCCTGCAAATGGCAGGTTTCTGTTCCACGCAGTGAACGTATTATGGGCTGCATCTCTGAGAAGTCACACTATGATCTACAGGCCAAGAGCAATGACAATAAAACACTCCATAAAAAACCAATGCCAGCCAGCACTTCAAACAGCTTTATTAAGAAAAATACTACCATGTGGAATGAGAAACCCAGAGTCTTTTAGGTGTAAAAGACTCCACTGGGTTTGCCATCAACCTGTCTCCAATTTTCTGCCCTACACTAGCCAGGTGCAGAGGGAGGATATCACTTGCACTTGCCAGAAAGGGGCAGAGGTGTACAATTTTAAAAGAATGAAGTGAGGACTGTAAAGAGATTTAAGTATGAGGAAGTCACCAACCCAAGAAATCACAGCTTTGCACTTAGGTTTCTCAGAATACAGCACAAAGATCTCTTGCAATAGGAAAATACCTGAGGACACATGGAAATACTAGCCTTGAGAGGCTCAGGATTTCACTCTGTCCATATCTAATCTTCCTGCAATCACCTGGGACTTTATCTAGCAGGCTGCAGGTATCTCTGGAAACCCACAGCATCCCTGGGATGGATGCATGGCACATCAGAGTGTGACACGCTACTCCCAGGTACCGCAGAGGATCTGCCAAGGAATATGACAGGAATCACAACCACAGCTGCCCTTCTGTCACCTGGCCACGCACACAACCCCAGGCACTGGCTCAGCTGGCAGCAAAACCCTTCTGGCAATGCCAGTGAAAGCCAGCAACATCCTCTTCACCTCCTGCACATCATGTCTCCCCTCCACCAACACAGATTCCAGTGCCTGGCTCACAAGCAGAAGATGGGAACTACAAAGACGTGGCTTTGCTTCATGGAGGGATTCAGCAAACCTCCAAACCTACTGGGAAAAACCAGAATACTGGACCATACTAAGCTAAACTCTTGAGGAGCCGAGCACAAACCACAAAACTATCACACATCTCCCTGAGTACCATCACATTCCAGTTGGAATTGCTCAGTGTAAGCCTATCTGCCACCACCACCAAGTAGGCAGGCAGCAGTTTCTGGAAATGGGATATTATCAACTGAATCCTATGAAATAAGGCACCTCCTCAGAGTGCAACACAATCCCAAGAACACCAGTTAAACAGCTGGACTACCCACAAAGAGGAGAAGTTGCCATCCTACTTTGCTTTGTGTACATCATCTGCTTTGCAGGGCAGAAAAAAAAAAAGCTGCCCCAGGTCATGGCAAAAAAAGGGAGAGAGGGGGAAGGAAACAAAACATAAAAATATCCACTTGATATCCAAACAGGTTCAGTTTCCACCCTTTTCCCTTCCCCCTCCCACAAAGGAGCCAGTCCTCTGCAACCCAGAGGGACCCCCTGCAAAAAGAGGTGGTAAATGAGGACGTACTTTCACAGTACTGAGATCCATGGGGTGTTTGATAATATCATGATAGTCATGTAATTCCAAGGCCTCAGCATCCACGGGCTTGTAAAAGGGCCATGCATAGGCTGCGTGCTTCTTGGAGAGCATCTCCTTGAGGATGCTGTCACAGTACTTGAGGTGCTCAGAGAGTTTGCCCTTCTTCCCTGCGTGCTGCGGGACCTCTCCGTCTTCCAGGTCTTTCTTTGGTGGTTTGATGGGGCGGCCGCCGCTCTCCCTGCGCGCGATGATTTTGGCCTGTTTGGGGTCCGAGAGGGGCGTGGGGGACTCGCTCCTGCTGGCAGTGATGGCAGAGGTGGTGGGGGTGGTGGTGTCTGCTTTCCGCTTCACTCCCTTTTTCTGAAACAGCAGAGGGACAGGCTCCATGAGTGCACGCCCAGTTCTCAGCCAGCACAAACCTTAGCACAGCTCATCCTTAGTTTCGCCTGTCCTCTGACAGAAAAAAAACCAGTTATTTCACTGGGATAAATGGGATTTGCGACTAGAGGCTGCAACATACAATGACTACAACACTGCACGTCACCTGAGCCACAGTAACCAACCATCTGCAAGTCTCCAACCCAAGCCCAACCACGCTGCAAAATGTGTTATTTCCCTGAGAGGGAAGCCAGGACTCTTACCTCGTGTTTGCCAAGGGAAAGGAGGGCGCCCAGTCGATTACTGCAGCTCAGCTGATGCATCGGGACTGAGCAAGTGTCAGTAACTTAACCACATGGCTGAGTCCCCAGTGGCAGGATCAGGCTATAAGTTCTGAACCAAAGCATATTAATCACCAAAGACCCGTGAGCCCTCACTCCCCTGGATTTAGTGGGTGTGCTAAGGTAGATTTTGCCTTAAGCAAACAAACCCTCTCACGTAAATTCAAGCTGTGACTGTCCAGTCAGCTCTCTTATGCTCCTACAAAGGATTTATTTCTCTGGAGAGGGAGATGGGGGGGGAAAAGTTCCTTAGAGAAATCTAAGGGAAATCTTAAGTAAATCCCAAGCAGAATTAATTTTGCAGTGTGTATTTGGCAAACTCACTTCTGGGTTCATCCTTGAGTTTTAAAATGAAATTGATTCTCAGAAGCAAGTTATTTGGACAGAAACTGAAATATGAGACAGGTTTCTGAGGAGGACAGCTTAGCTGCAAGATCTGACTTACAATTTCTCTAGCAAGTCCCAAACAATTGGGTTAGAAAGCAAAACAAATCTGTGCCTCTGCTGGTCCAAGCAAACTGACAACCAAAACTGCTGCAGTTAATTCCACAGTTTAAATAAAAAAAGTCCTCAGCTTTCTCTGAGCTATGCTTTCATCATTTTTAAAGCAATACACAGCTCGCTAAGAAAATTTCAATTATTTAGGTAATGTTTTCATTTACCCATAAATTAACATAATAAATAACAAAACACCAGTGACAACTCCCAAAAGATTACTAAGTAAGGAAGACAGAACTAATGCACCCAAAACCTGCAGGCAACATCAGTCTCCTCCAACTGGAGTGACAGGCTTGTCTCGAACTGGTTTAAAGCAGAGAGGAACATTCCTAATGCTGGAGCCTGCAAACCTTAAAGGAACAGCCCCAGTAAAATCAGGAGCTCAGTTACAGAGGGAAGAGATGCTTTGAGCTATTTGGTGTAAAATGGGGGGAATTCCAAGAGCCCTGGAGCAGCAGCACAGGGGAAAGCTACGAAAGGAGAGGTTGGAACTGAGCTGGAGCAAACACAGGTGACATCACCTCGGCTGGGGTATGTGAAAACTGGCAAAATTGTTCTCAACCCTCTCCAACTCAACAGCCAACGATGAAAGCAGGAATGCGCAGAGCCAGCAGTGAGAGCTGGCAGTCCAACCCTGCTCAGCAGCGCTGCCTCTTGCAGAGGAAGGGGCCGAGCTGCTCGGATTTACCTTGACGACCGGGGGCGTGGGAGGCACCACGGGCATGATCGGAGCGGCGGGCGGGGGCGGGGCGGCGGCGGCAGGGGCGGCGACAGGCGGGACGGTCGCGGTGATGGTTGGCACGGGGGTGGCAGCGATGACGGGCGTCTGAGACACGGCTGGAGGGACGTTCTGGAACGGGGCCGGCGGGGACACGGAAGACACGGCCACGGCTTGCTGCGCTCCTGTCAGACGAGAGGGGAAAGGCGCTGGTGGTTACAGCTGGGAGCGTACTGGGAGCAAACTGGTGCTGCTGGACTTGGTAAAGGGCTCCCAGGCCGGGGACGCGGGGAGAGCACAAAGGGCACAGTGTGATTTGCTCGGTGCTCTTACCCAGGGTGCAGCAAAAGTGAGGGATCTCTGATCTAAGTCCGTGTACCACGAGTTTAGGTCAGCCACACGCAAGCAAAATAATTCCAGCTTTTCGCACGGAGTGTGTGTTGCTGCGGGACAGTCTTCACCCCTCTGATGCTCCCAGAGCTGCCCTGAGCTCAGCAAAAGAGCAGGAGCTCGAGGAGAGGGAACAGTGGGAGGTGTTCATACCACACAAATGGCAACGACCACTGCCCTAAGGCACCTGAACATCCGGGAGCCCAAAGCACTCCAGATTTGCCACAAGTGCACAGGGTGAGATTCTTGGGGTTGTCCTGTACAGGGACAGGAGTTGGGCTCAGTGATTCCTGTGGGTCCCTTCCAACTCAGAATATTCCATGTTTCTGTAATTCTCAGTAGAGTTCAAGTCTCCTGATGGCCTCAATGTCTCTGATGCTACACCTGTGCTGCTACAAACCTGTGTACTGGTGTAGCATTAAAGGGGACAAACCTACTACCTAATAACCAGAGCAGCAATCCTCTTTGTACGTTTTATCAAAGGATGTTGAAAAGATACATCATCATTAATCCCTCAGAGCTCGGATAGAGTTATAGCTCCATTTAGCACCTGAAATGTGGGAAAACAGAGGAACAATTGACTTTCCCAGAGCAACAATTAGACCTTATTTAGAGAAAAAAAAAAAACTGGAATAATTTAACTCAGCCCACACAAGCTCCTTTATGAACTGTTTTAGCATGCTTGGACATTTTAGTCCTAAATCCATTTAAAATCAGTTCTAGGTAAGCTGAACTAAACTTAGTTTCCACTGATATGCAATGGTCTACATTAGCCTTTTGCCAGGGCTTAATAAATCCTTTAATTCTATGATGTTGTAACCACGTGTGTAAAAGAAAAATATACGGGGTTTAGGGGATTAGCAAAATCTGAGTCCCAGTCTCTACCACGCCAGATTTCTGCCAGGACCCAGAATGAGCTGTATAAACCCAAATCTGTAAAGACTTTCCATGGCATGGTCTGGCACTGGCAGCAGATTGGCATTTCTGACTACCTTGTGTTTCCTTGCCTTGGTTTCTTCCTTGCATAGGGAAAGCAACAGCACTGCCCTCCCTCACTGAAGTGCTGCATGGATGGGCAAGTCACAGATGGCAAGATTTGTGTGACAAATGCAGAGTGGCCTTGAGACAGACGAGCCCTGAAACCCTGAGTGAACATCACCCGGACATCTCACACCTTCCTCCTCACTGCTTTAACTGTGAGATCACGCTCTCCCTTCCCAGCCTCTTCACCATCTGCAAAGTCCAGCAGCTTGGAAGGTGGGTCAGGCCTCGGGAGCAGCTCCCAGCACTCCCTGTCCCTGGATGGGGTCCGTACCTGCGCTCTGTGTGCCCGCTGAGGGCTTGCGACCTTTGCCTTTAGGAACTGGGGGTAGCAATTCCACCTCCTCCTGAGGCATCTGAGCAACCTTCTGCAGAAATATCTTCTCCAGGGCTTGGGCCATGAGGACAATGTCATCTGTGGGCTGCACAAAGAAGAATATGAGCCTTTGTTGTATCATTCACATATCTGAAGCAGCGAGGTTGAAGATCAGGCTTAGAAAACACTGATGCCCTTCAAATAAATTATGGTATTCAAACTCTGACAATACACAGATTAGCTCTTCTCCCTCCTCGCTTGCCACTCTCCTGCTCTTCTATTCTGCTCTAGCACACAACAATTACAGCCCCTAAGTGTGCTGCATCCAGAGAATTATCAGGACTTCAGTAGGAGCCTGATAAACCAGCATCCTGTGCAGCAGTGTGGAAGCAGCAAACTGGAACGGATGAGCTGTCCTTCCCTGCTTGCCAGCAGGTCCAAGGGAAGAGTCTAAACACACATTCTGTGGCTCAAACTAATTAATTTGTTTATTTCAGCTGTTCTCCACTCAGGCTCAGTGATGACAAACAACTGGAGGAAACAAAGAATTTTAACAACCTAACAAAACAGCAAACAAGCCAAACCCAAAATAATAATAATAGGCAACCTAAATGTGTGTAAGTATGAACACACGTGTGGAGACAGAGTCAAAGAACAGAGTTATGATTCCTGAACTCCTTTCTGTTGCTAACAGATACTATTCAGTGCCAGACAGTCTAACACACAGCACTAAAGCACCTCAAAACACCTGCAGAGCACTGCATTAAGTGCAGCTCATCCCAGAGAACTCCTAACTGAAAATAAAAGGAGTAAAAACTTGCTGCATAACCCCAGAGCAGAAACCTACCTATAATTAAAAGGCATATTTGCCATTGTAACTAGTCTGGGGGAAGAAAGAGGCAGCACAAAGACAGCTTTGTGCATTTCAAGTAACGTGGTTGCAATTAGTGGCATTTCAAATCCTTGCAAGAAGGGCCCAGAGCTGGCCCCGTTCAAAACCTGCACAGTAACAGGGGTAGGTGGGTCTTTTCCAAAGCCTTTTCTGGTCTTTTTTACCTTGTTATAAATGTAACAGTTTGTAAACATGGTGTTGAAATCCTGCATACATTCACTGGCACTCCAGTAATAGTTGTGTTCCAGCCGCTTCTTGATCGTCCCCATGTCCATGGGGTTTTTTATTATTTTGTGATAATCCTGTTGGAAAAACAGGAAAAGATGTTACCTCTCCTGATTCAGTTTTGTTCACATCTCCCTCTAATCCCTGCTTTCTCCTCATCCCCCCTCCTACCGCCTATCCCCCCCAAATTTTGTGGAAATTGTAAATGTAAATATATATTCATTTGTTTTCTAATTCGTATCTTTTTAGTCTTACCATTATTACAAACCTGACTCCAAAGCACACAACCTCCAGTCTGGGAGTCAGCATTTCTGCCTCCCTTTTTAAAAGGCTGCCTCTGGCACTCACAGAAGTTTATCGGGGCTGGCTAAAACTGTGCTCAAAGTTTCAGTCTCTTATTTTAAGAGCATTTTGGCCTTTAAAAGGTTTCCACCTGTTAACCCAGTTTCTCCCTGGGCTGGTCTGGAGCATCTGCAGAGGCTGTGATTAGCCTGGGGACGCTGCAGGGCTGTGCAGTGTCATTTTCTTGTTCTGGATTAGAGCACTAAAGCCTCTCTTGCTGCACATGAAGCCACTGGCTGAGCCCAACACCATCCCAGGCACCGATATTTCCATTCTAAGCAATCCCAAAACTGATCTGACCAACACAAAGCTTCCTAGGAACACCACCTGAAGCAGAAGATGACAGACACGTACCGGCAAATTCAGTTTAATTGCATCAACAGGCTGGTAGAAAGGCCAAGCAAACTGATGCTTCCACAAGGTCTTCACCACAACATTTTGCATATATTGCAGTTGGTTGGTCTTCCGGCCAGGTTTATTGGGATTAGTCACCTCCGGAGGTGGCGGATTCACAGGGCCCTGAGGAGCCTGGATCGCTGACGTGACTGTCGACATCTTCCTGCTCGGGCTCTCACTCGCTGTCACTGCGGCAGCAACGGGGAGATTTCCTCTCTTCCTTTATGCTCCCTGAACGGGACTGACATCCCATTTCCAGGGTGCAACCATACAACCTAGAGCAAACTAGAGAGAGAGAGGACAGGGTGTAAATACAGATATCTGAAGCAGGCTGGTTGAGACACTTCTTCTGTGGGCAGTATTTAAACTCAGGCTCTTTACCCCATGGGCTGCATGCCTGTAACACAGTTTATCTTGGAGATGGGCACAGTTCAAGACCCGAGAGACAGTGGAACAGCAATTCCCAAATTCAAAGCCTGCAGAGAGACAGCAAACTTCATGGGACCAGTTCTTGCTTTAGCTGGCTCAGAAAGCATCTTCATGTCAAGAAAACACTCGGGGCAACCTAAGAACATGGTCAGGGAATACAGTTAGGATGTAAGGCAGACTCCCATGAATGCACTGATGCAAGCTGCTAAATCCATAGCTTCCAGCTCCATGTAAACTGAACTGCATTGTCTCTAGACCCATGCTGCCTGGCACTGAGTCAGCTCACAAGGCTCTGCTCTGGTGCAATGGGTAGTCTGAAATCCCATAATGAAGAGCAGACGACAGCTGCCACAGGACCTCGGTCCAGGGAAATGAAAGAAGCGGCAGAGGGGGATGCTGTGAACTGCTGTGAGTGAAAGGTGTCACCACAAACAGCCTAACTTGAAGTGATCTGTGCTTTGAATCTCATAAATGTCTCATTCTGCCTCTTCCTGCATGCACCTGAGTGGTTTTGACCCCAGTTTTGTACCACAGTTTTGAGTTCCAGGCTCAAATAATAACTGGTGTTATCCTGATATCCCACGACCTGGCTCAGAGAGTGCTGTTGTGTTCTCTCTCAAAGGCACATTTGAAATAGAGGAGAATACATAAATTGCGTTATTGTATTCTGGTTTTCCCCTGCAAACTGCAGAGGTAAAAATAGCCCAGTATCACTGTGCCTTGTGTAGCATATGGTAAACAGCTTTGCTATGTCATCTCCCATAAACATTGGATATTTCAACTCACATCAGGACTGCAGCTACTCTTCCCATGGCAAACAGACCACAATCACTTTCTAGAGGCAAATTATTTCAAATATGTTTAGAAAGCCATACAAATACTCTGACATATGCTTCTTGGTTGAACAGAAAAACATCAGCAGAGACAGAAGCTGCAGCAACACAGGCAGGAAAAAGCAGAGAGGCATCCTAGGAAAAACCCCAAAACCTCTGCTTTGATACAGCCCTAATCATCTCTACTGAATATCTGGACTAAATATAGAACATCAACTTACCCTGTGAGCTGCTGATTAGATGAAGGCAAAAAGTAAACACATACCTAACTTGGGGAAATTTTACCAAGATAGCTGTGTACAAAGAGATCTGCAGCAGAGAGAGAGGGAACAGTTAAAAACCTAACCCAAACCCCTGCGTGAATACGTGTGGTTATTTGTGCAGGGAACAGACAAGTCCAGTTATGATGCTGCCACCATTTGTTCACAACACCCACTATATTCCAAGGATGTGGAAAAATGACTGTAGGACTCTCTTGTGCCATGGATTTAAGTATAGATCCAGAATCAGGCTTCTGGTCCCTGTTCTTTGATAACTCAGGAGCCCAGCTTAGTTCAAAAAGGATGGTCTCTCATCTGACCGTGCTGCTGGTGACAGGCAGGGTGATCACCAAGCAGCCAAAAGGGATGCTGGCATCCTCTGGAAAAGGGATTTCAAAACTAGAATGTTACTTGGGATTTTAGATTTGGAAGACACCAGGGAAGCATTTTCCCCTGGTGTTCCATCAAGTCAAAGCAGCAGCAGAAATATTGCAAAATTCAATCTTCAGATCGAGGGGGGTAAATAGACAAAGAATTAAAAACAAAGATAATTAGGAAGTTTCACTCAGTCTCCTTCTGGGGAGCTCCCTGTATGGATTCAGGTTTCTGAGCAACATCCATCATCCCAGAGTATGCAACGCTGGCTGCAGGCCCCTGGTGACCACCACTGAAGCATTTTGTTTGCTGTCTTCTTGATTAACAAACTGAATCCAGTGCAAGGATTGAGGGGAAATAAAACACCCACGGAGAGCAATTCCTACTGCTAAGAGAGCATTTGGGTCACAAGTTTGAAACTATGCTGTGTAACTTAAGTCTTCCCTTTAAATAACCTGAGGCTAAATACGATTCTCTTTTCATTTGAATTTCCTGATGTCCTACCTCCCAAACTCCAATTTGATAAGGATTTTTAATTAATTTATATTAAATCCCAGAACTGTAATTCAACAAACCACAGATCCATAGATCCTACCTCTCTCAGACTTTCTCCCTGACCTCAGCCAAGGCTTTCAGTATCTTCACCCCACAGCTCCTCATCTGTGCCACAGAGATAGTGGGAGCTCCTTTCTGCCCCCACCCAGCCGAGAAAACTCTCTGGGACAGGCACTGCCTCTCCACGGGGCCATTTTGATCCTCGAGCTTAAACAAGGCTTGGACAGTCCACATAAATGATGGAACAGTCATCAGTGACACCACTCAGAAAGGATTTTAATTAAGAACATTACCAAAAGAAGGAGAGGCAGAACCATGACAGCCAACTTGGTCAGTTCCTTGCTCCTCTTTAACCTCCATGCTCCACCTCACTGGTTTTTACAGCCAAAAGTGGCTACAAACCTCCCAGCAGCACTGGCACTGAACTGCTGGATCCTGCAGAAGACAGAAATAGCTACCTGGACTATCTGGCAGCACTGGAAGCACTGTCCTGCCATAAATAAAGCTTTAATGTGCCTGTGCCTCACTGCACCTTCAACCCTTGGTCCAGCAGCTCCCTCACCATTTGCTGGGGAAGCTGCTTTGGTACTGGATCACTTTGTAATTTTCAAAACTACAAATTTGTTTCTACAGCCATTCCTTAAGACTCAAAATGGTATCATTTTAAAGAATGTAAAAAGCAGGACTAGGAGGAATCTGGAAGATGAGGGTGAAAATGCTTTGAAAATGTCCAAAAGGCAATGACTTTGAATTAAAGATACATTAATGCCTGAGAAATCTACTCCACGTGAGATATAATTTATTAAGTGAGGGAAGTGAGAGCCCTGACCATCTGACATCCCAAATTACCACACAAATCATCCGAGAGGACACTTTAGTAGACCCACAGAGAAAAAACAAGCAAGCTTCTACAAATTGTCCCAGAACTACAGGTAGAACCGAACTACACAGCTCTTGTCTAAGCACTCCAGCACCTACCAAAACTGCACTGGTATCAATAAATATTTAAACTATTAGGGACAGTGACCCAGGACATCATTGTTCAAGGTACTGTACAAGCCTGGAGCAAAGACTGCCAAAACCAGACATCATGTGCATCTTCCAGTGAGGGGCTAAGGTGAGACTTCTTTTAGCCCTGCAGTAATAACTTCTTAAATTTTAATTTTTAAATCACTACTTATCCTGTTCCTCAGGCCTATAATGTTCAAGTAGCAGGAGCTGTTCTTGATTTCTCTGTCTGCACAAGTAGTTTTGATATTGCAAATTTAAAATACACCCTTAAGTGCTGTCATACACGAAGAATGAACGCTCCTTCTCCTTCTTATTCAGTCTGAGACAGTAATTAAAAGCAAAACCCAAAACCTCAGAGAAACCTTGCTTCTCTGGCGTTTTAAGTCCTTTTGTGCTAAGTTGCAACCTCAGTGTGGCAAACCAGGCATCGAAAATACCTGGCTAGGTTGGATGGATTTTTTTTTTTAAAAAACTTTTCTTCCATCGAGTCTCTCGCACGGGGTCAGTCAGCGGAGAGACAGTTGGCACGGAGAAAACATGTAAATAACTCCCTGCACTAGCAGGATAACATTTTACTGTCTGCAGTGGTGGGGACTATTTTAAAAGCAGCTCTGAAGCCCCATGAAGCGTGCAGTGTGCCAGCACTCCTGCTGCTCCAGCCAACGGCTCTGCCACTTCCTTTGGCAGTGCCCAACATTTAACGGATGCTTTGCCCCCGTGCAGGACCCGGCGGTGTTTGTTTTGATTGCAAAGTTACAGCAAGCTTTATGTGAGCCTGGCACTCCAACAACTCCTCGGTTTTTCCCCCCTTGGTATAGTATTTCTGCGTGGTTACTTGGACACTGATCAAAATCTGGCACAATTCCAGCCCGGCCAGAAAGAGCCACATAAATCTTCCCATCAGGGAAAATTATCAAGCCTGAGAGATGTTCCTTGACCTCGTTGTTATCTGCACGTTATTATTTACATTACAGTAGCACACAGAGGCTGGGCACAGACCAAGGTCCCTTGGTACTTCACACTCTGCACACACAAAGACCCTGTTCCTTCCTCAGAGGGCTGCTGCTCACACCTCACACTTTACACCACGGTGAGCTGACTTGCCCAGAGCCCCCCAGTCAGCAGCCAGACCCAAAATTTGACAGCAGGACAGTCAGAGCAGCGTCCTCCAAGCTGCTGCTCCAAGCACTGCTTCCCCACATTGGCTCCTTGCAGCCACCAAAGCTGATTCTCAGTCTCGTTTTTCCCAATAGCTGGAACTTTGGTCAGATTTGCCCCCATGTGCTACTGCCCGTGTCAGAGTAGCAGCCCAGCCTTGGTTGTCTTGCCCAGGCTTTCTCTGCAGGAGAGGTTTAGCACTACTACTAAACCTCCATACAATCTCCAAGTCAGATAAGGTTATTAATGAGGGTTGTACCCATTTCATTCTACGTCTGTGGAAAGTAAGGGCTACACCAGCACTCCTCCAGTCTCCTCAGAAGGAAACCAAGCTAGTGGATGTCCTTTTCCTCCTCTGCCTTCCCTTCCCAGCCCCACATAGGAACTGGGCTTCAGGCAGCTTTCAGTACCTACTAACATGCCAGCAGGGATGCTGTCCTCAAACTCAAGGGGCGTGCAATTTGAGAGCAAGACTTGAGGACAGACGAGTTGCTTCATCAGCCAACCCTGGCCTGGCAGACAGACACACTACACACAATATGCCACCCCCTCAAGACACTGGGATGAGGCATTTACACTTGGCTTCACTGCAGGAGCTGGGAATGTGGCTTGTAGTGCCCCTATGGCACACTGTGGCACTCTGAAAGTCCATTCAGCCGTCCTTGCGCTCTCCCAAATCATTAATTCCACACATCAGAGATTTGCTTTTCATGCATATTATTTTGAACACCGCCCTAATAACATCCTGAGACTGGGAGATGCAACTGTGTCCTGAGCTCACCTCTGCATGAGGGAGGGGGAAAGATCACAGCAGATTAAGTCAGTTCCTTGGCTTTTGGCTTGGTTGGTTTAATGCTCATCAGATTATGCAGATGGCTTTCCCACCCTTGGTCTCTCCTTGGCTATTATAAGAGCAGGTGTTTCCTCAGTAAGGAGCCTGTGGGTTCCTAACCAGTAGGTAGGAATCAGCCAGGAGTAACTGGTAATTTCAAGGGTCTTCAGTTTTGATGCCTGCTCAGTGCTCCCTGCAAATCACGCTGCTGTAAGACCTCTGACAAGTTGCCTTCAAATCCAGGGGTACCCAAAAGGCACTTCAATAAAAGCACTGGAGACTTATAAACACTGTTAGACACCTCAAATAAAGTGATGGACTTTCTGATAATCAGAGGCCAGAGTATTTTCTCTCCCCCAAGTCACTAATGCCAAGGGAAACACCTTCTGATCAAGTCTGAGCAGGAATTTAGCTGCATGTCACACACAAATCAGATGGGGCTCAACTGCTTTCTAAAGGCTGCAGTTTCAAGTGCAGTGAGTGATGTTTCTCGCTAAACCAAGTTCATTTTCATAGCTTTGGATTTGGTTTTGAGAACCGTTTTAAGAGACTAGTCTCAGTAATGGATTAGACATGGTTGACCTTTCTTTGCACTGGGGAGGACAGAAATGACCTCTGGACATCTCTTCCAGCCCTGCTTTTTGTGGTCCCCTGAAAACACGGAGGCAGATTTCAACTCAGACTATGTTGGTTTTGTACAAGCTCCTGAGTTACAGAGTTTTGTTAAAAAGGCTACAGTAGGAAGGAAAAGTAAGTGGTTACAGAGCTTACTCTGTGTTGGACTCCCGACTGAAGGAGCTCAGCCAACTTTGAGACCTGACTCTGCAGTAAGGTCTGGACTGAGATAAGCTGAACTGCACTTGCAAAAAACCAGCCAGGAGGTACTGCAGCAAATTAACTGGGTGGCCTATCATGAAAAAGTTAACAAATGCTTAGCTGCAATAAATAAGATCTATGAACAGGTTCCAAAGTACTTGGAGCAGCTGGTGGCTTGCACATCCAAATCAACAGGATGTGAATGAGTAGTGCTTTACAGGAAAATGCTGGTGGTTGTGCCTCTCGCAAAATACACAAATTACACCTTTACGGCAATGGAAAAAAAAACGTGTTGGGCTTTTACATAAGAGAGATTTGGCAGAGCGAGTGAAGTGTTTGGGATAACCACATGTCTGGGCAGACTCTGCTCGTGCCATTTTTCCCCAGAGGGAAAAGGTGGAGATGCAATGGAATTGCCTTGTGTGACCCACAGGGCTGAACCCACAACACCTAACGAGGGGCAGAGCCAGGGACAAACCAGCCAGCCAAAATTTACAGGGAAAAGATCCTGCTTCAGAGCAGATTTTCTCTCTTATGCAGCACACTGCACACTTATTTGGCAACTTCTAGCATTTGTAGGGGTGGCTGCAGCCCCCCAAAAGCCCCTGTGCAGCAGCAGCCCTGCAGCCACGGACATCAGGCAAAAAGGAAGTGTTGGGAAGGTGCTGGCACACGGCCACATACCATCCACGCTCTCAACATGTCAGGAGCAGGATGGGGGGGCAGGAGAGCTCGGGGAGGCAGGAACGTGGCTGAGGGCACTCTGGAAGTACAGTGCAAACCACAACACAGCCAGCAGCCCAGTCCTCTGGGATTCAGGAACCACTTCAAGCCTGATCCTGCAAAGTGCTCAGCAACTTTCCCCTCTCAACAAGCTGCGAGGTCTCTGTGGCTCAGCACCTCACCACAGAGGGTTTTGCAGACTTATCACCTGCAAGGTACAACTAATTGGTCAATCAAGATAAAACTCTTTCTAAAGAAGATTTAAGCACAGACAGGAACAAACTCAAGCTCTCCACACTTTGTGGTTTCTCTACCTGAGTCAATTCCTTTTCCAGCTGTCTGTTAGAGAGAGGTAAAATGACAAAGGAACATCAGTGCTGCATATCTGGGGCTGGAGACTCTTGTCAGACTGATCAGATGTGTGGGTGCTGCCACTGTCTCAGTTCCAACAGCTGGGAGAGCTGAGGGAGTCAGTGCCACCCAGCCCTGGACAAGCATCCTGTCCCTGCAGCAGTGCTGCAGAACGAGATCCTAGCCAGAGAAATCCCACTGCACAAGGGCAAGGGGTGCAGGAGCATGGAGAGCCTGTTCTCTGCCGTCACATTTCCTAAAACAGCACCAAAAAATGGCAGCCTAATCAAGAAGGGGAATCTCCATGTTTACATGAAAGCTGCCCAAGGAGCAGAAAAAAGTTCGGTGATCCCAAATTCAAGCCTTGCTGATGGACACGGCAAAAGACTCCACAGACTCGGTCACAACTTCTGCAGACTGGGCAATTCTGTAAATTCAGAACTGGCACAAATGCTGTCTGCTGGATGCCTCCTTTGTTATTCCACCTGTCCGTGTTTCCAGAATTACTATCACTTTGAACTTCACAGTGGGACAGAATCTACCGTTCCACCTCTACTCACCCCTGTTCTTGCATTCAAATCCATACTTCAAGAACAACCAAAACTACAAATCCATTTCCTCGCTTGGGTTTGAACCACGGTCACCCTTTCTAAGCATCCTTCACGTCAGCATCACCAACTGCTCTGAAAGTGGGAGACAAACTGTGTGACAAGCTGATGTTCCTTCAGCCTGAACTTGCTTATAACAGATCTCAGGGGCAGGGAATCTCTGAATTCCTGCTTGCCCAGCTATCAGAAAACGGAGCTGCCACAGCACATGGAGCAAAAGAGGAAAAATCTCACTTGCTGAGAGCTGTTAAGAAGAAACCAACCCAGCTAAAAGTGCAGGAGCAACAGGTCCACCCTGGACACACCACCCCAGTGACAAGCAGCAGGCTGAGGCTGTTAATCATTTCAGTACTGGATGATAATGCTGAGCACTCTTAACCTGATACTCAGTGGCTTCAGCAGAAGTCAGCCTGGGGCTGGTTCTGCTTGTATTCCTTCAGGAAACAGAACTGGTGGATAGAAACAGATATAAATACTACTGAGCAGATAAACTGCAAGAGGAAACAGGCAGCTAACCTACACCCTCTGGGAGAAAGCAAAACAGGGAGAAAGTCCGGAAAAGAAAGGAGGGATGAATAGAGTGAGGAGACAGAAGTGAAAGCTCGCTCTTTCGTGCAGTGTGAAAATGTGATTGACCACAGGCTGTTGTTAAATGCTGGATCACACCCAGGCTACTTTTCTGAACTGCAGCCTAAAGCACCATAACCCATCTCCTTCAAGGCTCTGTCCCCTGATTTCCCATGTTTCTCCTGTTCCTTCTCCAAAACATGACTTGTCCAACAAGCGACACTCAATTCATCCTGTGACTCCGGCAAACGGTTTTGCCAATTTCAGGTCAACACAGCGTATTTCAGTTAAATTATTAAAAAACAACCAAACTAACTAAAATAAGAACAAAAAAACCCCCACACTCTGGCCCTGACCCAAGTTTCAGCCAATACGTGCACAGCAGCAGCATTTAGGTACACCCAGTAAAGCAGAACATGGCAACACCCACACAGGGTCCAGAACTCCTAATAGGATTATTGAAACATCTACACCCTAATTTTCTGCTTTTTAAAGGATGTGATCTGCACAGTTAAACATTTGTGTCCTGAAAAAGTCAGCCCTTCCCCTTTTTAATCAGCATACAGTGCTCTGTGTACTTTTACAGCATAAGGAAAACCCTCAAATTCACTCAGTTTGATTCAGCATACAGTGAATAAATGACACAGAGCCTTTCCACAACAGGTTTTGTCACGATTGTTTCTTTTTTTGCACTTTGATTTCCAAAAAGAGAGATTATTGGACACAAAGCTTTTTGAAGAAAAGGCTAAAAAAAAGAAAAGAAAAAGCCACAAGAGCTCAACTACTTCCCTGCTGGGCAGAGCATCTCCGAGCGTCTGCTGTACCTGCACAGAATTACAAAAACCTCCGCTACAAACCAGCCTGCTGACAGTTCTCACACCCCAGGCTGCAGGCTTGTTATCCCCCACTTGGAAAATGGGGATATCAGTACTTCCACTGCCATCTGCAATTAAAGTCATTAGCCTTTTCCCACACATTTATAGATTAACTCCTTCTCAGTGCTACGGTGGCCCCAGATTTTAAAGAAAGAAAAAAAAATAGCAAGAGCACAAAGGAACCTGTATGTACAGGGTGTTCAAATACCATCACTGGGGTTTCTGGAAAAACTTCTTTACTAAGCACAACACTCCTTGTCATTGGAAGAAAGCGCAAAGCTAAAACTGCCATCTGCTTTATCCCTTTGCCCACACTGCAGCACTCTTAATACACGTTTCCAAAAGATAAACCACAACACCCAAAAGGTCCTTAGTGTCACCTGTTAGGGAGGGGGGGTTAGATACAGTCCAGTCCCACTTCCAACTGAGTTTAAGAGGCTACACGAACAGGAAGATTACCTCCTTTTAATGAAACTAAGTACAGAAAGTACTCTGAGGAAAGTATAAAATACTGAGCCCTTGCAAATAGCACTTAATTCCTCCGTATTACCTATTTAAAGGGTTGTTTCCTGCTCCGTGTAGCTGATAACCTACACTGCAATTCTCCCTTACACCACCAGTTCTGCAAGGCCATATATCAGCATTATTAATATGATTTACAAGTGCTACAGATGTTCTCCTTAGGGGCAGCTCCATGCAAACATCGACAGATTTATAATAAACAGACTCAGATCCGTCTGTTAACTTGTTTGAAGCATTTCACTGTTCAGAGCAGAAACAAAGTGATTCATTAGAGAAAATATCTTCATCAGCAACCTCCCTTGCACACTTCTTGTGCTCCAACACTTTCTCCTACTTAACTTTTAAATTTCTTTTTATGTATTTAAATGACTAAGGTTACTATTTTGAAAACTGATTAATTTCAGGACAAAAAGCATTACAGCTGTAGTAAAAACGGATGAGCTGCCACTGGTTTAAATCACGCTCTGGGTTTACAACTACAGCACTGCACCTTTCCCATGCAAAATCCACCCAAAATCAATACATGACAATCAAGTCAGTTTAAGGGGATGAAGGATGAAACGAAAGGGATTGAATTACCGTGACATAAATATACTGCTTGTTAGCTGAGCCACAGTAACATTAGACCTGCTAATGGGGCAGAGTAAGAGCCCCCACACACCAAGGGAATTATTGCAGCTTTGCAGGCAGAGCAGTCACTTGTTACACCAGTCACCCTCCCATTTAAGACCACCACTCATCCCCTGTGCACAACTCCCACCAGCTTGGCTTTATCTGTTTCCAAACCAATTGAAGTGCCCTGTGTTTGAATAAGCACATTGTCCCAGAATAACTCCGTGTGTTAACTTAAAGCAAACACAGCCACACAAGTACAAAAGGCTCTATGGGGTCTGCTACTTCCGATGAAAAGTGATTTCGCTAAGGTTGGGTAGATCCATAAACTTGCTCGGCTATGCAAGGAAGTTCCAGGTCAGCTGAGGTGTGAACAAACTGTGATAGTTAAGCTGCTGTCGCTCCCTCAGAGAGCATCAAAGCAGTTTCCACTCTCCGAGTTTGTGCGTTTGAATTAAACCCCCAAACGGTCTGCGAGAAAGGGAAAAATTTGGATCTTAAAGCCTATTACCTCTCCCTATGCAGGAAGCAGAGGCTGCTGATTGTGGAAAAGGGGGGAAGGTGCTCCCTGCTGCTTCAGACACCCAGGGAACAGTGCTGAGGGCAGATGGACAGGCTCCAGACAGGAGGAGCTCAGCCTCCCCAGCACAGCTCCTGCTGAGAGCACCCACGGCTTAGAGCACACAAGCCCTAAGCAGCTCAGAGCTCCTGCATATGGATGAAGTTCAAGTCAAAGGAAATATGACCATGACAGCGTGGACACAAGTATCCCAATTGATTCCCACGTGGCTTGTTCCTGCCGGGAAAGGAATACACTTTCAGCACACTGGCTGATCCATAATACTCCCACTCAGGCAAGTGCTCACTCCAGGAGAAAATCAGAGGAACATTCCCTCTCTCTTCAGTGAAGAGCTGCACTTCAACATTATTTCACAGACCCTGAACAGAACTGTAGCAGCAACAGAAAAGCTGCAAAAAGCAATGCTTTCCAGGAAGGAACAGCAAAAAGCAATGCTTTCCAGGAAGGAACAGCATTCTCCACTAAACTCATACAATTCTTACACACACACGTGCTCAGATTATCACTTTCCCTACAGCTCACAGCACAACACGGTTCCTAAACCAGCCTTGGTAAGCAAAAAGGCAGGCACATCCTACAGCCCCTCCCAGCAAAAAGCTCTGGACTGCAAACTCTGCACTTGCTTGTAGCCAAACCAATGGACCAGGACAGTTTGAGAAAACAGATTTATCTCAGCATGGCCATATCGACGGGTTTTGAGAAAGGGAGATCCCCATCCAGGCACCCTCTGTGATATTACACAAGGATAAGCTGAGCAGCTGAAATGACAAAGTACCAGAAAGAAAAATGTGCATTTTCTTCTATACAAGTAGGGTTTGGTTACAACAGGAGAGTCAGTCACAACGAAGAACATCTCTGCCTGTACATCTGTGTCACTGCACGCTCCGCATGAATGTCAGTGCAGCTGTGTCAGGAAAGTTCTCCAAGTGTAAACTTCAAGAGTCGAACAGCAATCCTTTCCTGTCCCTGCCTCTCTCTCTTTAAAGGAAAGACAGAAGCAAACACGATCATTCCCAAAGAAGACCAGTGTCAATCACATCTGAGTCTAAATCCCAGAGTTTGACAGTATATGGGACCAGTTCAGACCGAGAAATTTTTTCCAGATTGGTCCCTCAAGCACAGAAATTCTACCTCAGATTGTCCTTCCTACACCTGTTGCGATGCTGGTAGAGAGGAGAAAGCTCTGCTCCCAGGAAAGAAGAAAAAAAACCTCCTCTGACCAGGTTATCCACGCTGCTGAAACACTTCCAAATATGACAACATCTGCTGAAGAGAGACCAAGGCCTGGAAAGGTGCATAAGGAACCCAAAAGAGAGGCGAGTAGTTTCTTCAGTCAGTATCTTATCAATAATGGGAAAAGAACTACTATAAAACACAGCACATTACAGAGAATTTCTGCACTGCTCTCCAGAAGAATTTACATCCTTCCAGCACTGGCTTTAGCAACAAGTGGGTTAAGCAGTCAGGCTTCCCCACAGAAAGTTGTTCACCTCCAACAAGCACTAATGACTGATAAAACAACCCTGATGTCGCAGTAAGATCGCATGGAATTTAAGCTCGAGATGCACAGATCCTTCCAAAATGTCCTGACAGCTCACTGAGCAGCACAGCACACAATGGCTCCCTCCCAGCTCCCAGAACTCTGCTGCTTACAGTGGTGTTCTGGGCTATTACTGAACAATAATGTGGCAAATTGAAATGAAACAAAACAAACCCCCAAAAAAACCAACACCACATCCAACAAAACAAAACATATGGCTCAGGGTAATGATTGGGAAACCCACTGTGGATTAATGAATTTTGCAAATTAGCAAAGAAGGAGCAAGCAGGATTAAAGAGGAACAATCAACAACGCTGAGATGCAAAACGCTCTTTGTTCATTTATTTAGCAAAGTATAGTTCTGCCTGTGCTGAAAGCACCTGATAGCTTACCAAAGGAGATAGAGTAATTTATTTTGTAAAAGTAATTAAGTCTTTGAAATATGAGACCTCAGTACATCACTCAGCTGCTGCCGAGAAGAGGGATTTGACTCCCGAGTTGTTTGTGCTGTCAACAAGAGTGATCAGGCTCCCAGATTACTCCCAGGAGGAGGAGTGAGATTCTAGGAGTGCAGCAGGGCTTGGCTGGAAACCCACAGCCCACTGCACGAGTGCCTCTCCTCGAAGTGAAAAGGTAAACATTAAACAGCATCATTCAGAACTTGCACCAAGTAAAAGATGTGCCTCGGAAAACTCTGGGAAGCCCCAGCCTTCCCCAGGGCAAACCGCTCTGTGTGTGTGCACTGCCTTCAGCCTCACAGGGAGAGACCCTTGGGTCAGGCAGGCTGGACCCCTGGCCTGCAAGCGAGGTTTGAGGATACCAAAAACCCCCGTTAGACTCGCTCCGTTTTAGGAAACGAGTTTTAAACACACAGTTCTTAACTCAGCAAAGAGGCCTTTTGCAAGATTATTACGAACTGTTATTTAAGTCATTGTACCCAGCAGTGCAAAGAAACAACCAGCTAGAAAGCCCACAGAAACACTTGCATTTGCAGACACTGACTAATAACAAAATCAGCCTTCTTGAAAGACAGATAGTGCAAGGACGAGGCTGCCCAGCACGCTTGCTGAGCTGGAACATCAGACTTCAACACGCTTTTCCTCTAAATACTTTTTAAATGACAAGAACTAAAGTTTTTTGTAAGCACTTTGGTGCTTAAATGACACCAATTTTATTTCCAGAAGCCTAGTTTGTTTGAAGATAACAGAACTAACGCTCCAGAGTCAGTTTTGAAAACAATCCTCAGACACTTCACATTGCACGTGCATTCTTTCTTAATTTAAACTCTGCATGCATAGGTCACTACAACTAAAAAGCCTTTCACTGGAATAGCTAGTGTCTCAGCACTGAAGAGACAATACTGCAATCAAGCTTACGCAGAACATTGTATAAGACTGTTTCCCCCTGCCCAACCCCTTTATTAAACATTGTCTCAAAACACTAAATAAGTATGAGCGAGTATTTTTATCCAGTGCGGACTAAAGAGAAAGAAATACACAATCTTAGCATTTCTTCTTTCGAAAAAGGAAGGCTTTGAGGTCTGGAGTTGCTCTGTTTCAGCAGGAGCCTCCCAGGGTATTATTAAAAAACTCCCCAAATTTCTGGGCTAAAAAAAATGAGACACCCAGCAGTCTGCCAGTGCTGTGCTCTGGAGATCAGGAGGCAGGACCTGCATTCACAGAACACTCAAGCAGTTGGGGAGTTGTAAGCAATACAGATCATGGCTTTTTTTTTTGCTTGTAAAGCAACCCAAGTGCTTTGGGGACTTCTTGTTTGTTTTGATCGATGCATATTTATTCTGCACTTGTCACCCAGATCCTGCAGCACATACGGTAGTCACCAAGTCCCCTCTAATACCTTGGCTCAGCACTGCGTGAATTAAAGACAACAGTTTCAGCTTTAAAACTAAACTTCCAGTTTTATGTAGACACACCCCCGCAGCACACTCACGTACACTGCACACGTTAAAAATATTAACAAGCATATTAAAAACGTGCTTCTCTATTCCCAGCAAGGAACAGCAGGTGTGCTCTGCTAATTATGTCAACTTCTAACCTGCTATTATTTACCAGTGTCACGGAACTTAAGATGTAAAAAAAAAAAACCACCCCAAAACCTACATATAAAAGTTTGAAATATTAGTGAAGCCGTCGTATTTGCTCATCCAAACAAGTTTATTTTAGTAACTTTGGACTCCTGAAGAAATCAGCAGAAAGGAACATCCACACTCTGGGACAGTCACAGAACATTTATCCCAAACCTTACAGAACACAATTCTCCACGTTGTCAAAAGTCACTTCTGGAGGAAAACACGTTCTGAATTAACACCCTGCAAGACCCAACCACGTCAAGACGCACACAGACCCGCGACCTGAACACTACAGCTTTGTTTGAAAGTGAAACCAAGCAGGCTACAAATAATGCTCTATCCCCAGCGCCCAGGGAGGTGCCAAACCCAAACAAGAAGTATAAACGGAGAAGGACGGCTGAGTTTTGAAGTTTTACATTTTATTATCGGTAGCATTATTTATAGCGCGACACTTCTATATATAAATCTGCGATCTGCGTTTCTTTTTACACCTAGAAAGCATATCAAGTTTAGGCAGCGAACCCTTGGGTTTCCATTTATTTGCAAAAGTTTGGTAAACACCGGATATTTACACGAGCGGAGCAGCTGGGTGCACACACACATACACAAATAAATGCATGCGGACGCGGACAACACGCGAAACGCGCACTTTCCAGCCCATCATCCGCTGCCTGCTCAGACCTTTTTCCAGCTCCCAAGCCAGCGGCGGGGCCGGGGAAATGGCCGGAGCAGGCGGGCGCTGGCCCAGGGCTGGGGCCGCCGCCGGGCTCCGCTCCGCGCCCCGCACCCGAGCGCGGCCGCGACAAACGCGGAGCCGGGGATGCCCTCGATTTAGTACTTTTTCTCTCAATATTTGTTCCATTATTTTAATGAGCAACACAATTATAGTTCTGGGCTTTGATCCTGAAATGAGCTCTGCAGGAGCTTTACAAGTGTCAAAATTCAGTTAATTTCATGCCCTTTTTCACTTAGGGCCCTGTCCAACTAACACGAAAGTCACTGAATATTTTACTCATTGACCTAAATTAAGTGTAGGTAAGACATAAAGGANGCTCGGCGAGAAGGGGAGGGGGGAGCAGAAGATGGAGAAGAAGCGGCAGAAGAAGAAGAAGAAGAAAAGGGTGGGCAGGAGCGGCGGGGCCGGGAGGAAATCAATGGCCAGGCTGCAGCCAGCCCCGCCGCGCTTTGTTACAATTGTGGCGGCGCACAAAGGCTGCGGGGCCGCGGGGAGCGACGCGGGGCTCTCGCAACAAGAAGGAGCAGAAGAAGAGAGGAGAGAAAAAAAAAAATAAAAAAAAATCAGCATTGGCCTTTCCCAAGTGGGTTTTGCTTTCCTCCCCCTTCTTCCCCGGCCCCCCTCCCTCCAGAAACCATGGCCCAGTGCTAGCAATGCACACCCAAGCATCTAACAAATAAAGGGAAAGATTAAATAGATTACTTTGCCCCGGCAGCTCCAGCAACA